>CM063510.1:147997265-148004765 GCA_032207245.1 Pardosa pseudoannulata
GAGAAAAGTTATTTGATTAAAATGATAAAATACAAAGATGTGATTTAAATTTTTAACTTGTGTGTGTCTTTTATTTATGTCATCGGAATGCTAATGGAAAAGATGTACAGCCCAAAATACTTTTAAAAATTAATACTTCTATTAATTCGAAATATATATTAAGCTTTTAATAAAGTATGTTTAGTGATGCAAATTTTCTGTTTAGCATGTAAAGCAATTTTGTTGGTATTTGATTGAGAAATGTTGTTTGATTAAAATGAAGTATAAAGATGCGATTTAATTTTTTAGCTTGTGTGTGTCTTATATTTATGCAGTCGGAATGCTCATAAAAAAACTACAGTCCAAAATACTTTTAAAAATTAATACTTATAATAATCCGAAATATATATTAAGCATTTAATAAAGTATGTTTGGTAGTAAGAATTTTTTGTTCATTATTTAAAGCAATTTTGTTGGTATTTGGTTGAGAAATGTTGTTTTATTAAAAGGATAAAATATAAAGATATTATTTAAATTTTTAACTTTTTATGTGTCTTATATTTATGTTGCCGGAATGTTAATGGAAACCATCTACAGTCCAATATACTTTTAAAAATTAATATTTTGAATAATCCTAAGTATATATTAAACTTTTCATAAAGTATGTTTAGTAATGCAAATTTTCTGTTTATCATTTAAACCAATTTTGTTGGTATTTGGTTGAAAAAAGTTATTGGAAGAAAATGATGAAATATAAAGCTGTGATTTAAATTTTTAACTTGTGTGTGTCTTTCAGTTAAGCTGCCGAAGACAATCGACTTTTTAATAATATAAATAAGACATAATGTAATATTTTACACAATACACAATAAGATTATATATAGAGAGAGAGACGTATATAGCCTAACGATGGCCGAATGGTAGAACGATGTTCTTTAATACCGGAGTTCGCGGGTTCGAATCCTGCTGCATGGTTGTTCGGAATTAATTTTAAGCAATAGGTTCCGGTCTCATTAGCCCTCGTAAGCAAAACAGTATAACGTAGCGCTCCAAACCAAACAAAACCAATACACGCATACATACATACATACCTACGTTCTACTCCGCCTTCATTTTCGCAGCCGATTTCTCATTCATTATGAAAATCTTCGTTTAATACCCGACACCCCCTGCTCTTTTCCCCCTCCCTTCTGAGTCGCTGCACCCCATTTTAAAACGCGATCGCTCACCGGGTTGATTAAAACTTTCCGAAGCCAAAGGGTTCGCCGATGTCCATTAAGTCCGAGTGGCAACCCCTCCCGACTTTCGCCGATCCATCATCCGTTATTCCCCGGACACGGAATAAATTGTTCTTTGGAAACGGGCTCGGATATTAAGAGATTGGGACTTAATAGTGTAGTCCTTGTTCCCGGGTTAAAGGAACACCGTGTGATTCACGGGCATAAATGCGTATCGACACTGTCCTTGCAAATAATATCTCGGCGTTTTGCGGTATATCGAACTTAGATACTCAGCGGTCAGTAAAATTGAATTTCAGCGTATTTTCCTCTTTAAACAGCACTCCAGAAGGAAATTAGGTTATATGCTTATTACTATTACTGTTTAAAAAGACTTAGAACATAACCACCCCCTGACCGAAGCTCGTAGTACTGAATTCATATACATATGTGTATGTATGTATATATATATATATATATATATATATATATATGAGTGTGTGTATATAAATGTGTATATATATGTATATATATGTATGTATATGTGTATGTATATGTATGTATGTGTATATGTGTATGTATATGTATATATATATGTATATATGTGTATATGTATATATATATGTATATATGTGTATATATGTATATATGTGTATATATATATATATATGTATATATATATGTATGTATATATGTATATGTATGTATATGTGTATATATGTATATATGAATGTGTGTATGTATATATGTATATGTATGTATATGTATATATGTAAATGTATGTATATTATGTATATGCATATATATGTACGTATATGTATGTATATGTATGTATATATGTATACATTTATATATGTATACGTACATAGTATGCGCATATATATATATATATATGTGTGTGTGTGTGTGTGTGTGTATCAATCTGTATATATATGTATATGTATGTATATGCATATATATGTATATATGTATACATTTATATATGTATACGTACATAGTATGCGTGTATATATTATATATATATGTGTGTGTGTGTGTATCAATCTGTATATATATATATATATATATATATATATATATATATATATATATATATATATATATATATATATATATATATATATATATATATATATATATATATATATATATATATATATATATATATATATATATATGTATATATATTATGCATATGTATATATATATATTATATATATGTATATATGTATGCCTACGTATATATATGTATATATGTATGTATATGTATATATATATATATATATATATATATATATATATATATATATATATATATATATATATATATTTAAAATGAAAAATTTCCGTTTTAAGACAGTTATTTATCGTGTATAACTATTCGAAAGCGAAGCTTCGAATAAATGGATACGAACAGTAAGTTTCCATTTAGAGATAACAATAAGAAAGAAATAAGATAATTAAATAATTTTTAAAAGTCGATTTGGAATATCTGCCCCGATACCCGCTGTAAAATTTAAACCGCCGTCTAATTATTAATAAAATTTAGGTTTACGGGTATTAATCGGCTCCCCAAATGGAATGTTTAAACTGTGTTCTAAAAGAGACGCCTTCACCTTAAATGCATCTAGGAATTCCCCGTATTAAGACAATAAACGTTTCGGAAGCGCGTCACGTGCTCTCCTTCCCACGCAAAGGTAGAGAACGTTCGAAAGATTAAAATCAGACCGGGCAAAGGTATGGGAAGGAATCATTTGGAATTGCTAGTAGAACTTACGGTACTTACAGAACTTATATCAGATCTTCTGTGCACACGCACGTATGTACACACAAACACACATACACATATATATGTACTTTGAAAGCTGCGTGACTTTACTATTCCTTCCCCTCTGTGAACATCTCAGATAGCATATATATATATATATATATATATATATATATATATATATATATATATATATGTAATAACAAAATTCTCTTAAAGTAAAATCCTAAATTAAATGCTTTCTATTTTCCATTGAAAATCTAGATTGCCTATTAACAAATTCAGAACAAATTCCCTATTAACAAAGTGAAGACCAGTCCATCCAACGTTCTGTTAATAAAATTTTTTGATTAAACTGGTGCCTTCTTCTGACAATGACTGCTCGATAATCATAAGTAGTGAAGATTTTGGATTTATTTCTATTGACAAGTCTGCATATGCACCTTATGTACGGAGCTGCAAATTGCAGAACAGCTATAGCTGGTTTATCAAGAGCTATTTCCAAACAACTGCGTATGCTGTTTATGTACAAGGCTGCAAATTGCAGAACCTCAGAAGCGATAAGGTTTTATCGAGTGTTATTTCCAAATAAGGCTTTGCCCAATCGCAGAACATTTCTACGCTTCTTTAAGAACTCTTAAAGCGGTAAATTGAATAGTATCGATCCTTTAGGCATTGGACGACCAAACTGTTTCAAGTATTTAGCCCAGAAAAAAACTTGAATCGGTTTAATATTTTCACATCGAAAAAAGTTTTAAAAATTAACCTTAATTTCCTCGGGACAAAAATCGAATAGAAGCCCATATTCTCGTTTTTTTATCCTAAATGTTCGCTGTAGGTGGAGTCACCAACTACTCACCTGATTTGTCAGGTATCGTACAAAATTAACCATACATAAAAATTATTTTGTAATTTGGCTTTATTTCATACATTTGTTTATTAGTATGGTATATGGTCATTACATAGATCGATAATCATGTAAGTTATTGAAGATTTTGCACTTATTGGTGTTGACAAGTCAGTGTATGCAGTTTATATACAAGGTTGCAAATTACAGAACAGCAGAAGCGATAAGGTTTTATCAAGTGCTATTTCCAAACAAGATTTTTCCCAACCGCAGAACATTTTTACTCTTGTTTAACAACTCTTAAAGTGGTAAATCGAATAGAATAGATCCTTTAGGCATTGGACCACCAAACTTTTTCAAGTAACTAACCCAGAAAAAAATCAGCATTAGTTTAATATTTTCACATCGAAAGAAATTCTAAAAAATAACTAACTTCCCCAATACAAAAATCGAATCGAAGCCCATATTCTAGTTTTTTATTCCAAATGTTCGTTGTAGGTGGCGCCACCAACGATTCACCTGATTTGTCAGGTATGGTACAAAATTAACCATACATAAAAATTATTTTGTAATTTGGCTTTATTTCATACATTTGTTTATTAGTATGGTATAAGGTCATTATATAGATTGACTATAATGATAAGTTATTGAAGATTTTGGATTTATTGGTATTTGACAAGTCTGTGTATGCAGTTTATATACAAGGTTGCAAATTGCAGAACAGCTGAAGCGATAAGGTTTTATTAAGTGCTATTTCCAAACAAGATTTTGCCCAACCGCAGAACATGTCTACACTTGTTTAACAACTCTTAAAGAGGTAAATCGAATAGAATCGATCCTTTAGGCATTGGACCACCAAACTGTTTCATGTAACTAACCCAGAAAAAATCAGCATCGGTTTAATATTTTCACATCGAAAGAAGTTCTAAAAAATTAACCTTAACTTCCCCGGGACAAAATCGAATAAAAACCCATATTCTCAGTTTTTTTTTATACAAAATGGTCGCTGTAGTTGGCGCCACCTACGACTCACCAGATTTGTCAGGTATGGTACCAAATTAACCATACATAAAAATTTAGTGGAACAGATGTGATATCTACGCTCTTCCGGACACCATGTTTTTTTCTTAGCGATCTTGGCAAAAAAAAAACCCATTTTTGAAAGTCGCCAAACAAAAATGGCGGCAGAAAATGGCGCTTTCTGAAAGATCACCATGAAGAAAAAAAAACATGGATGCCACCACATGGCTTTTAAGAAACCCTGTATAAAAATGGCGGCAGAAATGGCATTTTCTGAAAGATTAAAATATTAGTTATTTTTATTTTTGAGGGGGAAACCCCCCCCTCAACCCCCTCCCATATTAGAACAAATATAATAAAACATACACACTTTTTGAGAAAAATAAAAAAAGAAATTATGAAACATTGAAAGATTATTTAAAAAACATATTTTTTTTTAATTTTGAGGGGGGAAAACCCCTTCAATCCCCCCGAAACCCTCCATATTGTAACAACAATTATTAAATTTATTTCGTAATTTGGCTTTAATTCATACATTTTTTATTAGTATAAGGTCATTATATAGATTGATTATATAGATTGATTAAAAAACTCATTTTTGAAAGTCGCCAAACAAAAATGGCGGCAGAAAATGTCGCTATTGAAGATTTTGAACTTATTGGTGTTGACAAGTCTGTGTATGCAGTTTATATACAAGGCTGCAAATTGCAAAACCGCCGAAGCAATAAGGATTTATCAAGTGCTATTTCCAAACAAGATTTTGCCCAACCGCAGAACATTTCTACGCTTGTCTAGCAACTCTTAAAGAGGTAAATCGAATAGAATCGATCCTTTAGGCATTGGACGACCAAACTGTTTCAAGTATTTAGCCCAGAAACAAACCCGCATCGTTTTAATATTTTCACATCGAAAAAAGTTCTAAAAAATAACCTTAACTTCCTCGGGACAAAAATCGAATAGAAGCCCATATTCTTGTTTTTTTTTTATCCCAAATGTTCGCTGTAGGTGGCGCCACCAGCAACTCAAAAAATCAAACGGCGGTTAAGTCATCATAACTCTCCCGTTTGGCGCTTCTTTAACAGAATAAAAGACGAACTCGAAATGTTCTATCGAGCCTCATAAAACACGAGGAGAAGGAAAAAAATTCCTTATCTTTATCGGAGGCCGTACATCTTGCGTTCCTCCTTTTTTTTTTTTTTCTTTTAAATGTTTAGGATAAATATATAAATGCGCGTGTATATATATATGAATGTGCGATTGAGTTCCGTAAGTGGCGTCGTTAAAGAACGAGCCCCCTCGTTAAAAATCTCGCTCTGTTAAACTCGCGGCGCTTCCGCCGTAAAGCAAGTAGGAAAAAAAAAAGAACGAAGGCAGAGGAAGTCCGTAAGAGATCGAGGTTTTACGGGCGGAGAAAACGCGCGGCGGGCGAAAATAAAAAGGTTTCGGGGAGAATAAATATAAGAAAAGGGAAACACGAGAAATAGAATGTCCATGGAACACTCGGTGGTAAAGATGTCTGGATAACAGAACGTTTCGAAGCAATAAGAATGAATTTGAGACCTGTAATGGCACATCGGAACGTGCACTCCTGGTACATTCGTTGAAATTCGCATATATATATATATATATATATATATATATATATATATATATATATATATATATATATATATATATATATATATATATATATATATATATATATATATATATATATATATATATATATATATATTATATATCTATGTATATGTATATATATATATATGTATGTATATACATACATACATATATATGTGTGTATATATATATATGTATATATATAAGTGTATATATATAAGTGTATATATATATATATATATATAAATATATATATATGTATATACTTACATATATGTGTGTGTATATATATATATATGTATGTATGTATAAGTATATATATATGTAGATATAGATATATATGCATATGTATATATATGTATATATATATAGATATAGCTATATATGCATATATATATATATATATATATATATATATATATATATATATATATATATATACTCCTTGCACTCCTCCTACATCTTCTTTTTTTTAAAGGAAAGAAGGGTTTTAAACGTATATGTAATTTTAAAAGAATGTAAAGATGTCGCTGCATGTCCTCGCCACTGATACCCCCTATATAATTATAGCCTAAGTTATCTGTCCGTCTGTCCTCGAATTTATGAAGTGGTTGAACCTTGAATGGATAGAGGCATCCATATTGGATTCTTGATAGTTAGTGTTAGCAGCGTTCGAAATCCATCCTTTTTCTAGTATTTAATGCAATTATTCTAAGCCCTATTTTCCCCGGTTAAGAGCAGGCAATTAAATTTATCAATTTCTCACATAATAAATTGGTAAAATAACATTTTTTTTTCTAGCATTGAAGTTATTTCTTTAAACATTTCATTTACTGATTTCTTATTTTAAATTATTTAAATATTGACTGCATTATTTTGGTACATTTTATCGCTGAACTTCGATTTTACGTAAATAATTTTCTTTTATATTTGGCTTAAATAATAGATTAGGTACATATGGGATAATGTTAAATTTAATCATCGATTACTTTTTGTTGTAATAAATATTTCATCACCAGTATTACCAACAAATTCTATCAACCTCCATG
>CM063510.1:148012265-148024765 GCA_032207245.1 Pardosa pseudoannulata
TTTGTTTTTTATTTTGGAGCTCTACGGTGTACTTTTTGCAACACGAGGGCTAATGAGACCGGGACCTACTGCTTAAAGCCGATTCCGAACAGCTACAGACATCCATGTTATAGTGGGATTCGAACCCACTAACTCCGGTACCGAAGGCCAGCACCCAAATAAATCGGCCATCGTTTGTCTCTCTGTTTTTTGGTGATTCTCTTTTGCTTTTTTTCCAATTCCGTTAATCTATTGTTGACAGCCAGATTACTAAATCTAAAATGTTTTGGTTTAGTTTGGGTTATGTTAATGTTTATATAAAACTCATTTCACTAGCTACTATGTGAATAAACGATGAACTTAGGGTGCTGGCCTTCGGAACCAGGGTTCTGGGTATGCAATGTTCATGGTTCGGATTAAGGCTTTAGGAGGGTTCATTAGCCCTCGTGTTGCAAAAAGTAGTTTTTTGATATTTGATAAGTTTTTTTTAGTTAATTATTTTTATAACCTAGAAATTGAAAAAGAGTGAGGGAACCGAATTCGTGGGTTGAAACTGGATGGATGTGTAGGTATGTTTTATATTTGCAAAAAGTATTTAGCATTCTACAATTTTTTACGTTTTTAATTGATTTTTAAGTGATTTATGTTTTTTGCGCATTGTCTCAGTGAGTGTGGTGAGAAGATTTATTAATTTAATATTATGAATTTCATAAAAAAAATTCACGTTTTATTTTTTATTTATTTTACACTTCCCAAAATGTTAAAGTTAAAATATGGTTTTTTTTTTAACTGATGTCTCTTTTTGGTACTTATGATTAAGAAGATTAATTCCTTTTATTATATCAATAAAAAAATAAAAAAATAGCTGATACTTATGAGAGAAGTCAAAAGATAATTTTTTTCGGACGGCATTTTTCAAACAGATGTTTAGTTTTTGTTATGAGATTTAATAGTTTAAATTACTTATTATTTTGTTTTTTTTATGGGAAAGAAATTTCTCGCCAAGTGTAAAAACTAGTCAGCCTATTTTTTCTTAAGAATTAAATCATTTAAATTAAAAATGTTGTATTTTTTATTAAAAGAATATAATTGGGAATTAGACTTTTTAATTTTTTATTATTGATATTCATGCAATTTTTGATCGAAAACTCTTTCTCGTGAGAAGTCACCCACGTGATTTTTACCTCCTCACGACGGCATTTTTCACAGATCAAACAGATACAAGTTTGATTCTTGCCTGTGATAGTCACTTCTTTATTAATATGGAAATAAAGGATTTTGACAAAGTTTGGTATGGTTTGGAGCGCTACGGTCTACTGTTTTGCACACGAGGGCTAATGAGACCGGGACCTACTGCTTAAAGCCGATTCCGAAAGGCTACGAACATCCATGCCATAGTAGGATGATTTTGATAAAGTGCTTTGCCTGGTTAGAAGTTTGGGGTGGAAGCCTTTTCCGTCAAGATAATTGCTTTTCACAGTTACATTGTCAAAAAAGCTTTCACAGGTAAAAATATCGGCTATATCTCCTGTATAATTGGTGAAATATATTTTTAAATTTTTTCATGTTTATATAGCACTATTCCAGTATATCATTAATACCGTTACTAAGAGAGCAACTTTATATACAAATCCGCATATAATACTTAGCGTAATAAATCAATAAAACCTCTGAGTGTTAACTATAAGTTTGGAAAAACGTAGTCTTAAAATTTCTAATAACTACATATTTCTGTTTTTCCTGTTCGAAGCTTTTCCATCTCTAAAGTGTATAATGTTTTCACTTTATGCCTTTAAGCGTTTAGAAACGAACAATGTTGTTTCAGTTTCGTCAACATGTTTACACTTTGACTGCACGAAATATCAGAAAGCTGAGAGTTAATGGGTTTTTTGAAAAGTTAATATTTTTAAAATGCTGACAAACAATGCATGGTACCGTCAACAATGCAATTTTTTTTTTGTTTTGATCGCTCCTCTATTTCACCTGTTCTTAAGCATTGTGTTATACTTCAATCCGGTTTTTATCTTTCTTACTTATATGGAGTAGTAAAATCTAGATATGTGTTATCAAGGGATTTAAAGAAAGCATATTTTATGTAGTTTTAACTGTGACGGTAAGGGATACTGGAAATTTAATTTCTCTTGACTGAAGAATAGAAACTTAGAGATAAAGCTCTGAGCATGGTAGCCTAACATTTTCTCCTGATTTCGCCATATCCAAATAATCTGTATCTGTATTTTAATTTATATTATATTTGTATCAAGCTCTTCTTGGGTAGCCCATTTCTTATATATTAAATATGCGTAATGCTTAAAAATATTAAATATAATGAACCATTAAAGGTTCACTATGACCAATTTTTAATAATCTGGAGCTGTTGGCTTTGTAAACTGTTAAGGATTTAATTGCCCATAAATGTAAATGTCCGCTGTCAGTAGCTTTGGTTAATTAAGAAAATAATGTATATAATTAGATTGCAATAGCGCATTCTACATCAATTAAAGTCGCCCAAATACCAAAGGTAACAATGTTGTTCGGTTGAAATACATTTGAGCTTTAGTAAACATCGCCAATAATTTCACGAAATGTTCTAAGGGACACCCTATTCTTCAGTAGCACCGTTGATTTTGTCATAAGACATAAGGAGTGGTGTTTCGCAGAATAGTGGTGTTTTCTAATACCACTTGGACAAATGAAGAACCATTTGAGTAATGAGCTACTCTTATTAAGTCAAAGATCTGCCCCTTTTGTTTAATGAGCACCATTAGGGTGAAAGCAAGACTCAGCTCATGTGAGTACTCGTAGTTTAGAAGCAGGCACCAATCAAAAGACCCACAAGCTTGGCCTGCCACACTCAGAAGTAAACTTGGAGAACTTTGAGAAGATTGTGACCACGAGCATATTGTTGTTGTTTCTAATACCACTTGGACAAACCAAGCATGGTTTGAGTCATATGCTACTCTTATTAAAGCAAAGGTCATTTAATGAGCACCTCAAGAGTGAAAGCAGGACTCACCTCCAGTGAGTCCTCGTAATTTAGAAGAAGTGAACCAAGCAGAAGACCTATAGGCTTGGCCTGCCACCCCCAGAAGTACTGTTGAACATGGAAGACATTGTGTTCACGAGTAATTTTACGTGCCTTAGTCGCCTTTAGAAAACAAGGCGGATCTTAGGCCGGCTGGGGCTCTGAACCCACCACTTTTCAGTTACGAGATCGTTGTCTTTGTCGACTTAGCTACCTCGTATCAAGCTATCTGTCAACGCTGGTAGTGGATACTAGGGATATACACAAATTTTAATAAGTTAAAAAGTTTCGTAATCCATACATTGAAAATATTTCGGAGAGAATCCGTACTCCCGGACTATCCGGATCAATATGTCCTGGGTTTTGTTTGCCAATTAAATTCGAAAAAATATCAAAGCAGTTACCATTGAAATTTGGCAGAATTAAGGCCGATTAGGGCGCTGATCTTCGGTACATATAACTCGTGAGTTCGAATCCAACTGTGGCATGAATGTTCGGAATCTACTTTAAGCAATAGATTCTGGTCTCATTATCCTTCTTTTTGCCAGAGAAGTAGACCATACTGTTCCAAAACAAAACAAAACCATTTTAAAGTTTTTACCATTTTAAAGTTGTTATAATGACCATAGTAATGATACACTTCTGACCATTTCTATTGAGAAATTTTTTTTACTGTTTTCATGCTTCAAAACGGCTTTTCAACGCTTGCAGTAATAAACATAAATCTTAATAAATTAAAAAAAAAATTTAATGGCGTTCGTTGAAAATATTTCGGAAAGACTCCAGAAATTTTGGACACCCCCCCCTCTTCCCATGAATTGCACGTATTTTAAATAAAAATTATAATAAAGGTTTAATTTTTAAACAATCACTAGATGAGAAAGAATAAAAAAATGTTTCTGCTGGCTAGCTGAAGATTTCGGTAGATTCTTTCAATGATTTCGCAACCAATCTAATTGAAAAATCGAACCGAAAACGGTAAAGATAGAAACGATGTTACGAAAGGTATTTCAGTTACTTTTGAAAGTATGAATTGGCAACGTCTGTCTCCCCAAAGAACGCCTTTTATCTTTCAAGAGGACGTAATTAACAGTTTCGAATTAAATTGGCGAAGACTTTGTGTACATCAGGAGCGCATTACACAGCCAGTCGACATTTTCCCCCTATCGAAACAATGCCTATTAAAATCCTCCCCACCCCTCGTCTCAAAAACGAACCCCAATCATTCCGAAAACAACACCTTTTCCTCTACTCCCCCTTTTGGAAATTAATTGGTTCCACCCACCCCCCTTCCTCGGATGGAACTTTGAAAATAATGGATTCCTTTCCTGGGCTGACAGCAATCTGTCTTTCATTACCTTTACCCTGCGTGTAAATTGATTTCGTCTCTGGGGCTTACTTAGGGCAGTTCATTCCGGGCCTCGCCTCCTCTTCGCAGACGACGTTTTATTCATTTAATTCCCGGTGTCAGTCTTTGTTCGACAGAGTCTGCGCTAATTTGATTAACCTGCCTCTTTCTTCCCTTTTCTCGCCGGGTCTCCTTAAATTTTAATTTGCACATATATACAAATCTCTTTATGTGTTTAAACACTTGCATATATATGTGTGTATGCATACATGTGTATAAATATACAAATACATATATATGTCTATATATACAATATGTATACAATTATATATGTATATATAATTATATATATATATATATATGTATATAGAATTATATATATATATACATATACATATATATACATACATCTACATATATATACATATATATATACATACATATATATATATATATATACATGCACATATATACATATATATACATATATATATACATATATATACATATATATATATACATGCACATATATACATATATATACATATATATATATACATATATATACATATATATACATATATATGTTTTTATTATTATTAATATTATTGTTATTATTATTATAGTTATGAGAAAGCGATAGATGTCATTAATAATTCCCCAGCACCATGTGTTGAATTGTTATAATACGATTATTCTTCATTGATCTATTGTGGTATGATTGCTGTAAATCAGTGAGTTTCCTCTATGGAACTTTTCGATTGGAAACTATGCTTATTTCTCATTATATTTCTATGGTAAAGCAGAGTAATTGATTTACCAGAGTCAAAAACTTCTTTGTAGGGAATTTTGGGGGTTTTGGGCATTCTCCGAAATATCTTTAGCATATATATTACAAAATATTTTATAACTATTAATACTTATGTATGTTATTATTTTCTGTTTCAAGTATTAAAAGATATTATTCAAGCATGAGAAGAATAGAAGTATTTCTCAGCTAACGAACTAGTCAAGTGACGTTGACCAATATGGCATTACTTTTGGTGCATATACTATAGATACAGATGGAGGTTTGAAAGTTGGTTTTAAAAGACAGAAGAATCAGAATCAGTTTGCTACTGTAAAGGACTACAACTTGTACTTCTCGCGTAGAATGTCTCTTTCGGTTTTGATTGGTGTTGTGGAAGAAAGTCTTTTCTCCGTTCTATGATGGACGATCAAGTTATAAATTAGTGATTAATTAGAGTGTTTTAAAAATGAATTGTGGAGTCTTATGTTCGACTGGTCTGGCAGCAAAAAAATAAGAATTGTCAATTCATCACACTAATATAAAATTGTATCTATAAATTACAAATTATTTCACAATGTTTTCTAATTTTGTTCTCATATATGCAATGTATATTTCTGAAAAAATTTAAAGGATACGTCATAATTTCTTTTTCTACTCTTTTTCTAAATTTAGTTTACTTTAAATTAATGTGGTAAGTACTGGATTAAATAGACTTCAGAAAAATTTAAACCGGGTAAAATATCTGAGTGTAAATTAAAAACACTATAACCTCGTTTACATGTGCCCCCAAAAAAAGCGTAAATGCTAAGTAAATCCATGAATCTTACTTCCTTTTCAAGACTTATTCATAGCTAATGAAAATATTGAGATGTAGAAAAATTCCACCCTTTTACTAACTTTAAATTCCTCTCCCACAATCCTCTGCGATTGTTGGCACTAGATTTTAAAAATGGCCGACTCCGGTGCAGCAAAAAGTACAGTAATAAGGTTGAAAAGTTTTCACAAATGCAACTGGTAATGACTAAATAACGGATCGAATTAATTCCTTCATTATCCTGCTAACTCTTCTGCTTCTAAAATTTTCATCACAACTTAATGCATTTTACACGTTATTCGTTAAAAATAGTAAAAAGAAACGTAGATGTAGGATTTTGTATGAAGTAAACAAGAATATAATACATGGAATAATGAGATTGCACCCGTATGATCACGTGACTTCTGACCACAATCCCGGCAAAATGGAGGATTGAAATCATTGCTCATGTAAATGCTCTTTAAGTGAAATGGAGGTAACTTTACAGTCACATGTAAACGAGGCTAATGTTTCAAATATATTCTAACCCGTTCGCGACCAACGTCTCGTATACACGACGCAGTGATTTCACTCTTATCAGTCTAGCTTCGCCTCCACGCGATGCACTCCGGGTGATATTGAGTGACCAGCGTCGCGTATGCGTAATAGGAGATCTGAACGGTTTGGTTTGGAGTACTACGGTCTAAGTTTTGCAACAAGAGGATAATGAGACCGGGACCTACTGTTTAAAGCCGATTCCGAACGGGTACGAACATTCATGCTACATTGGGATTCGAACTCATGAACACCGATACCGAAGACCAACACCCTAACTATTCGGCCAGCGCTCGGCCTGAGATCAGAACGTTTTATTTTAATTTTTAAATGCAAGATTTAATCACTAGATGGCGTTAAATGGCAATGGTTTTTGCAACGGTCGACTCGTATAGAATTTACGTGCTGGTTCTCAAGGGGTTAAGGTACAATAAAATGACATTCAACGTTGTTGATATAATTTAGGACGTATTTGTGCATGCAAAACTATGGACATATGTATAAGATCTATGTATATATGTACTTTGTATGTGTATGTGGTGTTTTGAAATTGAAAGTTTAATGTAATTTGGATTAAGGCATTCAATACTTTTAGCCAAATATTCTAACTACGTCACTGTAAAAAGTATATTGATTAAAAGATCAAAGTATATTATGTCAATTTATCACACCGACGTGTTTGAGATATGAGTCGAGATGATGAAGTTACATAATTTTTATTTTGCTCGTGCCTGATCAACTGATAGTTCATCAATGGTAATGAAGCTTTATGAGCCCTCATTCTCTCTCACGATAAATCATGTCCAAGAATATTATAGAAAGTATAAATTTTCCGGCCGTTTTATTAAAGTATAAAAGAAACGTATTAGTGTTTCAGTGGTTATAATCTTCCAGCACCATTAAACGAATGTTACAAAAGAAAATCATAAGATCTTTCCGGCCATATCTTTGAGGGCTATTTCACTTTGCCGCTAAAGAGGAAATTCGACCGATCTATTCTCTCCACTCGGTGAAGAATAAATGGCGAGGGGGTGTGGTCCGGGAAAGAAATCTTGCTGTTCTCTCACCTCGTTCGGTACGCACTGCCACCCACAAAATGGCTCGGATCCCCCTACAAGAAAAACCACTTTGCCGTTTGGCGGGGGGTTGGGGGGCGAGGGGATCTTCTTTATTTATGGTTTGTTATCAAGGGCGGCACGGCACCATCTGCGACCGTTCTCAGCCCCTTCTCGGAGAGTAGAATAGATCGTCGCTCGGCATAGCAAGCAATCTAGCTGCTTGTTCTGTGTTTGTTTTTTTCAGCAGACTGTTTGACTCGACGATGGAAGGCGACATTTAAGATGGAGATGGGGCTCTGTTACTGAAGTCATTCTTTGTTTTGCAACAAGTATGAAGAGAATATTGTGAACATTCATAAATTCTACCTGAAGAATGGGCTGAAGAGCGACGCTTTCCATTACCATCTAAATGTTTTATCATACGTACGCGTATCATATGTACGCGTTCACAAAGCAGCAGATTAAGTTTAGAATTCCATTTCCCACTGAAGATTATGGGAATTTATCGTGTAACAGATAACATTTTAACAGATCATTTAGTACTGCTTAATTTAAATACAACCTCTAATCATAAAATGGCTCCCCACATCTGTTATATTCATACGTAGAACGTTTTTTATTACAGTAATCTTGCACGTATAGTCCGCTCCATCGTATAGTCCTCTAGCGCGATTTTTTATTTAAAAAATTTCATAAATCATCAGATAGTCCGCATCACTAGATAATCAGCGGACTATACTTGCTGTGAAGACTCCCCTTTGTCCGAACACGCGCCAAAACAGCTGACCAGAGCACACCTGTTTACCTAGACAATAGCGTGGCTTCGCAGAGTCTGGGATCTTGACAATCGGACTGAATAGACGAATACGCCCCTGATGGATCTCGTAAATGAATGCAAAAGCGCATTTTCACTCCGTACAAGGGGTTGGATTTTGCACTTTAACCACCCCTCAAATTCCACCCACCCCCTCAAAAAATGTAAAAAATATATACATTTACATTTATAAAGTTCATAGATACCATTTATAAAGTCATTTCATTAAATCTCAAAGAATTTATATTAGTGACCTTTAAAGGGTTAAAAGAAAACACTCTGTTACGATTGATCCTCCTGGTGAAGTGACCTTCGATCTTCAACCCATTCACTCCGTGTTGTCAATAGGAGCTGTAAATAGTGACCTTCGATATGTTCCCGTACTCCAGGACACAATTTAAGATTGCGCTACTTGCTACTACTGATTTGTTCTACTTTATAACCTGTATTTTTTTCATGGTTTATTACCGATACGATATGATGATTTCTTGACATCTCCTGAGTCGTGCTTTTGTTTACATTTGATCCTCAGCCGTTCACGCGACATGCTTTATCCCCCTTCCGATTTTGATGATTTGATCAATGAGCAAACAGTAGATAGTCCGCATCGGCAGATAGTCCGCGGCTGAAGAAATTTGCTTTTTAAACACAGACAGTCCGCTGGCTATACGTGTGCTATAATTATGAATTAAATTCCAAATAAATATAACTTTGCATTTTATTTGTTGTAATATACAAACACTGGAAAGTAACGAACAGCCATCGTTTCCAGTGTTTGTGTACAGTCAGTATTAACTACTTACCGAAATTCCGAAATGTTCATAGCGACCATGAGTTACTCAATTAGAGTGGAACAAATTGAATTACACCTCGTGAATCGAAGGTATCAAGTAGCAGCCGTATGGTTGTTTAATTCAATGCATTCACTTTCTTTTCACCACTCCAGACAGAAGTGAAGTTTGACATGTATGCTTCTCTTTTAATTATTAATTAGCAACAATAAAATAATTCACACATTTATCATGAGCTTTTACACTATAGTTGGAAGTTTTCTGGGTTTTGACGTAATTCGAGGACTTTTTAAGGTCTTATCACTCGTCAACCTGTACGTGTTTAAAAAGCAACAGTTTTATTTTAGGATTTCTTTTCTAGTTGAAGGATACGCGGGTTTATAGTGTGAGAGTGAAAAATTTTCAACTGATTCAAGTCTTTATATGAAGTCAGCCTGAACTAAAATAAGTCTTTTGGAAAGTTTTCTCTGTACAACAAGAAATCTACAAGTTCTTTATCAGTAAAAAGAATCATAAACTAGTACTACATATTGTCGTGTAATAAGGCTTTAAGGTTACTTTTTTCTTATTTATTTTAACACAAACACTCCACAACGATAAAATTAACTGCGGTAGCACAGTCGGCAAAGGCAACCATCTTCTAACTGGAAGGTTGCAGGTTAGGAGCTCTATCTGGCCATGTTTGTTAAATGACACTGGGGAATATAAATTATGTTGGTAGTCACAATGTCCTCAAAGTACTCAATACCTCTGGGGGAGAAAGTTGCTTTAATTCTTATCTTTACTTTAGGAATACAAAGTATACTTTAGATTGAATGTTTTTTTAAATGTCTCAATATTAGTTTGCCAAACGATGGCCAACTGATTTGGGCTCAATCTTTGGTACAGGAGTTTGAATCCCACTGTTGCATTGATGTTCATAGCTGTTCGGAGTCGGCTTTAAGCAGTAGGTTGAACTCCCATTACCCCTCGGGTTGCAAAAAAAGTAGACCTATCAAACCAAACCAATATTCGTTTTACTTAAATTGAATTGGGACCTTATTTTATTTGTTTTATTAACTACATGAAGATTTCTAAAGTTATATCTGCAATCATAAAATAAAAAGGAATTGGAATCATTAACTATTACAGTAACTATTAAGTCAACGCTCTTGTGACTGGAAGGTTACGGGTTTGGAACCCGAGCCGACCTAAGATCCGCCTTGTTCGTTAAACGGGACTGATGCATGTAAAATAGGTTCGTGGTCAGAATATCCTCCGAGTTTTCAATCAATACCTGTGTGGGTGGCAGGCCAAAGCCTATGGGACTTCTGCTTATTCCATTGACAGACAAAACCCAGGACTTATTTATCCAGGTAGTCCGGGAGTCTGAATTCTGTCCGAAATATTTTCAAAGTTTGCGTTACAAGATATTTTAACTTATTAAAATTTATGTACATCCCTAGTATCCACTACCAGCGTTGACAGATAGCTTGATACTCGGTAGCTCAGTCGACAAAGACAACGATGTCGTAATTGAAAGGTTGCGGGTTCAGGGCCTTGAGCCAGCCTAAGATCTGCATTGTTCTCTAAAGGCGACTGGGACATGTAAAATATTCTCGTGATAACAATGTCCTCCATGTTCTCCAAAAATACCTCTGGGGTGGAAGGCTAAGCTTGTAGGTCTTCTGCTTGGTTCACTGCTTCTAAATTAAGAAGGCTCACTTTAGCTGAGTCGTACCTTTCACCCTTGACGTGCTCATTAAATGACCTTTGCTTTAATAAGAGTAGCGTATGACTCAAATCGTGGTTTGTCAAGTGATATTAGAAAAAATAACAATATACTCTTGGTCACAATATTCTCAAAGTTCTCCAACAATATCTCTGAGTGTGGCAGGCCAAACGTAAGGGTCTTCTGCTTGGCTCCTGTTTCTAACTTACGAGGATCCACTACAGCAATGTTTCACCCTAGCAACGCTCATTAAAAAGAAAGGCGCAACCTCTTTGCCTTAATAGGAGTAGTGTACGGCATAAATCGTGCTTGGTTTGTAGAAGCGGCATCAGAAACAACAATATAAAGGCTATAGATGATATGTGTCTCAGTGTTTCTGCAAATGCGTACGCGGTTATCTAAAAATGTTCTGAGCTATGTGTGTTAAGAAATTTATCTCTGTTCCTCTTAAGATCCACAAATAATAGTGCTCACACGCTTAAACAAATTTCATGCTTCTGTTTCAAGTAACATGCAGGTAAATATCCATCCATTTGGATTTAGGTATTGATTTGGGGGGTATACATAATTTTTATCCTGTCCGGGCTCTAACACAGGCTCAAACTTACGTGTGCGGACACACAGGCTTAATTTCAAAAGTATGTTTTGCGAAATGAAGAAGGTTTGGGGAAATTCAAAACACTAAGCTGAATTTGTTTTTTATTTGAAATATTTTCTATAAGCAAGCTTATTATTGAAAACTGAGTGACATGACAGATGCGCATGCGCTTCAGGTTCGGAAAATCCTACGAAAATGGACACTATAAATGGCTTTTCCGATTCGTGCCAATAAAACCCGATATGAAGCGGGCTCATCTCTAATCACCCCAATATATCGCGCTCGTTAAAATCACTCTTATTTCCTTGTAACACATTTTTTTCCACATATAACGAGGTGATATCAAAATAAATAAATATATATATTTATAAATAAATAATTAAAACATCGTAAATGATATGCCTCTTCATATGTGGTGGAATTTTAATTCGCCGCCGCTTCTTGTTTATTTATACTCGATGAAATATACTGGTCGTTTTTCCCTTCACTTCACTTCCCCTCCGAAAATTCTTCTTTTTCTAAATGGCATCATGCATTGCAAACGATTTTCCCTTACTCTCTTTTTTTTGCCTGGTGTGATTTAGTACCACGGTTTCCGCCATTTTCTACCTCTCTCTTCACTTATGAAATATTTTTTTTTTTTTATCTGGCGATGTGGCGTAAAAAATATCCTTTTCCCGCTTCTCAATTAAAATCGTCGCCAAGTTTTGATGCGACTTAATGAGTTTGAATGACACTCCACCGTCATTACCGCTTTTGGATTTTTGAATCGTATCGAATTTTCGCGAGGGGCGGGAAATGAGAAGGTTCCCTTTTTCATTTTCCCCGATAATGTACATTGGAACCCTTTAGAAATAGTTCGGGACTACTCGAACACAACAATTTCTTTCTCTCTATTTATACATACGTATACACACACATATATATATATATACACATACACACATGTATATACATTAATACATAAATACAGGGTACCATAATCAAGGTTCCCCTTTTTAAAGTTGTCTACATTTGAAACAATTGTCCAGGAAGTTA
>CM063510.1:148032265-148034765 GCA_032207245.1 Pardosa pseudoannulata
CACTGGAAGATAACAATTCGTCTTCTGATACAAAACATGCGAAAAAAATCAGTTCTTTTGAACCATTCAGAGTAGAAAATACAATAAACTGCAAACTATCATTTACAGGACATCTATACGAATAATTTGTTACTAAAATTGGAAAAATACGGCCGAAACTGTGCTAGCGAAATAGAAATCAGATTGCCCGTAAGCCGTACGAGCAAATCAGTAAAGGCCGGAAAGCTGTGCCCGTATGGCGTACGGGCAAAACAGTGAAGGAGTTAAAAATGTTCACCTAAACAAGATTTCACTTTGGGGAGTTCATAGAACATATTATTTTTCTTTTATACAGAAATTTAAAAGAATAGATCAGAGAAAATTAAACTATTAGCCATTAAAACTATCCTGTTTTAAATGTTTAGTGGGTAAGACGAAACTAACGTCGATGTATAAAAGATTTTAATTCGGTGGAAAAATTCCATCGCGTGGAAATTCGTGGAAACATACCTATAGCAAATTCAGAAATACTTTGTGGAATAAAACGCACTTAAGGCGAATCTTGACATTCTATATTAAATTTTAAAAAAGATTTCTGGAATTTTTCGGAACTTCTACCTCTCTAGCATACAAACGCAATTTATCTGATTTGGCTATTACTACTTCCATTAAATACAAATAATTTATTTTTTACGGAAATACCTTACTACTTAACAAAAAAAAAAAATAATTTAATGAATTTTTGGAGGGAAAGTAAGACAGAAAAAGTTTTTTTTTTTCCTTCATTTTCATTTTTAAGTCTCTGGAGCGAGTCATGAAGGCAATATTTGCTTTTATAATAGAGAGATGACAAATTTCGTACGAGACGTGGGGGTATAATTATCGAGGAATAATGAAAAGTTTTTTTTATGAAACTCTCGAAGAAGATTAAAAGCAAATCACTTTTGGAACTTTGATAAGGTCCATTAGTTATTTTTAACAAAAGGACGAAAAAGTCATTCACGTTTTTTTTTTTTTTACTTTTGAAAAGTAAAAGAAGGAAAAAAAAACAATTTCTTGGGTCGCGTCGTGTTTTATCTTTATAAAACGCAGGATGACGTCACGTAAGTTTTCGTAAAACTTTTCTAAATAATGGATGGACTGGTAAACTAAAGCCTCCCTCCATTTTCGTGTCGTTAACTGTAACCCATCACGTTCTCAGTCTACATTTTTAAAGAGGGGTTCGGAAAAATTTTTTTTTTAATAAAAAAAGAACTTCGTAAAATGAGGTCATAAAATATTGAGAAATAGGCAAAAATTAAAATCTGTACACGTATTCTTTTATTTATGTATGGCTAAAGTAAGGAAGCAAAATATTTTGTAGCATTATACGAACACCGCTAGGGAAAAAAAGTAGGAAACGTGTCATATAGACATGAATGCATAAAGCTCGAGATGTACCCTTTATCTATGCATTAAATTGAAATAATAATAGTTTAAAGCTGAATTAATGCACAGTCAATCTATAAATTTAAAGCCAAAATAAAAGAAAAAAATGTAAAGTTCTTATCTCGTTTTATGTTTATCTCGAATTTAATATATTTTAAATTTACAGTGAACTCCGCTTAATGTAATCAGTTTGGGACACCGAGATTTTGATAACAATAAACGATATTCAAAATTAGATAAATTTACTCCCCCCCTTTAATTCACATGTACTAAATTTCAAAATAAAATAAAAAAAACTCACTTTATATTTATATACTGTATATTATCCTTTAAAACATAAGAATTGTATACATAATTAAAAAAAAATTGATCAGTTGTGCGCTGCAGCATTGCGCTGACTCATTTTTGGTAACTTGTCATAGCGATTTAAAATTTCGATCTTTTGTTTTAATGTTAAATCATTTCGCTTTCTGGCTTCCGTATCGACAAGCTGTATGTAAGCGAGCAAGGCATAAAATGTGAATACGCTCCTTCTCAGTTCCGATAAGAACGTGTTGCCTTCTGCTTATCTGACAACCATTGACCACCATGGATGTGCGAATTTCTGAAAAATTCCAGGAATGTGTAGCACCCCATCCTTTGTTCATTCCCCATTTCTCTAGGTGGAAGAAGGAGAATTCTTGGAAATTCAAACAACAGCGAAGAGAAAGAGAAAAAATAGGTTCCTTCTGAATACATTGTGAATCTTCCTTTGCCAGTTAAAATGAGGTTCGAAAACTGATAACAGTAACGGATGTAACGATCACACAAAGCGATAATTTTAACATACAAATGAATAGGGAAAATCGGGACCAAGTGATTTCGATAACAATAAGTGATTGATAACATTAACCTCGATCACATTAAGCGGAGTCCATTGTATTTAAAAAAATAGTTCAATGCATATCAAACATTATTATTGTTATTTCTAACACGAAGTCACGCACTTTTATAGCTTTCGCCACCCACAAGACACAGTTGTTTGTTAGCCATTATGGGAGCAACTTATAGGCGGCCAACAATACTCCCTATAGCTCCCTAAAAACAAATGCAA
>CM063510.1:148044765-148047265 GCA_032207245.1 Pardosa pseudoannulata
ATGTGACCCAAATTTCCCGAGATGAGAAGCCTGGACAATTAGGAAGGCAATCCCAGATTCCCTTTCTATTTTACTTTTAGAAGTTCTCACTATTGTTTTGCTGCATGCAATCTCGCATTATAATTTAAACGTGACTTTGCATTTATACCATACACCGTATGCAAATCTCGATGAATTTTAGAAAAATTACATTGTTTCGCCCACAAAAACTAACCTCTTCATATTTTCAATCTGCAATCTGCTACGTCACAAGATACAGATAAATCATTAAAGTGTTGGAAGTTTCGTTAGAAAGGTCAAAACTTTAACGAAAATTTCAAACTTGTTGCCTCTTTTACAACAAGTAAAACAGGCAAGTCGGTAATTTCATCTCATAGCATCGTCAAATTCTCGGGAATGAGTTGCCGTTTCATTAGAAAAGGAGAATTAAAATTAGTCATAATAATTTATGCAGTTTTATTTAATATATATTATATAACATGCGTGTATATACATATAATTCCAGATTCGTATTTAAGCAGTTGATCCTAGTCTCAAGGCCTTATAAAACGTCTTACATGTTAGTTTATGAATCCTTTCATTAGTGAAGAATGAATATATTTCTTGTGTTAAAGTGAAAGAGTTTCAACTGATATATTTTAATCCACGTTCCCTTGTGTTATGACTTTTAATTGGTTGCAAATTGTTCAATATCACACGAAAAATTGCGTATTCTACAACAGGTAAAGGAATACTAAGCTGTTAATCTGCTTTCTTTCCAATATATACACGTTGACGTGTGTTAATACCTTAAGAAGTCTTCATAAAAAAAGCTCGATAAACTTTCGACTACAGTACCAAAGCTTCTGGTAAATGTATAAATTACTTTATTGTTACTAATTAATTTTAAAAGCGACTGCATGCACATGAAACTTCACTTCAGTCTGCAGCACTGAAAAGAAAATGAATACATTGAAGTAAACAACCATCCGGCTGCTACTTGATACCTTCTATTCACGAGGTGTAATTCAATTTGTTCCACTCTAATCGAATAATACACAGTCCCTATGAACAATTCGGAATTTCGTTAAGCAGTTATTACTGACTGTACAATTACGCTGGAAACGATCGCATTTCGTTCCTTCCAAATATTCGTATATTACCAGTGAAATGTAGAACTACGTTTATACAGAATTTTCTTTTGTTTCATAAATGCAATGGAAGTTCTATTTACATATGTATTAGAGGTGGTTAACCCTTTTACGATAGAAAGCTGCATTTTAATTAATCAGTACTAAATCCGGCCGTACAAGGTGATATATCTACAGGGTATCCCAAAAGATCGTTTACAAACTTAACATGTTGGTCTGTCATATCACGATGAACAAGATTTACATAGGAACTTGTGTCTGAAAATGAAAACTGCGACCGCTAGAGTGCTAGGATTACGAGTGTGGAGCAGGAGAAAAAAAAATGATATCGACAGTGGTGTTAATATGACTTTTACTACAGAGGAGGATTACATCACAGCAACTGGCCAAATTGTTTTCCTTAGCCACAATGCACGTTCCACAACGGCGGCGCATGGATTCACGAACCAGTTCAATTTGCCCAGGTGTATCACGGACACGTGGTGCCGCTACCGCGATCCTGGCGATAAGATCCATGTCCGATGTTAGGGTGTCTCGTACACCATGGACTTCATGCGTCCCCACAGGTAGAAATCCAGGGGAGTCAGGTCGGGGGATCGCGGCGGTCCACCTCTACCGTTCCAGCGATTTTCCTGCAATTATTGCCCTCTAGTTGTCATAGTTTGCATTTTCGGACACAAGTTCCTATGTAAAACTTGTTCATCATGATATGACGGACCAGCATGTTAAGTTTGTAAACGACCTTTTGGGACACAATGTATAAATGCGACTGATAGTGAAATTATTTGTTTTATGTTATCAATTTGCTATATTACATAAAAACTACCGTAATTTCACATGTATAGTACTCGGGTGCGATTTTTTCTTCAAAAAATTTCATAAATCATTAGATAGTTCGCACCACTAGATAATCCGAGGACTATACTAGCAAAAATATGTATTTTAGTAAGAAAATATTTCTCTGTCCCTATATTTCGGCCTATATTTCTGTTCAAGAACCCAGCTATGTACATTGTATAAGCCGTGTTCGTTAAAGGTGACTGGGCAAGTAAAACAACTAGTGACTGGATACACACACACACACACACACACACACACACACACACACACACATATATATATATATATATATATATATATAATATATACATACATACATGCCTACATATATATACACACACATATATATATATATATATATATATATATATATATATATATATATATATAATATATATATATATACATACATACATGCCTACATATATACATAATACATATATATATATATATATATATAATATATAATATATATAATATATATAATATATATACATACATGCATGCCTACATATATACATAATACATAT
>CM063510.1:148059765-148087265 GCA_032207245.1 Pardosa pseudoannulata
TTATTATATATATATATGTATGTATATGTATGTATATGTATGTTATATATATGTTTGTATATATGTATGTATGTGTATGTGTGTGTATGTATGTATTATGTATAATATATATGTATATGTGTATATATGTAAATATATGTGTATATATGTTATATGTGTACATATGTATTATATATATGTAATATGTATATATGTATTATATATGTATATATGTACATATGTGTATATGTATATATGTATGTGTATTTTGTATATATATATATATGTGTGTGTGTACATGTTTATACATGTGTATTTATATATATATATATATATATATATATATATATATATACATATGGTTTGGTGTACATAACGGTAGAGTCTACAATGAAAAACTTGTTTCTTATATTTTCTTCTTGTCGTAATTTCTTACTTGTAAAGTCACCCAGAGGTTAATTATGGTTTTATATATTTTATATTTCCATTTAATTAAATTACGTTAAATTCATACAATTGTGAGTTGTTATATGCCCACTGCATACAAACACATTGGATGCGCAAATGATCGAACTGTCTATAACGATATGTTTATTATATATTATGTTATATTATTTTATATTATATTATAATAAAAGTGTTTTAATTTTGTATTTTTTATTAAATTTTAAATTTCTAATTCTCCGCTTTCAGCGACATCTACCGGTGATCTGAAAGGACTGCATCAGCGCGTCGGGGGTCGCTGTGCTACCCACAACATGAAAGTCATTTTCAAGGTGTGCTGTAGTCCGACAAAAGGTAAAAAAAACATCTCCACTCGATTCATTGTTCCCGTTTACATGCTCTCATAGAACTACGCGTGTTTCTAAGTTGATACGACTTCTCCACATTAATATATTTAATTCCTGAGTTCATAATTCTGAAGAGGTTCTTTAAATAATTTGTCAAATTGTTTATATAATTTATAATTTTTTTAAATTCTAATTTAATTTGGTTTACTGACGAGCCCAAACCATCTGATCACTGATTTTGTCCTCAGTGTTATTTGGTTTTTCAACAAACTAAAACCTCTGTTCACAATTGGACTCTTCATTGTTATTTAGTTTTTTTATTTAGTTGAACCAAAAACCGTCTTATCCGATTTGTCCTCGGCGTCATATTTGGTTCCTCTACACTGAAGAGCCCAAACCATCTGATCACTGATTTTGTCTCCTCAGTGTCATATTTGGTTCTTCTATTTTAAAAACTAAACCGTTACCAATTTTAACTTCAGTGTTATATTTGGTTCTTATTTGTTCAAAACGTCTTATCGCCGATTTGGGATCCTCGACGTCATATTTGGTTCCTCTACACTGAAGAGTCCAACCCATCTTATCACAGATTTTGTCTCCTCAGTGTCATATTTGGTTCTTCTATTTTAGAAAGCGCAAAACCTCTGCCCACCAATTGTGACCAATTCATTGTTATATTTAGGTTCTTTTATTTGTTGAACCAAAACAGTCTATCACCGATTTGGGATCCTCTCGACGTCATATTTGGTTATACTCTGAAGAGAAACCCATCTGATCACTGATTTTGGTCCCTCAGTGTTATATTTGGTTCTTTCTATTTGAAAGCGCAACCTCTGTTCACCAATTGTGACTCTTCATTGTTATATTTGGTTCTTTTATTTAGTTGAACCAAAACCATCTGATCGCCTATTTGGGATCCTCGGCGTCATATTTGGTTCTACTCTGACGAGCCCAAACCATCTGATCACTGATTTTCGTCCCTCAGTGTTAGAGTTGGTTGTTCTCTGAACAAACTAAAACCTCTGTTCACCAATTGTGACTCTTCATTGTTATATTTGGTTCTTTTATTTAGTTGAACCAAAACCGTCTGATCGCCGATTTGGGATCCTCGACGTCATATTTGGTTATACTCTGAAGAGCCCAAACCATCTGATCACTGATTTTAGTCCCTCAGTGTTAGAGTTGGTTGTTCTCTGAACAAACTAAAACCTCTGTTCACCAATTGTGACTCTTTATTGTTATATTTGGTTCTTTTACTTAGTTAAACCAAAACCGTCTGATCGTCGATTTGGGATTCTTGGCGTCATATTTGGTTCTACTCTGAAGAGCCCAAACCGTCTGATCACTGATTTTGGTCCCTCAGTGTTAAGGTTAATTCTTCTGCTCTGAAGAGCGTAAAAAATCTGATCACTAATTTGGGCTTCTGATTATTATATATAGTTCTTCTACTTAGAAGAACTAAGACCGTCTGATCACCGATTTCGGTTCCTCTGTGACACATTTGGTTCTTTTACTCTGAAGAGCCAAAACTGTATAATCACGTAATATGCATCCATGCATAGTTTTACGAATTATTTTCTCAGTTTTTTCCAAGCATTTTTATTTTGGTAATTTGTGAAATACTCCTTCTTTTCTGTAGTTAGTTTCAGGTAGAGAGTGAAATAAGAATAACTATAAAGACATATATTTAAAAGATTTTATTGTATACATTTGGACACTGTATTTTGGACTTTGTACTATTGGCTACAAAATTATATAAAAAATGAATTGGAATATTTCATACATGCGTAGTTCAAATTTCAATTTAAGTATTGATTCCATTTCACGACTGAAATCTTGTACGAAAAAGAAATACCCCTTAAATGTCTCACTTCGTTGAATAATGCTCCGGTTTGTGTTTTGCAGGTGGCAGTGCATCGGGCAGTAATCCTCCCAGTCATCAGCCGTCGACGGTGAACGCGTCTCTGCCTGCCACGTCAGTGCCGGTCTTCAACAGTTCGGAGCGTCCCCTGGCAAGCACCCTGGTCGCCCTACCAGTCACCACGGTGCCCCGCTTCAGCAGGCCCACGCAACCCGTGAGGCCCTATGAGCTGCCCATAGAGGACGAAATGGACAGGTCGCCGCCGGCCGACAAGAACAAAGGTGAGATTGGAAAACAGTACTCCACAGTGGTCATCTCCTCCTTGTACTCAAAAATGATACTCATAGTGTCACCCTGTCGTTGAGTCTAAAAAAGAGTAACTCTTAATTGACATTTACATCTACGTCATCACTGAGTCTATAATTACTGTATTCGCCCTCTCACTTACAGTATGAAATATAATGACTGTCATTATGTCTGCAAAATCAATACTCCATAATGGTCCTTTCTTCCTTAGATTCAAAATAGTTACTCATAGTTGCACTCTAACGTTGAGCCTGATAAATAGCTCTTAATGGACATCTGTCCTTGATTGTAAAATTAGTAACCCGTAATCGTCCTCTCACATTTGATGCTAAATACGAGGTGCATCCAGAAAGTAAGATTCCCGATGTTTTCCCCTTTAAAGTAAACGTAATTAGCCGTATCAATTGCGCGTTAATAGCAGATCTATGACGTATCAATCATATACCAGCTGGACAGGTCTCGACTCCTGCCAGTAGTGTAGTAACTGGTTCGAAATGGAAAATCTAATTCCTTCTCCCGCCGCATGCAAAGTTCGGTAGGTGACTTTGAATGCACAAAGCATTGGTTCAACTGAATATAATCGTCAGGTCTATGAACCGAAACTGACACCCGAACACGAAATTCAACGCTTATTAGCAGCACTGACTTTTCTGCTACGGTATGACAACAACAGCGACGAGTTCCTCAACAGGATCGTCACGGCCAATGAGACTTGGATTTCACACTTTATCAAGGAAACCAAGCAGCAGTCAACGCATTGACATCATAATGGATCTTCGGTCAGGACCAAATTCAAACAGACGCTGTCGCTACGGAAAGGGATGTGCACGGTGTTCTGGGACAGGAAGTCTGGTTCCATTTACAGACGGCAAAGTTCTACGACAAAGGTATACAAAAGTGGATCCCACAATACGACAAGTGTCTCAATTCTGGTGTTGTCTATTGAAAAATAGCTGAAACATTGCTGTACTTGTTGCCAATAAATATGTCCGTGAAAGTGTGAGTTCTTTTTTTCTTTTAAATAGGGAAAATTACTTTCTGGATGAGCCTCGTACAATGAATCTTATTGAACCTTAAAATATCCAAAATAATCATCTCATGATTTGAAAAATATAATGGTTTCCTGTTACTGAGCCTTAAAAGTTTATCCATTCTGAAAAATAATTGTTCCTAATGATCTTCTTCTACTTCGTTTTCAAAATATATCCTAATAGTCACTTCTTAATCTGCAATATTACAGCTCATAATGATCTCTAATATCGAGTCTGAAAAATAACAGCACTTTTTTATTGCTTCATAGAAAACAGTTGCTCCTATTAGTTGCATGAGTCTCAAAATAACTCATAACGTCCTACTGACGTTGAGTCTGAGAAATACTATATTTCTGTTTTTGAGTCTTATAATATTGTCCTCGTGGCTTATTATAGACTCTTTTAACCAAGAGATAACAATATCTCTTATTTATCTTTGGAACTTCAAATGATTTTCTCATGGTCCTTGTATTAAGGAGTCTGGATAATAATGCCCCCATATAAATACAGCTGTGTATGCATGCAGGTGCAAAACAAAATAATAGGAACATGTGAAGTAATGATGCAAAATGCAAATTTGGTTATTAATAGGGAGTCAGGTCACTCTTGGCCTCAACTATAACCTGCTTCCGACATGATATCGAAGAATTGAAGAGAAAGTTAACGAGAACTCACACACATTTCTCGCGCAGAAAGGTTTCGAACTCAGGAAACGGTCTTTGTTCTTTAAAAATCTCGTGTTCGTCGTTCAGATCGGGGGAACTGAACAAAGACCACGTGTGGTAATCTTTTTGATCATGAAACAAATGGTTGTCCTCATCTTGGAACATGGGATATTCCCCAGGAAACAGTGATACATACTACGAGAATATTGCAATAGTGCTTGGATTCAATTTTAGCTCTTAAGAACTACAGGTGGCTCCAAGATATCACCATCAGTGACTCCCCTAGCTGTCTCCCGGTATGATCTATAATCAACCATCAGGAAATGTTCGTGATGCGAAATGATGTAAATGATTCGTTAGACCAGAACTATTCCCATTACTTTTTTATCAGGTATTGGTAGACTCTGCCACTACTGTCATGGTTTCAGAACAACAACTTTGGACTGGTTTCTCTGCTGTGAATAGAAGCAGATCTCAATGAATAGTTTTGGTGGCTACGGCGAGATGAGGTTCATTTGTGAAAGTCGTCTTGTGCATGGAGACTACTAACCTATTCAAAGCTCGTCTGCTGCTTCTCAGAGGAGCTTTGAAGATGAAGGGAATATACTTTTTAACACCTTGAATCTTGAAATACTCTCAAGGTTAGATGTTGCCTCTCTGACTTAGCATACTATAATAATCGCCCACACTTTGGACCTAACGTCGCTCTGTGCTGGGAACAGAACTTCTTGCAACTTTGACACCTGCAAATGCTTGACTAGTATCTTCTCTTTCACAAGTATTGTTTCGACAAGTAGAAGAGCTTTGAAAGATAGGGTATTTTTAATAGGTGTTCATATTATTTTATTCATGGACAGTATATATATGTTTGTGTGTGTCTGCACTTAACTTATTCCATTATTTTCTTCTGTGTTTCAGAAGACCCTGTCGAGAAGGTTCCGAAGAGGGACCGTGCGACCAACGATGGCCTGGTAAACACGGCCTGCCTCCTCCCCCTCCCCCATAGGTGGTTCGGCCACCACGGAGCTTATTTCTTCTGTGTCACCACCCTCTGCTTAGTAATCTACCACTGGCTGATGTGCAGGTGAAAAGAAACACTGGGACCACCACGGCAGCGTTTGCCTTCCCTCTCTTCAACCACCGGGGGAATCAGATAAAGAACGGACACACCGCCGGTTCGCGTCTTTTTGGTTTTTTGGTTCGACGACAAAGACGGAAGAAGAAGGAGGAGAAGCTTTCTCGACATCTTGTGTATATTTTCGGTTTTTCATGAAAACTGCCTTCTCTCGTGAATGAGTGTGCGTGCATACGTGAGAGTGTGCGTGCGTGTGTGTGAGTGAGTGTCTGTGTGTGTGCGCGCGCTCGCGTGTGGTCGCCCTATTGTGGGACGCGATTGGACGGGGACCTTTCCTTCCCCCTTGTTTGCTGTACTCGTTGAGGGTTAAGATGTCTTCGGCCCTTATAGTTTTTAAAGGAAGGGGTGACTTTCAGTATCATTTTCTTAAAGTTTTATAGAGGCACATGTATAACCCCATTTAACATACAATGCACACTTAAAGCGTCATTTAAACGTGAAGCAGATTTTCCTGATGTTGGATGTGCAATAGAACTTACATGATATTAGGAAACTTTTAGTTTAAAACCAATATACAAAACAAAACTAATTTTCAAAATTTGCAGAAGAAAATGACACAAATTTTCTATTTCATATTATTTTTCGAAGTTAAGGGATGCCCTGAATTATTTTTAGTTACAATGCTTGAAATTAAAAATTAAATATGATAAACCTAAGTTAAGGATTTCTGTATCACTATGGGTATATTTCCCAAAAGTGTTACACCAAACTGTTATGATCCCACTTTATTATATTATTCGGACTTTTTAAATCAAGTTTGTGGAAAAATATTTTGAAAGCGCAAAGTGAGTTTCAGAGATCCCCTTCAAAACTTTTTTCTTCATCCATTAACCTTCAGAAGTTGGCAGGACTATAGCTGACGTTCTATTTTTTTCTGCTCAACAGTGGGGCGTGGACTCAGTTTAATTGCCTACCTTGCTAAGAGGGAAAAAGTGGCCTGTAATGCTAACCACGCCTCTGCTGTTATTAAAACTATTGTATATACGAAGTTAGTACTTTTCTGTTTATACTATGGCTGAAATTATTTGACAATTATTTGGCTATTTTCCTGATTATTAACCTTTACTGTGATTTGCTGTCAATTCAATTAACTAATTTACCATCAAATAACCGCAATGAATAACAAAAATTTGTTTTACGCTTGTGCATTCTAGAAAAACGTCGTTAACGCGTTTGGAAAGCAAAATGGGTAGCCATCACCCTACGTAAGAGTGACTTGTATATATATATGGGTATGTGTGTATGTACGACTAAGTGTATTTATATATATGATTGTATTATTTATATAAATATAAATGTGTGTGTATCTATACCAATATTTACATGCATACAGATAAGTGTCATAAATACGCACCTACGCACACACATACACAAAACCGTAGCGATAAATGTAATGGCTTCCCATTTTGCTACACGATGATCTTCTCATCCAAACTGTTTGACGACACTTTTTCTTTTTCAGATTTGTTGGAAAAGGCTTCTGTAAAAACGTAAATTTTTTTTTTAAATCCCCCTTGAACCACGTGTCTTTGAAAGAGTCAATTTTCGATAAATCGAATTCGTCGGGACCAGGAATAAAAATCGAAGAAAGCAATCCAAAATAACTACAAATTGATTTTCAAATATGTATATACTAAGAGTAGAGAAAAATTTGAAATTAAAAACTATATTTTAATAAGAATTATGATATAGAACTAGATATTGAATGGTAATACGGCGAAACTTCGTTTAATGTGATCAATTTGGGATACCGCTGTAACGTCACAGCTATAAACAGGTAACTTTGGTAGAGTGGTGGTCTAGCAGGATCCTTCAAAACTCTTCATGAGGATGACACATCGAACACAAGCGAGATGGAGAAGAAAGAAGGATTTATTCTGGTATATGCAAAGATATACATCATGTACATTATCGGCAAGCCTCATTCATCCTCGCCCGTCGGACAAAAACTCTCCGCGTCTTCTCCCACACCAAACGATGTTTGGCCCTCGTGACGTCACTCGAAATTCCCCACACCCCTTTCTCTGTCTTTTCTAGAGGAGAGGTTAGGGAGGAGGGAATGGAGGCATGGGGACCCCCCAGATAGCAAAGAACACGTTCGACTGACGTCAGAGCGAGCCGTAATACACAAACAAATACATATTAGAAGTTTTCCAGTAGCGTGATGCTACACCGTTGATAACAATAACCAGTTAATAACAATAAACGGTATGCAAAATTAGATAAATTTTACCCACCCCCTTTAAATCATACGTACTAAATAAAATATTAATACTCCCCTTAAATTTATGTACTATATATTATCCTTTAAAACATAAGAGTTGTATACATAATTAAAAAAATTGATCAATTTTTGACTGTCTACAATTTTTTTAAGAAGCTCATTGATAAACTGTTCATAATCATAATGTTTTTTAAAGTCATCGGAGCGGTGTTGTACTCAACGTTTCAACACTTTCAATGCATTTCTCATTTAAGCACTTGTAGGAAGTGGCTCAATATCAAGATATACTTCATCTGACTCATCAGTTCCATCATTCGTCTGTTTTCCTATGACAATCTGACAGACTTCACATTCTGTTAGTGTGGAAGCTTGATTTTTGTTTTAATGTTAAATCATTTCGTATTCTGGCTTCCATATCGACAAGCTGCATGTAAGCGAACAAGGCATAAAATGTGAATACGCTCCTTCTCAGTTCCGATAAGAACGTGCTTCCTTCTGCTTATTTAAGGAGTATTGACCACCAGCAGGTTGTGCGTATTTCTGAAAAATTCCAGGAACGTTTTTTCCCCCACTTCATTCATTCTCCACTTCCGTAGGAGGAAGAGAAAGAATTCTGAGAAATTCAAACAACAACGAAGGGAAAGAAAATAATGATTCCTTCTGAATATACTGTGAATATTCCTTTGCCAGTTAAAATGAGGTTCGAATACTGATAACATTAGCCGATGCAACGATCACATAAAGCGATAATTTTAACATACAAATGAATAGAGAAAATTGGGACCACGTGATTTCGATAACAATAAGCGATTGATAACCTTAACCGCGATCACTTTAAGCGGAGTTCACTGTATATTCTTTTTTAAAAACATTTTTTGATTATTTAACGCGGTTTAATATATGATTATAATTATTCATGATATTTTCACGATAATTTCAACTTGATTTACACTGAGACTTTGATTATGCAAGGTTATTTCTGAGTATCAAAATTATGTTCAATTTACCGAGAGAGCTTAACCTTTAAATCGACATTAAATGAACTGGGACTTCGATTAAAAATTCGAGTTAAGGAAGATTCGATTTATCGAAGATTGACTGTATTTTATTGCCCTGTTATACTACACACATATAGAAACATTGTGATCCTCAACAAAAATTTGGACTCTGGGATGAATGGAGAAACTGCTCCCCCCCATACCCCGCCATATAAACACGTGACTCCGTTCTCGTCCAATCGCGTCGAAAGCGCCAGCATGTCAATGTTGTTTCTAATCGGAATTCCGACTTGTTTTCATAACAGTGAGACGGTTCGTAAGATTATAGATGTTCGAAGTATCTTCTTTTTTGTACAGTTTGCAGGATATACATATATACATATATATATCGATGTATATATGTATGTATATATATAAATATATATAAATTATTGACAAATAAATAAAAAAGTTTCTACGTCATTTATAACTCTCACAGATGTACGTTTATCAAAAAAAGAAGACATAAAAAAAGTGGCTTAAACGCGAACTGTTAGACTGAATAACATTCTCTGGCGACGAACTTCTTTTCTCCACAGTGCCATGGATTCGATGAAGCGCTTTTGGAGCCCGGATACTGCAAGATGAATCCTGTTATTTATTTTATAAAAAAAAGACTGTGTGTGGTAAAGATTAAAAAAAAGCAACAGCAACAAAAGATGTAAGTTAAATGTGCTACTTTGTGTAGTCACGTGACGGCGTTTCTGAAGGAAGGATCCTGAGTGGATGCTGTTAATCGATAGTTTTCGATCTTTGAGATTATTTTTTCTTTCGAATGAATCTGGCAATAGAGACAGATATTTTATACCCAAACACAACTTCGAAGCTGTTACTCAGTTAGGACCACCTGGAAAGCACGTGTAACTTAAGTAATACTACGGACGTGAGTAAGTCCCCCCTCCCCGGTGGGTCTACATCAATTAGGAGCAGGGACCAATTAGGAGACTGTCAGGCTTGGCGGTATGATTTAAATTTACAGGAATATGATACCACGAACCTATTTTAAGTGAAAGAGTCACCATTAATGGACAAAATGGATCTTTGCATGGCTCGAACTCAAAACCTTCCGGTTATGAGATCGACTCAGTTACAGTGGGTATTCTAAAACAATTCCAGATGAAAAACAATAATATCTATAGTACGTTGAAAGAGAACTGAAATGCTTGAAATGTGGAATTTATCTTAACGTTTACAGGAAAGTAAAAAGCAGGAAAAATAAGTTTTATCCTGAAATGGGATTTCATTATATTATGTTCGGCTTTTTCATTAAAAATTTCAAAATTTATTTATTTTATGGTTCTAATAAGCAAAATTCGGGACTAAAATGTCGTAGATAAAAACGCAGATTTAAATGCATCATGCGTTTGTCACATTTTCGTATTTTTACTTACAACACAGATATCACTTGGTGTTCTTTTCAAAAGCGTCCAATCCTGTAAAAAAATATTAAATTTCATTAATTTTTAAATTTTTTATTTATGTAAAAACAATATTAAATCCCATTTCTTCTCAAAAGAATTTAATCGTGTAAAAAGCAAGATTAAATCCCATTTCTTCTCAAAATATTTTAATCCTGAAAAACGATATTAAATTCAGTTCCTTTTTAAAAACTTTTAATCCTACTCAAAATTTATTTATTTCTTTTATGACTTTAATAAGCAAAATTGGGGATTAAAATGTTGTAGATAAAAACAGAGATTTAAACGCATCATGCCTATCTGGCATTTACGTATTTTTACGTACAGGACAGATATCGCTTTGTGTTTTTTCAAAAGGCTCTAATCCTGTAAAACAATATTAAATTCCATTTTTTTTAATATCTTTTAATTATGTAAAAACAATATTTAATCCCATTTCTTCTTAAAAGATTTTAATCATGTAAAAAGCAAGATTAAATCCCATTTCTTCTCAAAATATTTTAATCCTGAAAAACGGAATTAAATTAAGTTCCTTTTTTTAAAAAAAAAACTTTTAATCCTATTCAAAATTTATTTATTTATTTTATGACTTTAATAAAAAAAATTGGGATTAAAATGTCGTAGATAAAAACACAGATTTAAATACATCATGTGACATTTACGTATTTTTACGTACAGGACAGATATTTCTTAGTGTTATTTTTCAAAAGCTTCCAATCCTGTAAAACAAAATTAAGTTCCATTATTTTTAAAATTATTTAATTATGTAAAAACAGTATTAAATCTCACTTTTCCAAAGTTTTTAATCCTGTAAAAACAAAATTAAATCCCATTTCTTTCCCACAGCTTTTTAATCATGTAAAAACGATATTAAAACCCATGTCTTTGCAAAATATTTTAATCCTGAAAAACGATATTAAATTCCTTTGTAAAAACTTTTAATCCTAATAAAAATTTATTTATCTCTTTTATGACTTTAATAAGCAAAATTTGGGATTAAAATGTTGTAGATAAAAACACAGATTTAAACGCATCATGCCTATCTGACATTTACGTATTTTTACGTACAGGACAGATACCGCTTAGTGTTTTTTTTAAAAGCTTCTAATCCTGTAAAACAATATTAAATTTCATTATTTTTTAAATCTTTTAATTATGTAAAAACAATATTAAATCCCATTTCTTTTCCAAAGCTTTTAATACTGTACGAAAAAAGATTAAATCCCCTTTCTTCTTCAAATATTTTAATCCTGTAAAAAACAAGATTAAATCCCATTTCTTCTCAAAATATTTTAATAGTGTAAGAAACAAGATTAAAACTCTTGTCTTTTCAAAATATTTTAATCCTGAAAAACAATGTTAAATTCCGTTTCTTTTCAAAATCTTTTATTCTTAAAAACAATATTAAATTCCTTTTCTTTTCAAAAACTTTTAATCCTGTAAAAACAATAAAAATAACCATTTTCTCTTTTAGTATAATTTACCTGAGATCTGGCCCAAATTAAGTCTTTGAACAGGATAAACGTGTTGAATCCTTTAGAATATGAGACAAAGTTTCATAAACAGGATCTAGTCGTGTTAAGATTTCCCGTTTGTGTTGGTGCCTCAGAATTTCAGAAACGCCGCCACTTGATAATTTTTATATATAAAACCTTGTTTAACAGAATATCATGAGAATGGTGAACTATCGTGAAATTTGCATATTTCTACCCTGGAACTGTGTGTTCAAAGAGACGAGAACGTGGATGAGTTTCATTCCAGTTCTAACACTGTATTTTAAAACAATCGAATGATCTTTTATAAGAGGAACTGTGGACGTTAACATAACATTCTTCTGAATTATTAACTAGGAAACTTTATACACATGTTAAGAGGCGTTGAATAAAATTAATAGTTTTTAGCTTTTATATAAAATCAGATTTTAGTTTAAAAATTTTGCTATAAATTTCAAAATGTTCTTTTTGTTTTAGTTATCAATCATTTTCTTCTAAATTTTCATTTTGACTTAAATACGAAAGGAGATCAAAATTTAAGGTTACTTAGGTTTGATATAATTAATCAGCATACTCTATATAATAATAGCCTAAATTATCTGTCCGTCTATCCTCGAATTTATGAAGCGATTGGACCTGGAATGGACAGGGGCATCCATATTGGATACTTGATGAGTTAGAATTAGCAAAATTCAAAGAAAGTCTTTAAAATGTTCGAAATCTACTCCTTCCTCTATTTTAGAGTGTTTAATGTCATTATTTCAAGTCCTATTTTCCCCGATTAAGAGCAGGCGATTACATTTATCAATTTATCACATAATAAATAGGTAAAAATAACATTTTTTCTAGCATTAGGACGTCATTCTTTTAACCATCTCCTTTAATCATTTCTTACTTTAAATTTAAATATGTTAAGTCTGTTATAGTAACAAAATGATTCATAATATATTGAACCGAAATAAACTGATTTTTTTCGGTTCAATTCCGGTTTTTGTTCCGACCAAAACAATGTTTTTTTTTTCCAGTTTTATGTTTAGTTTCGGTTCGAAGCCCTGCTACAGACGAAACTTACTTAATTCCGGTTTTCGTTCTGACCAAAATAACGGTTTTTTCCAGTTTTAGGTTTAGTTTCTGTTCGAAGACCTATTACAGACGAAATTTAATTCCGGTTTTCGTCCTGACCAAAATAACTGTTTTTTTCCCCCAGTTTTAGGTTTACTTTCGGTTTGAAACCCTGCTACAGATGAAACTTAAAGAATATCAACCTTCCAACATTACTTTTTGATCCCCTCTCATGTATACTTAAAATATATAAATATTATCTTGATGTAGTGAATAGTTAAATTAGGAGAAATGTTTTTACGTCTGTACGTTCACTTTTCAATGAAAATTGAACGTTCAGGCATAAAGATGTCTTAATTTTTAAATGAGTTTTAATCACTCAAATGGTGTAGGAATTTAAAGTGGATGCACAATATTAGGAGCGTTTAATAGATTTTTTTTCACTTCTATATGATACTTAATTTTAAAATTCGTTTGACAACGCATTAATGAATGCTTAATATTATGAGTAATTTCCTTTCTTAAGATATGTGAAAGATTTACCAGTATAAAGCAATAAATATCTAAACTTCATATAAACAATTTGGTCACTTTTATCGTCCATGGTTCCCTCACATATTGTTTGAAACATAAAATGTATACGAAATGTGTTCTGCAGCGTGATTTTTATGTAATCTGTAGCAATTTGTTATCGGTCATTTACTCCAAATAAGTTTTGGAATTTTTATAATGCGCTGTATTCCATGCGCTTCATTTAAATTTTTAACAATGAACTCCACTTTTCTTTGTTAAATTTATTTATTGGAAACTTGCATTAGCAAAGAGAATATGCCATAACCCGTGGCAGAGTTGCAATAAACTTAAGTCATCCAAATCTCTCTTGATTGCAATAACACGACCATTCTAATAAACCTCACTGTTATTAGACACCGTTCTATACTAATGTTTTACAATTGCATGCCTGAAGTCGGGGGTTTGTAGTGCCACTGTACGTGTAACGCGCAGTAATATTGTACTAAAATAAATCATCTTTTGCATCTGGAACAATTATTTTGTAAGGAAATAAAATGTAAAATTGTTCTAAAAATGCCTTACGCTAAGATGAATTAAAATGGATGAAAAAGTCCTACAGTGGAATACATACATGCATACATAAATATATATGTGTGCATGTATGTATATTTGTGTGTGTGTATACATATAGGGCCAACCCCAGTGGCGTTGGGGTAGAGCTTAAAGCTCACAAGACACAGGTCCGAGGTTCGATCCCCGGACTGGGCCAGGTTGACTCAGCCTTTCATCTCTTCAGTGGGTAGACAAACTGAGAATCAATCATGCTTAAGAACTAAACACTGAGGGTTCCGCGTAAGGTTGACCACCAAACCGGAACATATGCTTCTCACCCCAGGTCCCTTGGTCTCGGGAACGAAGACTGGCACAGTAGGCCCTGGCCCGTTAGGGGCTGTTGAGCCGGGAAGTTCACACATATAGGGCCAGGCCAGTAAGTGGGCAGAGAGTGCATGCATGCAGGCGGCCCAATTTCTAGGCCAGCTGATGGAATAAACAACATTATAATGTGATAAAAATCTTTTCTTATATATATATATATATATATATAAAATGATATTTACTGAAAATATTTAGATTTTTCTTTTTGTCTTTACGTAGAAAACATATTTTGATATTTTTTAAAGATTGGGTTATTTTTTATGTGACTATTTCTTCATATGTTTTGGCCAAATGGTAGAGCGCTGCTCTTCGATGCAGGAGGTTCTAGCATGGATGTTCGTAGAAATCGAACAGAAATTATATAAAAATTAAGAAATTTCGATAAACTGACAAGGGTGCATTTTGTTATTTTTCATGAGATATTAATTTTATTAAAATTTAAAAAACGATGTATACATTTTTTTTGCTGTATTGATCCCTAGTCAATAATATGGAGTAGTCATATAAGCATAACAGTTATCTTTCGTGCATTTGAGCTAAGCTATGGATCTGTTTGGGATCTGTAATAGTGTTGGGTGGCCAAGTATTACCGGTCCTGTATACACACATACATAACCACCTTCATAAGTGATTTTCGTTGCAAAATAACCCTCTTCTGAAACAATATCGGTAATTTACACGATAAAAAAATTAACCGAATACACATGTCTATATTTTTAACATTCAAAAATCAAAATGAAGTTTAAGAATCATTCGTTCTGCGAGATATCAGTCGACCCCTTCGTAATCCATTTTCGGTCGTTGGTCGTTTTGTGTCGTTGTTAAGAAATCGGAAGATTCCAAAATGCTTGTATTGTCCAACGGTACCGTATTTGGCTGTTGTACAGAATTAAAAAAAAATGAGGCTGTAATCAATGGAGTATTGTAAATAAGTGCGAATGGACTGAAGTCTCACAATTCAAATACGTGATAAATTTCTAATGTACATTTCATTGGTATTTTTAAGGAGAAATTTAAATGCTATTATTAATTTTTTTAACGCCCGAAATGGCATCACTTTGATGCCGATAAACAATTCGAATCTATTCTGCATTGCTTGCTTAACGTTCTTTAACAAGAATATAAACAAATAAATATGTATGTATATATTGTTACGGCCAAAGCCAGAATTTCGGCCAGTTCCCGAATGGGACTGCCAAATCGCGAAATAACCAATATCTCCTCACAATGACTGGCCAATGTCCGATCTTTCTTGATTTCACGGTGGCCAGCCAATTCGGGAACTCGCATGGGGCAATTGGTAAAACTCAGAAGAAAAAAGTCATGAGCAAATTTTGGTTGTTTGTGTACCGTAATGCTAATGATAATCACATTATAGCTGCCACAGAGGAGTTTTCCGACGAATCCGCCCCTCTTAGGCACCTAGTATTCTCCTTCGGAACAAAGGCCAAGGAGGCACGGTGGCTGTAATCTAAATGGAGAAGTTTTAGTGAGTAAAGATCTCCCAGTGCTAGAAACCTCCTGGTCTCTTATGAAAATTTCATCTCCCATGGAGAAACAAACAATCAAGCAAAAAAGATAATCACATTATCTACTAAATTAGTTTAGTACAGAAAATTATCAGTATCATCATCACTTGTTCCAACAAGATGAACTTTTATGACATTTCGAACTGCACGCCAGTTTGTTATCTTTACATCTGCAGCGATTTGTTGAGCACTTGCTAGTGTAACTTCATCGAATGTAGCCTTGGCTTCTGGTGAGCCCCCACCGAATAGTCTTGCTTCAGCGCATCGAACATTGGCAGGGAGTTCCGGGCACTTCGGGAAGTGGCCGGCCAAAGTCGCATATACGCTACTCATTTCCAGTACATCGGACATTAGCCACACTCCCGGCCAGTTCGGGAACTGGCCGGTCAAAGTCGCATATACGCTATTCAATTCCAGTACAATGGATATTGGCCACACGCCCTGCCACTTCGGGAAGTGGCCGGCCAAAGTCGCATATACGCTACTCATTTCCAGTACATCGGACATTAGCCACACTCCCGGCCAGTTTGGGAACTGGCCGAACTTCGGGCTTTGGCCGTAACATATACATACTTTCAAAGACTTCACATATGGAATAGAGTTTGTTACTGTCGAACTTACTGAAGCCAACATCCCCATATAATCAACATCATCACTATTCAGCATCCACCATAGGGTGTTTGGCAATGACATATTTTAAAAGATTCGGGAGAAGGATCCAATAGGTGTGACTAAAACGCCATTTTGGCTCCTACTCTTCAGTTCTGAATGACATTGTTTTTTCTACAGGCATAAAACTATTCTTTTGTTCAGCCAACTAAATCTCCACCAAAAACAGTTCAAATACTTACATTAATACCCGAAGTATTTATTCTTCAGAATCACCAGCATTTTGTAAGTAAACAGCTTTGCTAATAAATCAATATATATAAATCTTCGAAGCAACAATATACATTCCCTTCAGTGCACTTGTTTCCTGACAGAATCCTGAATCCACCACGGTTTAGAAATATTTCGAATAAACGCTATGATGTTTAATTTGAAAATTCTTCCTGAACACATTCTGCTTTTCAACGGTGACCTACGCTATAAACACACAGGACCTAGAAGATCACTTTTTTACCTTCCAGTATAAGCGTTGAATTAAAATGATGTATTAACGTACTAATGTAAAGAATGCTTAAGGATTTATACATAAAAAATAAGTGTACCATTAACATGCCGAAAAGACTATTTCGTTTAAATTTTACTTGTGCATTGCTTGGAAAACTTGTATTTTTTAAATAGATGGATATATTAACTGTAAAATACGCTGAAGAAATAAATTTTCAGTCAGTATGCACCATAAAGGAACTTGTTGTAGTGGAAAGTTGGAAGTACAGTCTAAACCAAGTTTTCTAGATTCTTAATTGGTAGAATGTCATGTAAGAGGCTTAAAGATGAAAAGAGATACAAACAGAAACAACGCTACTATCAATTTAATGGAACACACCACCTTTAAAATCTTTAAAGAGAAGATTTTTTTATTTTTCGCCTTACCATACATTTTTAATAATTAACGTAAATACAAGAGATATTCATCATTTATTTCTTATTTTTATCTAATTAGTTTAACGTAAATAGATTTTCAGCATATGATTTTCTATTTCTATTTAATTTATTCAAAGTAAATGCAAAATATTTTCAGCATTTATTTCCTACTTCTATTTAACTAGTTTAAAGTAAATACAAGAGATTTTCAGCATAGATTACTTTATTTCCCATTTCTATTTAATTAGTTTAATGTAAATACAAGAGATTTTCAGCATTTATTATTTATTTCTATTTAATTAATTCAAAGTAAATGCAAAAGATTTTCAGCATTTATTTCCCATTTCTATTTAATTAGTTTAACGTAAATACAAGAAATTTTCCGCATTTATTTACTATTTCCATTTAATTAGTTTAACGTAAATACAAGAGATTTTCAACATACATTTCCCATTTCTATTTAATTAGTTTAACGTAAATACAAGAGATTTTCAGCATTTATTTCCTACTTCTATTTAATTACTGTAACTTAAAGAGATTTTCAGCCTTTATTTCCTATTTCTGTTTAATTAGTTACGTAAATACAAGAGATTTGCAGCATTTGTTTCCCATTTCAATTTAATTAGTTTAACGTAAATACAAGAGATTTTCAGCATTTATTTCCTATTTCTATGTAATTAGTTTAACGTAAATAGATTTTCAGTGTTTATTTCCTACTTCTATTTAATTAGTTGAACGTAAATACAAGATATTTTCAGAATTTATTTGTTATTTCTATTTAATTAGTTTTGCTAAATTACCTTTTTTCTAAAAATCAAGATTTTTTTTATATAAAGTAAGAAGTCAGAGCTTGTATAATTTTTTTAAATTTCTGATTCCTGTGCGTAGACATACATCAAAACAATGTGAGTTTTTTTAATAATTTTTGCTTTTTTGCAAAGAATAATTATTAGGTATAATTATCTTCCCATTTAAATATTTTAAAAGTATTAAAAATATCACACCATTGGATATAATTTAAAAAAAAAGCTAAAATAATGTTTAAAAATTTCATTTCAAATACTATAAGCAATAAATGAAATAAAGATTAACGAAAAAAGTAAGTAGAGCTTTATCCTAGATCTATAATGTATTAACTTTGAAAATTTTAAATCCTTATCTGCAATAGTTTTTTTTTCATTTACAGTGCACACAAGTTGAAAAAACACTATTTTTAATAAATTATATAAAATTATAATATTAAGCATTGCATTTAGTATCACAGCTTATAGTATATATAAAATATAATATAAGCTGTGATACTAAATGCAAAGATACAAGTGTTACAGGCTGTAATTCAAATATTTCAATGGGGTTTGTTTTAATGGGGTAGTATTTGAAAATATCTAGAAATTTTATAAATATAAGATTTAAAAAAAAATCGAATCTTTGAAGGTTTAAAGCTGATTTGTCCCATTAAATTTTAACATTTTACCTGTCCTGTTCATCTTATGTTATATACACATCTAATGCTTTCCAATTCTGTCACATGTGATACACAATTAACTCTATTTTAAGCAAAAAATATTTTGGTATAGCGTTTAAAATGTAGTTAGATTTTTCAGTTAGACGTATGAAATTCAACGTTTTATACCTAATTTTCATCCTACAATTATCCTTTCATGTGGGCAGCCAAAGTGTTAAGCATAACGGTAAATCTATATCTACTTGAAAAACAGACGCAACTCCGAGTGTTGTGTAAACAAACGCAGAGCATGAAAAAAACATGCTTCCCTCTTTCCTAAATAGACTGGTCATGCTGAGGCATCGAGGGTCTCAAAAACTTGGGGCAGACTGTATAAACCTTATTTTAAAAAGCAAAGGTTACTACAGAAATAAATGAATCATTTTATGCTTTTGAAACCTTATGGTGTTTGAATCGGCGCATAAATTATATTTTATACTGTAAAAAATTTTGTAATTATTAAGATAACTGTATTTTTTATTAACACTCTTAAAAATATAGAAAACAAACTTAGGTGGCACTCAAACAATAAAGCAAGCAAGGACTATAGCATTCCATAAAGAAATATTTAGGGGGATGAAAATCTTTAAAAATAATGAAGCTCTCGGAAAATTTTCACGTCTTCTCTCTCCGATTTGGAGCGGTGTGTTTCTAAATAAAGAAATAATAAAAAAAATTTGCAGAATACTTTGAAACTGTCACAAATGTAGCGATGGGAAAATCATTCACGGTTTGGATATGAAAATGCTGCAGTCTTGCTTTGCGGTGTTTTGCAGAGGACAAATAAATAATAATAAAAAAAGTAATCAGTCTATACGATTTTGTATCATCTTTTGCCATTGTAATTAAAATGTGTACAGAAAACTGCTTTTGTGTCTCTTTCATTTGGTCTTCACTTGTTTCTTTTACCGACACCAGAGATAACGAACTCATGTCACTCGTGCCAGTAGGTGTCAAATGACAGGAATATATTGAATTATATTTTCCCCTTACAGTCATTGAAAACAACATTTAAAAACCTTATCTCCAAGACTAACAGCCGTCAAAGGCAAAAACGAGTACGAGCAATTATGGCACTTAATAAGACAAAAAGGTGACTTGTGTTCCACTCCACCATGTAAGGACATTAACGTTTTCTTGGAGAAGTAACGGAGTGGGAACTCATGTCACTCGTACCATTAGCTGGCTAATGACAGGAACATATTGAATTATATTTTTCACTTTGTCATTGAAAACATCATTTAAACACTTATCTAACAGCCGTCAAAGTTAGAAACGAGTACGAGATATTATGACATTTAATAGGATAAAAAGGTGACTTGTGTTGCACTCCACCATGTAAGGACATTAAAGCTTTCTTGGAGAAATACGGGAGTGGTAACTCATGTCACTCGTACATATTGAATTATTTTTTCACTTACAGTCATTGAAAACAACATTTAAAAACTTATCTCCAAGACTAACAGTCGTCAAAAGCAGAAACAAGTAGAGCTATTGTGGCACTTAATTGGACAAATAGGTTACTTGTGTTCTATTCCACCATGTAAGGACATTAAAATTTTTTGGAGAAGTACGGGAGTGGGAACTCATGTCACTCGTGCCACTAGGTGGCTAATGACAGGAAAATATTGAATTATATTTTTCTCTCACAGTCATTCAAAACAACATTTAAAAACCTTATTTCCAACACTAACAGTCGTCAAAGGCATAAACGAGTATGAACTATCATGGTATTTAATAGGACAAAAAGGTGACTTGTGTTCCATTCCACCATGTAAGGACTTTAACGTTTTCTTGGAGAAGCACGGGAGTGGGAACTCATGTCACTCGTGCCACTAGGTGGGAAATGACAGGTTTATATTGAATCATTTTTTTTCACTTACAGTCATTGAAAACAACATTTAAAAACCTTATTTCCAACACTAACAGTCGTCAAAGGCATAAACGAGTATGAACTATCATGGTATTTAATAGGACAAAAAGGTGACTTGTGTTCTATTCCACCATGTAAGGACATTAAAATTTTTTTGGAGAAGTATGGAAGTTGGAACTCATGTCACTCGTGCCACTAGGTGGGAAATGACAGGTTTATATTGAATCATTTTTTTTCACTTACAGTCATTGAAAACAACATTTAAAAACCTTATCTCCAAGACTAACAGCCGTCAAAGGCAGACACGAGTACGAACTATCATGGTATTTAATAGGACAAAAAGGTGACTTGTGTTCCATTCCACCATGTAAGGACTTTAACGTTTTCTTGGAGAAGCACGGGAGTGGGAACTCATGTCACTCGTGCCACTAGGTGGCTAATGACAGGAAAATATTGAATCATTTTTTTTCACTTACAGTCATTGAAAACAACATTTAAAAACCTTATTTCCAACACTAACAGTCGTCAAAGGCATAAACGAGTATGAACTATCATGGTATTTAATAGGACAAAAAGGTGACTTGTGTTCCATTCCACCATGTAAGGACTTTAACGTTTTCTTGGAGAAGCACGGGAGTGGGAACTCATGTCACTCGTGCCACTAGGTGGGAAATGACAGGTTTATATTGAATCATTTTTTTTCACTTACAGTCATTGAAAACAACATTTAAAAACCTTATCTCCAAGACTAACAGCCGTCAAAGGCATAAAACGAGTATGAACTATCATGGTATTTAATAGGACAAAAAAGGTGACTTGTGTTCCATTCCACCATGTAAGGACTTTAACGTTTTCTTGGAGAAGCACGGGAGTGGGAACTCATGTCACTCGTGCCACTAGGTGGCTAATGACAGGAAAATATTGAATTTTTCACTCACAGTCATTGAAAACAACATTTAAAAACCTTATTCCAACACTAACAGCCGTCAAAGGCATAAACGAGTATGAACTATCATAGTATTTAATAGGACAAAAAAGGTGACTTGTGTTCCACTCCACCATGTAAGGAACATTAACGTTTTCTTAAAGTGCTGGAGTGGAACTCATGTCACTCGTGCCACTAGGTGGGAAATGACAGGTTTATATTGAATCATTTTTTTTCACTTACAGTCATTGAAAACAACATTTAAAAACCTTATTTCCAACACTAACAGTCGTCAAAGGCATAAACGAGTATGAACTATCATGGTATTTAATAGGACAAAAAGGTGACTTGTGTTCCATTCCACCATGTAAGGACTTTAACGTTTTCTTGGAGAAGCACGGGAGTGGGAACTCATGTCACTCGTGCCACTAGGTGGCTAATGACAGGAAAATATTGAATTTTTCACTCACAGTCATTGAAAACAACATTTAAAAACCTTATTTCCAACACTAACAGTCGTCAAAGGCATAAACGAGTATGAACTATCATGGTATTTAATAGGACAAAAAGGTGACTTGTGTTCCATTCCACCATGTAAGGACTTTAACGTTTTCTTGGAGAAGCACGGGAGTGGGAACTCATGTCACTCGTGCCACTAGGTGGCTAATGACAGGAAAATATTGAATTTTTCACTCACAGTCATTGAAAACAACATTTAAAAACCTTATTTCCAACACTAACAGCCGTCAAAGGCATAAACGAGTATGAACTATCATGGTATTTAATAGGACATAAAGGTGACTTGTGTTCCATTCCACCATGTAAGGACATTAACGTTTTCTTGGAGAAGTACGGGAGTGAGAACTCATGTCACTCGTGTCACTAGGTGGCAAATGACAGGAACATATTGAATTATACTTTTCACTCACAGTCATTGAAAACAACATTTAAAAACCTTATCTCCAAGACTAACAGCCGTCAAATGCAAAAATGAGTACGATCTATTATGGCATTTAATACTACAAACAGATTACAGGTGTAGTATCAAATGACAGGTACATATTGAATTATTTTTTTCACTTACAGTCATTGAAAACAACATTTGAAAACCTTATTTCCAATACTAACAGCCGTCAAAGGCAAAAACGAGTATGAGTTATTAGGGCATTTAATAGGACAGAAAGGTTATTTGTGTTCCACTCCACCATGTAAGGACATTGACGTTTTCTTGGAGAAGTACCGGAGTGGGAACTCATGTCACTCGTTCCACTAAGTGGCAAATGACAGGTACATATTAAATTATTTTTATTCCCTTACAGTCATTGAAAACATTTAATAATCTTATTTCCAAGACTAACAACCTTCAAAGACAGAAACGAGTACGAGCTATTAGGGCATTTATTAGGACAGAAAGGTGACTAGTGTTCCAGTCCACCATGTATGTCGTAGTACTGGACATTAACGTTTTTTTTTTTGTTTTTTTTTTCGGGAAGTACGGGAATGGGAGGAGTTGTAAAGGGAGAACACAAACACAATTGTAAACGATAGCATAGTTTGAGTTTGGATTTCTTATATTTGAATAGGAAGGTGATATGGAACAAAACGGATGTTTCGAGATATGGGAAAGGAATTGTTTGAGAATAAAAACACCAATGGACAGTATTGCTTCATTTATTACTTCTACTACTAAAACTACTTACTCTTACTCTTACTAAATTTTTAAATAAATGTCGCTTAAGACTTTTATATTTGACCAGTGATGCTCACACTGCGAAGGAGGAAGAATAATTTTTTTAAATGAAACATTTTTTTACAGAGTATTATAGGAGTTTAACCCCTTCTCTGGCAGATTTTTTTTCAAATTCCATTTTTCTTTCGAATCCCATTTTCTTTTCGAATTTTCAACTAAAAGCATTCTTTTAGTTGATTAATGTTAATATATGTTATATTCTGAATTGAAAAAACCAAAATACTTTTGCCAGTAAGCTATTTTACCCCTTTGACGGACTGGAGTTTTTATACATTGTTGTTGTATCTCATGCCAGTCGGACAAACCAAGCACGATTGAGCCTGCAATCTCTCGTATTAAGGCCAAAGAGTGCGCCTTTCGTTTTAATGATCACCATTAAGGTGAAAGAACGACTTCGCTCAAGTAGGTCCTCATAATTCTGAAGCAGGGACCAAGCAGAAGACCCATTGACTTGGGCTGCCACCTCCAGAGGTATCGATTGACAACTTGGAAGACATTGTGACCACGAACCTATTTGACGTTCCCCAGTCACCTTTAACGAACACGGCGCATATTAGGCCGGATCGGGTTCCGTACCCACACCCTTTCAGTTACTAGATCGTTTCCCTTGCGGACTGAGCTACTACGGCTCGTTTCTATATCCTGTTAGTCTTCTCTCGATTTCCCTACTATAAACCTAAATTTTAAATTAAAAATACTTTCTGATACTATATTTATCAAATATATTACTTTGAGGTACTTGAAATAAATATCTGGATGGAAATATTTATTAAAAATACATAAAATGTTTGGAAAAAAGATTTTTCAACCTTACCGTGAAAACAGATTTGCAACTTTTATTATCAAGTTTACCGAGAAAGACTGCAATGGCCCCTATAATAGTTCTAACTGGACATGACTGTTTACAAAACCATCTCTATAGAGTTCGGGTGGTAAATTTATCAGACTGTCTCTGTGTTACTCTAGTCATCCAATGACTTTTGAACATTTAAATAACTGTATTATACTCTCTTAGTATGGAGACATTGTTTAAAAGTATTGGAAAGCCCGTGAACTAATGGCTTACTCACTAATAATTTGACATATGTAAAATAAAAACAATGATATTAAAATTGAAATTAAGAACAGATTAAGTATAGCAAATAAATGTTATTACGGACTGAGAAATCACTTTAAAATCAAAACATTTAAGCATAAAACCAAAATTAATCTTTATAAAACTTTAGTAAAGCCAATAATTATGTATGGAAGCGAGTGTTGGACTACGAACAAATCCGAGGAAAACATGCTTTTAATATTTGAATAGAAAAATACTAAGAAAGATATTTGGAGTTATATAAAGAAAATAATGTTTGAAGAATCCGTTATAATTGTGAAGTATACTCTAAATTCGGACAACCAAATATTGTGAAATCTATAAAGATCTATCAATTAAGGTAATTGGGACACATCTATAGATGTAATGATTTAAAGGCAACAAAAAAAGTTACATTTCGAAAAGTTTATCGAAAAAGGAAAACAGGTAGACCAAACACCAGGTGGATTGATATGGTTGAGAAAATGCTGCATGAAATTGGAGACAACCAGTGGAGAACTTTGGCGGCGGATGGTTCCAGATGGAAGAAACTTTTAGAGACAGCCTTGGTCTGTAGAAGGCTGTAGTGCTAAAAAAGAAAATAAAAATAAATAAAACTTTTATTATCAAGGGAACGTAAAAACTACTTTGGATTAGTATAATACTTATTTTCTTGCTATCTTGGTCAAGAAAAAAGTCTTACTTGTATATATCGGAAAAAAGTTATTTCTTTAGTATGAATTCTAACAGATATCACTATAAGTGTGAGAAATCCATAAATATTGCTCAATGAAAAATTTCACATTATATCTCTTACACAAGTACCTTGTAAACAATCTCATTTTGAATACAGAAGCGAAATATAACAAAATATAATTCAAAAGAGACAGATTCATTTTGAATGATGCAGTTTTTCTCTTCGTCGCATGGAATATGACATCGACTGTAGGGCAAAAATATACCGAACGTATATCATGCTACGCTAAGCAAAAAGGGTTTAAAGATGATTTTTAAAAGAAGTATAATAAGAAGCATACTGGACATCTGAAAATAATAAGCTTTAATTTAAGTGGCACACTACTCGCAGAAGGTTCGCTGTCCCTGACCTACACTACCTTGCCATAAAGTAATCAGGCTGCAATCATTAAAGTCCTAAGTCTTAATCCAAAGTACAGTAAACTTTCACTTTCATAAGAAAATTAATTGCACACACGTATACAAAGTACACAGGTGTAGTTAGTGGGCTAATTCATTCGTGACGTTTTTTTCCAATGCAGCAGGCAATACAGACATTATTCTAATGCCTTAATAAGGCTGTGAACCTGTTACTCATTTAGCACCACTCGAGGAGGACGTGTAGCTTAAGGTATCAAGTAACATTATCCCCGCTGGGTTCTATTAGTTTAGAAGCAGGGAGCAAGAACAAGACCTCCAGGCTTGGCTTGCCACCCCCAGAGATATCGTTTGAGAACTTGGAGGACTTTGTGACGACAAACCTATTTTACGTGCCCCAATCACCTTTAGCGAACACAGAGGATCCTAGACCGGCTCCAGTCCCGAAATCGTAGCCTTTCAGTTACGAGATCGTTGTCTTTACCGACTGAGCTACCGCGGCTCATTCTCACTGTTACAATGGTAAATTTTATTCCCTATTATTTAGACTACATGGGCTACTGAGCACTGAGAGAACTATAGTGATTTACAGTCTTGTCTCCATTAAAAACTGCAAAGTCCAACGTTGTGGAACTTAAGGTTATTGACGCTAAAAATGAACGTCTTTACAACACAAAAGCTCCGCATCAAATGCTTACAAGGAAATATTTCTTTCACAATTTTCCCCCAATAGCCAGTGATTATGTGATTTTTTTTATATATTAGATATTACCCAGCCGTATTGGCAGTCAGAAATCGGCTGCACCAAACAGGACCATCTACCTTAAAACAAAGATTTAAGATGTTTTGGGTGTCCCCAAGAGTACAATCCTCGGCAGCTCATAATATACAATGCAGTATAAATACAGTAAAAATATTACAAACAAACACATACAAATATCTGATCTTCGGTACCGCAGTTCATGGGTTCGAATGCCACTGTCGCATGGATGTTTGTAGCCGTACGGTATCGGCTTTAAGTAGTAGGTTCCGGTCTTTTTAGTCCTCGTGTAGCAAGAAAATAGACCGTCATGCTCCAAAATCGAACCAAAACCATACAAATACAAAACAGACAAAATAACACTTAAAAAAATGTTATAATAATAAAATTTTAAAAAACTTAAATTAAAATAAAAAATACTAACAATTATAAGTTAATTGCGTGAAAATCAATACAATAGTGCGGCACAGTGGAAGTAACATATTCGGATACAGCCTTGTTATGGGGTCTGCAGATTTGTAACATAAACTTAATAAACATTAATCATTTAAGTCACCTTGAAAACCCCATGTGCAGCAATTTAAGCATTGGAGGAGTGACATTATTTTTTTGAGAAGCTGGAACTTGTGGCTAGTGGACAGGAAAGGAACATTTATTCTATCTTAACCCCTTCCGGTACGATTTAATAACGAAAAACTGTGCGTGAAGTAATCATTTATTTTTTAATTAAAAAACTTGTTTTATTTTACAATTCTTACATATTCTTAATTAAAATCTACTTTTTACATAGTGTTAAGTATCAGAAACGGTAAAATTAAGATAATAGTCTTCAAGCTGGTGGTACTTTTCAAAACAAAGTGCAAAGGAATTCTGAATTGTTTACATCGCCAGGGAGTCTCACTTCTAATTTCATTCTTGTAACACACACGGCATTTCTTAATAGGCTTTCTTTTATTCTGACTCATTCATTTGGCAATGACTTGTACCAAG
>CM063510.1:148092265-148104765 GCA_032207245.1 Pardosa pseudoannulata
TCGAATGTTTTAAAGACGACAGTATTTTTTGCTGTGATATGAAGCATATTTATACAAATTTATTTTAGAATCGGATCGACAGTTTAGGAGAAGATAAACTTAAATCGCTTTGAATGGATGCCTGTCTCCATTCCAGGTTCAACCACTTCATAAATTGGAGGACAGACGGACAGATAACTTAGGCTATTATTATATAGGGGATAATTCAGATATTGCGTCAGAGCGGTTGTCAATATTATTGATTGGGATGGACGAACAAACATTTCACATGTAATATATATCACATTTTTCACATTAATGTGAAATTCCATAACATTAATTCCTTTATACATCAGGTTCTATAAAACTCCCATAGGACTACTAGTTTAAAAATGTAATACTATTCAGAAATTAGTTAATATTTTCACCTAATGCTTAAGGTACCTTCTAAGTTTTAAATAAAAGTCTAAACTATACACTGTAATTAAAAATTGCTATGTTATAGGCAAAGGAAGTTTTTAGTACAACTACTTTTTAAATAATTTATGAATAAAAGTTTTTAAAATAATGTTTTCTGTTGTAACTTAGACCACAATTTCATACATATGTCACTAATAACATACTACATTTTTAAGCAGAATAATTAAAATCAAAATAAATTAATCTTGAAAGGTCAAAGTGTCTTAATGTTAGGCAAACTTAATTTCTAAGCCAAAAACTTTGTTTTCTAAAATGAAATAAAATTGCATTCCAGATAGCATGTAAGCTTGTGCAAAGGTTGTCATCTCCTTTCACTTTTAATGTGTAATACTTTCATTTTTAATGTTTACATTTTATCATTGTTATAACGTTTGCACAACTTTAAAAATAAAAACTTATATCGTATAACTATATCTCAAAGTTCACTCTTTCCTTTCATTGACAAGGTTTACATTCGAAGATTGTGATAGAGTTTGTACAGTATTAAACAAATAAACATTTTTTAGATAATGTTGTAAAAGATTAAAAAAATCCTTTAAAAAAATGGGAAGCTTAAACTTCACTAAGTTTAAATTTCACTAAAGTTAACACTGAAACTGAAAAAGAAATACTTCTTATAAAGTATTTTTATTCTTCATTTCATTTCTCTGGTTACCTTAATCTTTTCTTCAGAGCAATTACTTTTATTTATCAATAAATCACACATTATTTTTAATTGTATTAATCCTACATCTGCCACATTTAGTCACTACTATCTCTATATGAACTTAAATAACAACTGTTCGGAATGTCTGTTTATTTTAACTCGGACAGACTTTGAAAAATTTCTAAAACCTAGCAGCTACTCTTAATTTATATAAAAAAAATTGATCAAATAAAATCAAATAAATTGTTCGGATAGCCTCATATTGGATTTTTCTTAAGCAACTGGTTTGTCTATCCAATCAAGTCTATAAATATGAATGAAGATTTGGAAACTTTTATTTATAATCACGATTGTTTCAGTTTTTTCTCACATCGAATCTTAACCTTTTGTATCGTCATATTACAGATTCACAACTTACCCAAAAATTTATGTTATTTTGCAAATGAATTTTAAAAGATGATTTTGATGAAGGTTTTTAATCTTCAATGCTTAATACAAACATCTATAAGAATCTTTCGCTTTTTAACACTTTATTCCACTCACATTGTTACATAAAAGATTAAAACACAAAATCCCGAATTGGTACTGATTTCGGAACATCTCTTACACATACCCACCAATTCTCCAAAACAATGCTTTTTTAGTTTAATTAAGGAATGTAAAAAAGTTTTTATAACCTTGACCTCTTGAATGTTAACTGTCATTTTAACGTTTCACTGAGGTTGTGCTGTCTCACAGATTCCCCGCCTTTCATCTCTAAGTAGTTCCACCTTTCAAAATAGTCAGTTACCTTTACCATTATGGTTGTACCACTTAATAGGCAATTGGTAATTTTAACTTAACCGATATTAGTTAAACACAAAGTTTCTTTGATAAATTTTAATCTCATTATTATGGAATACACTTAAATTACACTGAGTTATTTATTCTGCGAAGTCATTTTCAGTACCTTCCTGCAATGTGCTGGCTTAAATTACAAAGTTATTGTTGTTTTAATAGGCAATTAGTCATTTTTATTTAACCGATATTAGTTAGACACAAAGTTTCTTTGATAAATTTTTAATCTCATTATTATGGAATACACTTAAATTACATTGAGTTATACACTGAGTTATTTATTCTGTGAAGTCGTTTTCAGTACCTTCCTGCAATGTGCTGGCATAAATTTCAAAGTTATTGTTGTTTTAATAGGCAATTGGTCATTTTAATTTAACCGATATTAATTAGACACAAAGTTTCTTTGATAAATTTTTAATCTCATTATTATGGAATACACTTAAATTATACACTGAGTTATTTATTCTGCGAAGTCATTTTCAGTACCTTCCTGCAATGTGCTGGCATAAATTACAAAGTTGTTGTTGTTTTAGGCCACTTGGTCAAACCAAGCACGATTGAACCATTCGATACTCGTATTAAGACAAAGAGGGAGCTCATTTCGTTTTAGCGAGCACCTCAAGGGTGAAAGTATAACTTCTTGCTAAAGTGGCTCCTCGTAAGTTTGAAGCAGGGACCAAACGGAAGACCCACAGGCTTGGCCTGTCACCCCCAGAGGTATTTATTGAAACTTGGAGGACATTGTGACCACGAACCTATTTTACAAGCCCCAGTCACCCTTACCGAACACGGTGGATCTTAGGCCAACTCCGGCTCAGAACCTGCAACTCTCCAAGTACGAGAGCGTTGTATTTACCGACTGAGCTACTTGGCTCTCAAAGTTTCATAGGTAAAGCGATCTGGCATAAAACCTGGCATTTTACAATCGGGGACTATAAGACCGTCTTATAGCAATGTGGGATTATTTGAGAATTAAAGAGAGCAAACTGCTCGTCGGTACCGAAGATTGTGAGTTTGAATCCCACTTTCCCACTTTTCGTAGCTGTTCGAAATCAGTAATCCAAGCAATAGGTCCCGGTCTCATTAGTTATTGTGTAGCCACCTAGATAGTGTGCTTAGAAGGATCGGGGTTACAGCAAATGGTGGATTAACACCATACTATCAGCATTTTCAATTGAAGGACAGCGGAAAAGGGTAAAGTTTGGGATGGAGATAGAGGAGGAGGTCGGTAAGGAGTAGACGAAGGGCGACGGAAAAGGTTTAGGTTGGGGGTAGGAAGAGGGTACTGAGTAGTTCAAAAAATCGAAGTCAGAAAAAAATTTAATGTCCTCTTTCCCCCTGTTCTACGCCGAACGCTGGCCGATTGGTTAGGGAGCTGATCATCGGTACCAGAGTTCGTGGGTTCGAATCCCACTATGGCATGGATGTTCGTAGCCGTTCGGAATCGGCTTTAAACAGTAGGTCTCGGTCTCATTAGCCCTCGTGTGCAAAACAGTAGACCGTAGCGCTCCAAACCAAACCAAACCAAACCAAACCCCCTATTCTACTCTTATAATTGAAAAATTGAACAATATAGTTTCGAGTTGGAATATGAAAGAGTAAATAATTTTACATTCTAACGTTTTTAAAAAATCGAAGTCAGTGAAAGAGTCAAAATTTTTTTTTATTCTACTCAAGAAAAAATATAGTTGAAGAAAGTTTCGAATTTCTGTATAGATGAATATAGTAGAGGTATGCTGAAAGAAAGGTGTAGGTCTAGGTTGTAACCCAGACTTGGAGGGTTAAATATATCAAAGCTCGCAGGTGTTAAAAAAATTGAAGTCAGAAAAAAAAATATATAAGTGCCGTGTTCCTGTGTTGAACTCTTAATCATTATTTTGATAGTTCTAATTTTTCTTTTACTCACGCTCCTATTAATTAGAAAGTATCATACATAATATAGATGAAGAAAAGTTTTAATACGCGATTTGGAAACTTACCAAAAGTAAGAATTGTAAAACAGGAAAGAAATGTGAACCTTCTTAGAGGACATTAACGCGAGAATCAGAAGAAAAAATTTATAGTTCCACTTATTAAATAATTCTAAATTTATACTTATTTTATGTTTAAACCTTAGGATTCCACCTCGTGGTAATCGTGCGTGTGGTAAATTAAGGCTGCATTGCTTAATTAGCGATTAGATCTAATCGATGATTAAACTATTTGCAGTTGAACTAGAGAGTTAATCGCCGTCAGAAAATATTGACTTTGTGATTAACTCTAATTCGTTATAATTAAGTGTGTAGTCAATCTCTTATAAGTTATAACTGTAAGTTCAGGTCTTTCTTCTGTTTTTTCATAACGTGAAAGTGGTTTTTTTAAGTGCTTTGCAAATTTGTTAATCTTGGTTATCTCTAAATTTGGTTGTAAAGGGGAATATATTTGTGCAAGATTTCAAAATAACTAATTTGTTGGCACATCTCTTGACATTTAAATTCTGTTCTCCAACTTGCAGCAATGAATTGAAACTGGTAGAGAAAGTATGGTATTAACAGTTTTAAATGGATTTTAACAGTCGTAAGAAGATTAAGGTCCAGTCTCCCCAAAGACGTTTAACAGTTAACCGCGATTAATCTTTGTTTAAACGGAATATTGCTTCCTATCATTAGTTGGCTCCATGGGTTAATTACGGTTATCAATGATTAAATGATAGTACGGTTTGCTGATATTTTTTGGCATCATGTTTTTCTGCCCTCATCAGTTTGTCGAGTATCATTCAGAGCTACGGGGTTCTCTTACTCGGATACACGAGATTTCCCAGGGCCATCCATCGAACAGACATAAGGTAAATACATATTAATTCTTTTAAAAAGTTGGTTAATTCTTACGCTGTTTTCTCCGGTTTCGCACGACTGAGTCACTTTACGAGGGTATTAACTTTAAAAATATCGAATTGTTTAAATTGGCTCATATTTTAAACATGGATGGAAAATTGCACATCTGCATCTTCGATGATTTTAAATTTATTCATATAGTTTTATTAATAATGGCATTTCTTTAACTAATGTGCGCTATAAATGGGTTTTCTTTTTTATGTTAGTTTTCTCCCATATTCCATGCATTCATAAGTATAAAGTTATTCTAAGTATTTTATATTGAAGATACAAGCGTTAATTTTGTATAACGCTCTTTTATAATATATAGAATAACACTCTGAATAAATAAAGTGTGGCTTCATTATATTGTACACTGATATAAAGAAAAGATACTGTCAAAATGTTTCACTTCACTGTCAGCAATGTTTTTAAAAAATATAAATCTAGAGATATCTGAAAGTACATTTACAGACTTATAGGGAGCTTTAATAGATCTTAAAGAGGAATATTTGAGCAAACAAATTAATGCTTGATGTTTTGAAAACAGATTTTCAGATTTTACAGAAAAAAATTGTTTCAATACTTTTTTTACCTGCTTTAAGTTGGATCCTAAAATACAAAACAATCTCAATATTTACTGTAATACTTCGAATAAACTTGTTTTCTTTTAAGAGTATCAAATCACCTTAAAATTGACCGGTTGTTGAGTGCAAAAAATTTTATGCTTCACAGTATGTTCATTATATTTTCTAATCTAGTTTAACTGAAGAATTCGCAACTGTTTCACCAGTGTCTATCAATGAAATATTTGTAATGTTTTATATTCCTTTACAATCTGTCATGCTAATTTGAAAAAGCTTTATTTTAATGAGCTCAATTTACAGAAATCACAATAGCCATTATACAAGTATACAATGCTGTCAATGTGGCATCGGGAATACTCATCTATTGCATTTTTATCTTTCTTTTTAATGCAAGTAATATCTTATACTTTATGCAGAAGTGATTTCCTTAAATCCAATCAAGAGATTAGAAACACTGTATATTCCTTGTAATTCACTTTTCCCATAATAAAAATTTAGTTTTAAAATGTTCTGTATGTATTGGAAGCTTTTATAAATATCTCCAGCGATGCATAATGATTCTAGTTTTATATTAATAGGCATTTCGTTAATATATGACGTTAACCTTAAAATTAACATTGTTAAGTACATAAAATTTTATGCTTGATAGTATGTTATATTTTCAAATCTACATTAACTGGACAATTGGCAACTGTTACACTAGTGACTATCAGTGAAATATTCGCAATGTTTTATATTCCTTCACCATCTGTCATGCTAATTTGAAAGAGCTTTATTGTAATGAGCTCAATTTACAGAAATCACAATAGCCAATATATAAGTATGTAATGCTGTCAATATAGCATCGGAAATACCCATCTGTTGCATTTTTATCCTTTTTTAATTCAAGTAATTTCTTTTCCTTAAAAAAAAATTGTTGATTTTTAACATTCATACTCTATGCAGTAAGGATACTTAAATCTAATCAAGATACTGGAAAGACTGTATTCTTTGTAATTCACTTCTCCCTTAATAAGAATTTAATTTTAAAATGTTCTGTATGTATTGGAATCTTTTATAAATATCCCAAGCTATGCATTATAATTTTAGTTTCATATTAATAGGCATTTCATTTTTATATGATGTTGACCTTAAAATTGACCGGGTGTTCGGTGCATAAAATTTTATGCTTCACAGCATGTTCATTACATTTTCCAATATAGTTTAACTGAACAATTCACAGCTGTTACACCAGTGTCTATAAATGAAATATTCGTAGTGTTTTTCTTCCTTCATAATCTGTCATGCTAATTTGAAAAAGCTTTATTTTAATGAGCTCAATTTACAGAAATCTCAATAACCTTTATAATAGTATGTAACGCAGGCAATATGGCATCGGGAATACTCATATGTTACATTTTTATCCTTTATTACACTGTCGTGCTAATTTGAGAAAGCTTTATTTTAATGAGCTCAATTTACAGAAATCTCAATAACCATTATATAAGTATATAACGCTATCAATATGGCTTTGGGAATACTCCTCTATTGCATTTTATCCTTTTTTAATTCATGTAATTTCTTTTCCTTAAAAAAATTGTTGATTTTTAACATTTAAACTGTATGCAGTAAAGATACTTAAATCCAATCAAGAGACTGGAAACACTATATTTTTTGTAATTCACTTTTCCCTTAATAAAAATTTAGTTTTAAAATGTTCTGTATGTATTGGAAGCTTTTATAAGTATCTCCAGTGATGCATAATGATTCTACTTTTATATTAATAAGGCATTTCATTTTTATATGACGTTGAACTTAAAATTGACCGTGTGTTGGGCGTATAAAATTTTATGCTGGACAGCATATTATATTTAGTCATCAGATTATGAAGGAAGAAAAAACATTACGAATATTTCATTTATAAACACTGGTTAAACAGTTGCGAATTGTCCAGTTAAAAGAGATTGGAAAATACAATGAACATGCTGTCAAGCATAAAATTTTATGCACCTAACACCCGGTCAATTTTAATGTCAACGTCATATAAAAGCTAAATGCCTATTAATATGAAACTAGAATCATTATGCATCGCTGGAGATATTTATAAAAGCTTCCAATACATACATAACATTTTAAAACTAAATTTTTATTAAGGAAAAATTGAATTGGAAAGAATAGTTTCCGATATCTTGATTGGATTTAAGGAAATCACTTCTGCATACAGTATAAATGTTAAAAAAATCAACATTTTTTTAAAGAAAAAATATTACTTGCATTAAAAAAAGGATAAAAATGCAATAGATGAGTATTCCCGATGCCATATTGACAGCATTACATACTTAAATAAAGATTATTGAGATTTCTGTAAATTGAGCTCATTAAAATAAAACTTTTTCAAATTAGCAAGACAGTGAAGGAAGAGAAAACATTACTAGTATTTCATTTATAGACACTGGTGTAACAGTTGCGAATTGTTCAGTTAAACTAGATTGGAAAATATAATGAACATGCTGTCAAGCATAAAATCAACTGGAAACACTGTTTATTCTTTGTAATTCACCTATCCCTTAATAAAAATTTAGTTTTAAAGTGTTCTGTATGTATTGGAAGCATTTATAAATATCTGCAGCGATGCAAAAATGATTCTAGTTTCATATTAATAGGCATTTTGTTTTTACATGACGTTGAATTTCAGCTTTATTACAAGGTTAAATGCTTGTATTCTGTATATAAATATATAATAGATATTTATCTTGAATTTATTAATATATTGTGTGCGGGTACATTTAGCAGCGTAATTGTACCGGGAGCTGGAATTTTGCGCTTAAATTTATTCAGTTAAATCTCAACAGATCGAAAATTATTTAATTTTTAACCAACTTTTCGTATTTTCTATTGAAATATGTAAACAAATATATAAATAGAAATATGTAAATAACAACCATAAGATTTTTGTAAACAACAAATATATTTAGTAGATAAATTTATGATAGTATCGTAAATATGAAATATCAAATAGAAATATTAGTATATAGTTTTAATTTTTTCCCGTTCTGTGGTTCGGTATCTACTGATGTAAAAAGTAGTTTTTCTTTGACTAAATTTTTTCAGAATCTATGTAGTAGACAAGAACGTTCGGCTTCGTTTTCCTGTATATACCGTTATTTTTGTACCCACAAACAAACCATGTTGTTACACTAATCCGTACTAGTACGTGATACGCTCGCAAGTATCAATCGTCAGAAAACGTACTAGTACGTGTCCTGCATACAATGTGGTAAGTACTTATATGGGTATAAATACTTTTAACAAGACATTTTTAAATTTGTGTTGATAAACGAAGCTTGCTAGGTTTATACTTGTGTTAACAAGCGTGATCTGAATGAATCATTGTGTATTTCAATTTTTTTCAGTGATCAATCTGCGAAACAGTAGCTATTGAAAACTTCAAGAGCACTTGAAATTTTATTTTCAGTATGGAACCTATAATTAACACTTAAAAACTTTTAAAGTAAGAGCACTTTGAAACTACGATCTAGCAGATAAAGCGAGAAAAGTTTGTAACGCTTTGACCAGTTTTTCATAAATCGGATCAAAGCCTACTGCTTGAAGACGCAAATAACATCTCGACAGTATTTAGCATCATATTGATCCTCATAAAATTTGGTAATAACGTTGTTCATTTTCAAAAATTATAAGTTATACATTACATTTTGTTTGGTAATTTCTTTTTTACTTTAACTAAATATCTTGTCCGTTTAAAAATCTATAAATATTAATAATCACTGGATTCTGTTAATCAATTAATTGAATCTATTGTACCATTAATTTGAAATAATATAATTTTATTTATTGGTAATAATATCCGTTAGTAGTTATTATTTGTTGCATCTGAAGTGAACTGTGAAGCTGTATTGATGTTGCAAACTGTACTGAAGTTAAATAACCGCCAAGGAAGTATAAAACTCGCATGACGATCCGACGCCAGAGAGAATGTTGACATTTGATGTTTAAAATTTGTTTCTTTAGCATTTTTTTTCATCTGTTGTTGAGATTGTGTTAAAACGTTTAAAATAAACATGTTTTTAACTGAACTTACACCATGATATTCACGTTAATTGAACGCTATTAGCTTATTGTATCACTTTTAGAAGTCATTGACCATCTGAAAGCTTCCATGTCCTTAACACCTGTGGGCCAAAATGTTTTAATAGAAAATTCAAATTTCCATAATTTTCTAGAGTAACTCACTCGTTGGACTAACCTTAAGTGTTTATACATTTAGAAATTTGATGTTATTTATCTGTCTTTCATGTTTAGGAGAACTAACACTAGGATATTTTCATAATTAAGCTATTGTATAATTTATTTCAGTGCTTTGAAATCATTTTACGCCCAATTGTACCCAATGGAGATTCATTAGTATATGTGTCTGCTTCAAACGCACATATCTAACAAATCTCTTTTCGGTTGGATAACGTTCAGATCTGTTCTATATATGGAAATGTAAGTATTAGGCATTGCAAGCATTACGTTTTGTACTGATTTCTTTACTAACATTTTATTGCTTTTATATGTAAGACTTACTCATTACAAATCTGATAAAGTAAGGGTCTACCGATTTTGTAATAGAGTACCGAATTGTCCTGTCGACTTTCAGGACTTACGGAATCGATGTACACGTCTAGTTGACCTCGATAAAGTACCACAATTGAGCTAATATATATCTATCAACGATATCGTTTGAAAAATCCCACAGTTGTTCCAATATAGCAGAGTATGAATACATATATTCTGTAAGATTCAGAAAAATCAGTTGAAGAATATCCCCCTTGCTAAGATATTTATACTTTCAACCGCCCAGATTGCGTAGTGGTATATATATTTTGATGAGGTCAAATTCTCAGGTATGGCGTAGAAGTATTTTCACCGTCCCCGCATAGGGAACAATGCTGGCTGTTCCCATAATAAAACGATCGACCAAATTTGCAGCTCTGTAGTGAACAATATTAAAAAAAAGGGTAAATTGCAGATAGTTTCATACTTTTCTGGTAGCCACTATTTTATTTATCACTTTTTTTCACTGCAGATGGCAATTCAGACAGATATATTAATGCCAAACATAAATTACACATTTAACATCATCCGATGAACATGTGTAGCTTAAGAAATAACTCCAACTCCAGAGGACACTAGCATATAGCCCGTCATATTACGGGATCAGTAAAATTTTTAATTTTCCAGTATTGTAAAGTACCCTATGAGGATGGTAAAAAAATGGTTTGTTTTTTGGCTGAGAATTATCGTTCTACAAAAATAATCGATTAAAATTTTCGCATACGTACCTAATCTATTATTTAAGCCAAATATAAAAGAAAATTATTTACGTAATATTTAAGTTCAGTGATAAAACGTATGGAAATCATGCAAAAGATATTTAAATAATCTAAAATAAATGATTAAATGAGATAGGTAAAGGAATGACGTCACAATGCTAGAAAAAATTGTTATTTTTACCTATTTATTATATGATAAATGGATAAATTTAATAGCCTGCTCCTAAAATAGGGCTTGATATAATGGCATTAAATGCTCGAAAAGGGGGACGGGGTGAATTTCGAACGTTTTAAATATGATAGTATTTTTTGCTGTGATACGACGCTTATTTATACCAATATATTTTAGAATCAGATCTATAGTTAAGGAAAAGATAAACTTTACTCGCTTTGAATTTTGCTAACCCTAAGTCATCAAAATTCCAATATGGATGCTCAATCCATACCACGTCCAACCGTTTCATAAATTCTAGGACAGATAGACAGATAACTTAAGCTATTATTATATTACGAAAAGAAAGTTTAAGTCATAAAAAGTTGAAAAAAATAGTAAACATTTATTTTAAAAATAATAAAATTTTTGGAAATAATAAAACAACTTTAGGAATAAGAATTTAAAAGAAAAATCAGAAAATTTTAAATTAATTAGACATTTAGAAAAATTTGGCTGAGTCGGGGTCAGAACCGTCAACCCGAGAAGTACACTGATCAAACGGAATCCTCTCCGGAACGTGCTAGGCTTACACTCGATGAAAGAACTATATAGTTAGAGTATATATGAGGGTCGAGTAAACACAGTCCAGTTTAAATATTACGCTCTGGCCTCGCTGCTCCCTCTTATTCTATACTAAATTCATTCTTGATATGAATTTAGTATAGAATATGAGGGAAAATAAGACTTGAAATAATAGCATTAAAAGATCGTAAAGGGGGGAGGGGGTGGATTTAAAACTCGCTGTGAATTTTGCTGACCCTAACTCATAAAAAATTCAATATGGATGCCTGTATCCATTCCAGGTACAACCGCTTCATAAATTCGCGGACAGACAACTTAGCCTATTATTATACAGGGGATTCTGAACATCTTTTATTTAGGACCTAATTCTATATTAAAAAAAAAACTCTTTGTCTTTTCCGACTGAGGTCGCTATCAATTTAACTAATAGGAAAACTAACAGGGGGCGCATTACTGTAGTGAGTTGCACTGTCCACCGCTAGGGAAAGAAAACATAAAATTGAACTGTTATGGAAGGCTGGAAGCTTACCAAGTTGATAGGTTCTCTCCAGGATTTTATTTGATATAAAGTTTGCTCTGTTATAGTGTGAATAAAAAGCCGAACTGCTTAATTACCTCACTTTTTAAGTATAATCATTCCTGAAAATTCTTTAACATAAGACCGATAGATGGCGTTGTCATCAGATTTACTTTAGACCACTAGATGGCTTTTAACATTTAAAAACTATAAAAGAAACTGCACCTAAAATGGAGGATAGGTGAGAACTATTTAAATGCCACTATCTAGAAATAATATTAAGATAGTTCAAGTGGTTTTTCACAGCTAGGTGGCTTTGTTATTGAATTTCTTTGATGGCCGCTAGACAGTTTTTAATTTATAAAATTCTATATAAGTGACTACACCTGAAAGTCACTTATATAGAATGACAGGGTGGGACCTGTTACTTTGTACTGTTATCTAGAAGCCATGTTTCAAGACACTTCAACGAAATGGATATTCGTACCACCACCAGGTGGCGCTTAAAGCATTTCTTAGTAGCCGCTAGAGGGCTTTTCGCATAAAAAATC
>CM063510.1:148109765-148117265 GCA_032207245.1 Pardosa pseudoannulata
CTGGTGGAGCTATCGATCCTCAACGATCCAATAAGTGATTGCAGAAGAATAATTATGACGTAATTGATTATAGAGAAACACCCACTCGTTAAACAATTAAACGTCAATATTAATCTTTTGTTCGACCGTTAATGCCACCAAATTTATATTTTTCTGCACCATTTTCAGTTCACTGCTGAGTCGAGAACAATTCGAGGGCTGTAGCAATAAATCAGTTGTTTAGAGCTTGCACACAAATATATTCTTTTTAACAAAATTTAGAGATAACCAATATCAACAAAATGACAAACCACATAATAAAAACCATTTTTATCTTATAAAAAAAGAACTAAGGCCTGATCTTACCGAGATTAACTACTCATAGAATTATAACAAATTAGAAGTAATCGTAAAAACAAAGTTAAAATGTCACGGAGTTCAACCGCATAGCATTTAATCTACGGTTATTTCTAACCCACTATTATGGAACACATCCTTGGTTTTTGACACGAACTTTTTATAAGAAAAGATGGCATCGTTAAAATAAAAATATATTTAGAATTGTTTTTGAGTCGAGACATTTTCACGTTTATAGTCCTCTAAAAATGTACAAGTTTCATTTTGCTTTTACAGATTTTACATTTGCTAATGATAAACAAAAAATGTAACAATTAATTGAAAGAATTTCACCAAAAATTAAAAATTACATTATTCTTCAAGCTCTTATTTATATTCATGTCACGCATAAATTGCACAATTTTAAGCTGTATAGAAAGTATTTAAAGAAATATTTTTCTACAATCATCAAAGATGAATAACGATTTCCCCATAAATTAACACGATGGTTTGGTTTGGGAGAGACTACGATCTACTGTTACGCTACATGAGAAACTACTGCTTAAATTCGATTCAAAACATCCATACTAACAGTGGAATTTGGAACCGTGAACTCCGGTATCGAATAGCAGCATCATTCCATTCGGAAATCGCTAGGAATAGATTACACGAATCTAGAGAAATCTAACATTATTCTCCGAAAAATGATTTGTTCATGCATCTATTAAACGAAAAGATTTCTTCATACATCTAAGTAAACGAACATCCATTTAATGCTAAAAAATCGTCGAAAAACAATTATTGTATTTTTAATAAGTGATATTTAAATTGCTATAGGGACGACAGTAAAAAACTCAAGAAACGCTGGAGGAGCTGGGATTCGAACCCAGGACATCTCGCATGCGAAGCGAGCGCTCTACCACTGAGCTACACCCCCGACGTTACTATATGGTAAAAATTGGATTTTAAGCTGCTGAACTAACGCAATTACTGGGACAATATTGTTAGTATATTCAGGGAAAAAAGAGAAGTAAACGAACGTAGATTGAAAGTGAAAAATATCCTCGATTTCATTAAGTTATATTTAAATAAGTATAATAAAGACAGTAATAAACCCAAGAAATGACGGAGGAGCTGAGATTCGAACCCAGAACATCTCGCATGCGAAGCGAGCGCTCTACCACTGAGCTACACCCCCGACATAACCAGATGGTAAAAATTCGATTTTAACCGCTGCTGAACTAGCGCATTTACTGGGACAATATTTTTCGTATATTTAGGGAAAAGTTAAGTATACGTACATCTATTTACTGCGAAAGAAGTCCTCGAATATAGCTTATTATGTTTTTATGGAGTTACATTTAAAATGCTATAGAGGCATGAAAATTAAATTGAACTATGGCTCTAGGATTTGGGATTCGAACTCATGATTTCTTGTATGGGAATAAGAATGCACGTTAACTGCGAATAAGTACTTTTTATATATTTATTCTTTTATCCCATCACAAATGTAAAAATGTAATTCGGTTTGGGTTTTTTTTCTGTCGCTAGTAGTCTGCTGTCCAAAGACGATAGATGAAAATTGAGATAGAAATTTGTTATTTTGTTGATGCTGCTGGCATAATGAGCGCCTGATACAAAACAAATGTTCATGAATATATATAGGTGTGGGAGCTGTCCAATTAGTGTTTTAATGGTTAGTCTAGAATCGTAATCAAATTGTATAAGAATTAGAAGTAAGCAGGCTGAAGTAAGCAGGATTTATTTCTGGTGTATTTAAAATGCAGTTTAAATATTTCACCTCATGTTGTATTTTAAGGATAGAATAACCGGATTTTTTTAAAATAAAATTATATTTATCTTGGTTAGGTTTAGTTTTAAATATGAATAAATGTATGTATTTTAAAGTATAGAACTCTTAGTAAATATTCTATCGGCTATATTAGACATGTGATTACATATGTGTATGTAAGAACATCTCAAGCTGCGGCATTATACACAGTTTATTGCAATATGCTTGGAACAACATTAAATTTTTAGGCAGAGAATCTTTCAAAATTAGTAACAATGTTCTACAACAGATGGCGCTACAGTCTTTAAAAATCTAATTTACGATATTACCCAGATATGCACCATGCACAGCATTAATATGGCGTATTCTCATAACTAAATTATCGGAAACCCGTGTAAACGTCTCAAACGGGATGGCTTCATGTGCAGAAGAGATGTACTGTTCCAGTTATTCAATTGTTTCTGGATAGTGGCGGTACACCTGGTTTTTTAAAAGTCCCCATAGACAAATATCGTACTTTAGAATTTTCTAGACTGCAGCGCCATCTGTTGTGGAATATTGTAACTAATTTTAAAGTTTGTCTGCCTGAAAATTTACTATTGTCCCAAGCTTATTGCAATAAACTGTGTATTTCTATGACTGTCTGCTTAGTTTTTATTGCTTTTCCAAATATACCAGTCATTTTTTAAACACCCTGTATATTAACATATTAACTCAAACACATGTGTAAGTACACACACACACACACACACACACACACACATATATATATATATATATATATATATATATATATATATATATATATATATATATATATATATATATATATATATATATATATATATATACACATATATATATTTATACACACTCTATTTTCTATTACACAGCTCCAAATATTCTCCTAGCGGTGACTTTTGGAACTAATTTGTGTTTTTGTGGAATCCTTCGTCCCCCGTCTTGTTTAATCTTCCTACAAAATGTGGCGTCATTCTCGCAAATAGATAGCGCTACAGAATGCTGTGAGCACTGTCAGTTTAAATATGGCCACCCGGTATATATAGGTATGTATAATATAAAGTTAACCCGATGAACTCATATTAGTTTCTTCTGCGTTCTAAGTGCAACAGAGTTTGTTTTGTGTCTTTTCTCTCCAAGAAGAGACGGATTCGAGAATTTTTCTCTAGACCAGTGATTATTTTTAAACTTTATTTTTACTACTTTCATCTTTGTCAGACTAAAAAATCATGCGGAACAGAAAGTTGTTTGTAGTACAACGGGCATTTTTGCAATCTTTCCATTTAGATACATATATAGAGATATAAGTAGGACTGTGGCTAGTAAGTGTGCAGGTAGTCGAATGTTTAGGGATGGTAGATGGAATAAGGCGATTTCACGCAGTAGGGCAAATTCTCAAATTATGACAATTCTGGCTTCAGTTTCAAACGGAAAGATAGTTTATTGTTTGCTTATTGGCTGTTGTAAACATAAAAATGAATGGGAAGGGCATTATAGTAGTTCGTGACGTTGTGACAAATTGCCTTATATGTACTAGGTATAAGCATTGATAGGGAGATGCCAAACGCTATCTTGCATCCAAGACTAAAGGCTGCCAAATACCTTGCACTCAGGCGGATAATAGCCCAGAATCGGCTCTACATATTTACCGAATATACGGGGGGCAACGTCTCTCACGTCCGCGGGCACCAGCTTCAAGTCGTACGTGCCCTCCGGGTAGTGCTAAATGAGAGACAACCTCAGGGGTATACCTACTTAAGGTATACACGGGTGTCACGAGCCCGGAGTTCATCTGAGTGATCTTTATTCTTCGTCTTCCCTGGTAGTCCAGAACTTGCCTCTGTAGAGATTGTTCCTTACTGGGGTTGACCACATTAATCCTCGAGCCAAGACGGAACCTCTCGTAGGTCAGCTGCAGTATCCTTACTGTTGTAGTTTTTGTCGTGGCGACTTGTTCTTCAGTGGCTGTATGTCTTCGGATGGGTCAGTGTGAGAATTCTTCTTACCGAATATACGACAGGTTGTTTGCAGTCATGGCCAGTTGGTGTGGTAAAGTAACACACCGTTTTTAGTCATTAAAGTATTTATTTCCGAAACATCGGTTAGATGGATACCCACTTCATTAGAGGGATGGATTTACTGAGAAATCTCCTAACAGGAAAAATATAAGAAACATTGTCTGTTATTGTGTTATTGTTGTTTTTGATGCCACTTGGTCAAACCAAGCACGATTGAGCCAAACTCTACTCGTATTAAGTCAAAGGGATGAGCCTTTCGTTTTAATGATCTTCTCAAGGGTGTGACTTTTTCTCTAGTGGGTCTTTGTAGTTTTGAAGCAGGTTGATACCTGCTTCAAGCAGAAGACCCATAGGATTGACCTGCCACCTTCAGAAGTATTGATTGAGAACATGGAGCACATTGTGTCCAAGAATCTATATTAAGTGACCCAATCACCCTTAACTAACACGGGGATGTTAGGCCGACTCGGGATTCGAAACTGTAACCCTCCAGTTACGAGATCGTAGCATTTGCTGACTGAGCTTCCGAGGATCAAGAATCTTTGAAAAGCTTAAGGGAACATCTAAGAAAATACCTGTAGAAGAATTTAAGAAAAATCTCTGGAGAAAATCAGTCTCCGATAGCGTGCATCCTTTTTTTTTTATTCATAATTTCCTAAATTGGTCGCTAAGGCACCATAAAGTTTTAATTGGTTAGAAGCGTTTCCCGAAGGCATGAACTGTAGCTTAAAGGTTTAGAATAGAAGTTTAAAGGGGTAAAAGTAGAGATCGTCATGGTTTTTGTTCTAGACTTTAGATTTAAGAACTTGGGCATAATGAGAGCTTTCGATTATAAAATTACTTAGGCATAATTGAAATTTCAATATATGGGAAGATCCTGACAATATATTCCTTAAGGTGATGTCTTTGGCGCTTTATAGAAAATCTCTAAATTTGTTTACACTTTTAGTTTACATTTCCCTTACACACACACTTATATATGTGTGTGTGTGTGTGTGCGTAATGAGACGGACTTCTTGATAGGGGGTTGCAGTCATGGCCATAAAAATGATACCGTTGCAGCTAAAGACCTTTATTAAGATAACGTTGAAGGACGGGTTCCCACTTCATCATAGGGCAGGACAAACTGAAGAGTCAGCTAACTTGAAGTTCTAAGTACACGACACGTAACACCTGGGTCAACATCTGTGTGAAAACATCTCTAGAAAAATCTGTCTCCGCTAGCGTGTATCTCCTTTTTATTTGGAATTTTCCCAAATTGTCCGCTAGGGCCATGTAGGCCTATAACCGGCCAGGCCCCTTCTCTGTAGCCCCAGTGGTCAATTTAGGTTAGGGGTTAAAAAGGGGGATGGAAAATGACGCGGAAATTTTTACCCTTGATTTAAGTTTGATAGTCTGATATCTTTTCTAGTAAACATAGATAGGATAGTTTATAGTTAACCGTATTTACTATAGATAGCCGCACTATGCAGAATTTTTGTTGTGTATTCCGCGTGGTGCATTTTGATGATTATCTATAAGTTTGTTAGTAATGGTTATAAAACAGTTGTTTGGTGTGGAAAAGGTAATAAATCTATTTTTATTACGTTATGTAAAATAATATAAAAATAAACAGATAACCATGAATTAATTTTTAACAGTTTTATTAAGTTTGGTTTTTTAAATACTATAAAACGATATTAAACTTCATTTTTAACTAAATAGCACATTTGCTCGTGTTTAATATGGACAAAATTTACCAGCAAATTTGCACTTGACGTATCTCACATGGACGATCCTGTATCTCGAGTCATATTATTTCTTATGTCCGTCTGAGATCTTTCTTAGTAAAAATAGATAGAATTCTTTATAGTTAATCGTATTTACTATAGATAGCCGCACTATGTAGCATTTTACTTGTTTAAACCGCGTAGTGTCTTTTGATGATTACCTATAAGTTTGTGATGAATATATATAAACATATATATATATATATTTATATATAATGTGTGTATATATATATATATATATATATATATATATATATATATATATACATATATATATATATATATATATATGTATATATATATGTATATATATATGTATATATATATGTGTATATATATGTATATATATATATATATGTATATATATATATATATATATATATATATATATATATATATATATGTATATATATGTATATATATATGTGTGTATATATATGTATGTATATATATGTGTATGTATTGTATATATGTATGTATATATATGTGTATATATATATGTATATATATATATATATATATATATATATATATATATATATATATATATATATATATATATATATATATATATATATATATATATATATATATATATATATATATATATATATATATATATATATATATATATATATATATACACTCATGTCCAGAAATTAAGGATCATTCAGAATCACACAGAAATTGAGCTCTAAAATAAAAATTTCACCTGTAGAATTATCACACACATCTTGAAGAAGAATATGCAAATTGCAGGAAACCACCAGATGGCGCGGATAGTACGTCACAATGACGAGAGTGTATGAAAGGGGTATATAAGGAATGGTAGCAAAGGAGTAAAATTGTTCATAAGCGCTTTAAAAGCCTTTCAGTGCCATAACCGCATAGTTATGGCACAAAGGAAGCTTTTGAATGATTTTTTACGTGGTAGAATTATCGGACAACTGGAATGTGGATGTACCCAGCTGGAAGTATCCGAGGAACTTGGAATCGCCCAGAGTGTCATCTCCAGGCTTTGGCAACGATTCAAACATAATGGTAATGTGAGTAGATGTTACAGCACAGGTCGCAGCAGAGTTACTACGAGGAATGATGACCGGTATTTGGCAGTTACTGCCAAAAGAAACAGACGGAGCACAGCATTAGACCTGTCTCGTTAGCTCTCTTCAGCTACCGGTACGACAGTTTCAAGGCAGACCGTGTACAGAAGCTTAGGGAACATTGGTCTATATGCTAGTAGGCCTGTCAGATGTGTTCCCCTTACCGCAACTCACTGTCGCCTGCGATTATGCTGGGCTAGAGAGCATGCATTGTGGACACCGCAACAGAGGTCTTGTGTGATGTTTTCCGACGAGTCCAGGTTCAGTTTACATTCTGATTCTCGCCGGACTTTCATATGGAGAGCGCCAGGTACCCGTTACAACCAAGAGAACACCATTGAACGACACCGTTACGGTGGTGCAGGATGGCTCGTTTGGGGAGGAATTATTCTTGGTTCCAGAACTGACCTGCATGTTCAGAGTGTAACGATGACAGGCCACATCTATCGGGATGTCATTCTGGAACAACATGTACGTTTGTT
>CM063510.1:148122265-148127265 GCA_032207245.1 Pardosa pseudoannulata
ACACTTGTTAGCGAAGGATTTATTAGGGGAGAGTGGTCATTTCTGGTACAAGCCACGTGATTGATTCAAAACTAGAAATAAGTTGTAAGAAGTTTTTTTAAAATATTTCACTTTGTACTAATCATACCGGCAATTTGACCCGACCTCTCACGGGAAAAAATTAAAACACGAAAACATTTTGATATCGTATAGTTTATGTTGCAGGTCCCCTGTAGCTAAATTTTTCAATGAAACGAGAAGGTGTGTTGTCAATAATAGACTTTCCAGCTTGTTCCTAACAGTCGCAAAGAATAATCGCGGCTAAGATAGCCGTCCATTCAATGAAAAGATTCTTTTAACTAACACTTGTTAGCGAAGGAGAGGTTTAATCATTTCACGGAGCGAAATGACTGCCTTCCAACAGCTGCGGAATTTAATTAAGGCCACTCATTAATCAACTAATTAGGCACAAAACACGCTAAAGCGAGATTCTCTCTCATCCGCAACAAAAAAAAACACAGAAATTAAAACAACAAATCAACCCTAACACTAAGCGAAAAAAGAAACACACGCATCCTGCTCAGGAACGAACAACTAAACTCCTCACGCTACGATGGAAGTTTTCGGTTTCGTGGCTGCCGCAAAGTTTTAACGCTTCCGAGTCGGCCAGGCGTGCATTCCCGGCACAGGCCCGGGGCCATGCATTTTCTGCTGCAACAGGTTCCGCGATAATTATGCCTCCGGCCTGCTCGCATAATTTCGGGCGACCGGGGTTTTCGGCAACAAGCCGACTGGGAAAAACGAGCGCGCCTCGACGGTTCCCGAACAGGGTGTTGCACGTCCCCCCTCCCCCCCGATTCTTCGAAAGATTTACATGATTTGCCCCACGAGCATTAGTCTGAAGGATGGGTTAACGCAATCTTTTTATTTCGATATTCTTTTCGATAAAGCCTTTTCCCATTTTCTTGCGTTCGAAATGCGCATTAAAGAATTCTGTACGAAGTGGATAAATATCTAGTATATTGTTTATTTTTGTTCTTCCTTAATGAAACAAGAAAAATTCATTTTTATTTATTTTTTATTTTCAATTACTAACGATCTATAAGATAGATATAATAAAGATAATAAGATAGATATAATAAAATAGATATAACTCTCTCTCAATTTTATCGTTCTATAAGATAGGTAAAATTTTTAATGCAAATTCAAATGCAATTCCAATAATATTTTGTTCCTTGTTCTTATTCTGTTAAACTAGCATATAGCCCGTCATATGGCGGGATTAGTAAAATTTTTAATTTTCCAGAATTGTAAAGTACCCTAGGTAAAAGAAAATGGTTGTTTATTTGGCTGAGAATTAAAAGTATACTCCCAATAATTTGTTTATCTTTATATTCCTCTAAAGTCTCCCGATACTGTGAATGCAGTTTAGGGCTGGTCTCACCAAAGTCGTTTAACGGTTAACCGCGATTAATCTGTTTAAACAGAGAATTTTGCCCTGCGATTGGTCGGCGTCATACGTTAATCGATCTATAAGATAGATATCGACTCTAGGTGGGAAAAATTTTAATGCAAATTCAAATGCAATTCCAAGAATATTTTGTATCTTGTTCTTATTCTATTAAACTAGCATATAACCCGTCATACGACAGGATTAGTAAAATTTTTAATTTTCCAGAATTGTAAAGTACCCTAGAAAAAAAATTGGTTGTTTATTTGGCTGAGAATTAAAAGTACAAGTTCAATAATTTGTTTATCTTTATATTCCTCTAAAGTCTCCCGATACTGTGAATGCAGTTTAGGGCTGGTCTCACCAAAGTCGTTTAACGGTCAACCGCGATTAATCTGTTTAAACAGAGAATTTTTCCCTCCGATTGGTTGACATCATACATTAATCGTGGTTAACCGTTAAAGACTTTGCTGACTGGCCCTGAGAATCACATTGAATTCATTTAGTGAAACCGTGTGGTTATGTATAAAAAAGAAACACACAAACGAACAAACTTCTTAATTTTCAAAGATATATAACTTAAACACTAGATATTTATTAATCCGTAAAATAGACTCCTAGACTTGTATGAAAAGAATTTTATGCTAATACCGATGGTAAAATATTTATTGCAACAAGAAATAATCGATGATTCAATTTAAAATTATCACATATGTACCTAATCTATTACTTAGGCCCTTACTCTGGACGTTGCGGTTCGTTTCGCATCTTCGTTGTGACGTCATTCTGATGTCAGCCTGAGGACATTATGTGAGCAAATGATCAAGCTGACGTCAAAGTGACGTCACAAACGAAGGTGCGAAACGAACCGCAACGTCCAGAGTAAGCCCCTTAAGCCAAATATAAAAGAAAATTATTTACGTAAAATCTAAGTTCAGTGATAAAACGTACGAAAATAATGCAGACTATATTTAAATATTTTAAAATAAGAAATGATTCAATGAGATGGTTAAAGGAATGACGTCATAATGCTAGAAAAAATGTTATTTTTACCTATTTATAAGATGATTCACGCAGTAGGGCAAATTCTCAAATTATGACAATTCTGGCTTCAGTTTCAAACGGAAAGTCAGTTTATTGTTTGTCTATTGGCTGTTGTAAACATAAAAATGAATGGGAAGGGCATTATAGTAGTTCGTGACGTTGCGACAAATAAATTATTTCTCATTTCAACAAAATCTTCTTTTTGTTGTCAATCTATGTTCCTTTCTATTGTTAATTTTTAATGTACATGTTTTTCAAGATGTTTGTAACGCTCATTGGTACAACAGCACAAATTCAAATATCTGTACAGACAAGTGTTTGTTTTTAATCACTTCCGGGGCTGGACCCATGCTTGGAGACCCCCCTCTCTAAGTTAATTATGTAAAAGTATCCTGTTCCTAATTTTATCTTGTAACCCATTTAACATCACCTAACTAGGGATTCGTTCTAGTTTTGGTTTATTTTTAATCTTCTTTCGCTAGTTTTAACTTTTTTTTTCTTTTTTCTTAATATCAACGGCAAGCATAATGTTACCTTCTTCCAGGGTTTCGTTTTAGTTATTTAAACTATGGGCTTTTTTTTTAAATGATAATTAACGACTATATTCTCTAAATTATTTTTTTATTTTTTTTTCTTTTTTTTTTTTTTTTTTTGTTCTACTGTTGCGGAGTGAACTGTTTCGTGGTAAACATTTGAAAGCCTAATCCTTAGGGAAGGCTGTTTGCCACCGAGGGTTAAAAAAAAAATTTAATCACCTGCTCTTAACCTAGTAAATAGGTCTTGTACTAATGGTATTAAATGCTCGAAAAGGGGGAAGGGTGGATTTCGAACGTTTTAAAGACTCGCTTTGAATTTTGATAACCTTATATCAGGAAGAATCCAATATGGATACCTCTATCCATTCCAGGTCCAATCGCCTCATAGATTCGAGGACGGACGGACAGATAATGTGACGTTCCTCACGTCACATTATCATTTGTAAGTCTTAAGATACTACAGCTCGTGACCACCTTGGGAGTTGAAAGGATTAGATAGGGTTAATCATGTAAATACTGCATGACTATTCTGTTTAAACTGTGCACGTGTAAAATGAATGCTTCCCCTGGAAAGTTCTCCGATCGTGTGATGATTGATAACCACCCACAAGATCCCTGTTATCGATTTATCACGAGGTTGGGTTCTTCTAGAACCCTTTCCGCAGTCTAACAAAGAGAAATATATATATATAATTATATATATATATATATATATATATATATATATATAATTATATATATATATATATATATATATATATATGTATATATATATATATATATATATATATATATATATATATATATATGTATATATATATATATATATATATATATATATATATATATATATATATATATATATATATATATATATATATATATATATATATATATATATATATATATATATATATATATATATCAGGGAGAGAGCAAGAGGAGGAGAGGCATTCCTTTCCACCACAAAATGGGAGGGGAGCATTGGAAGATAAGGCTATGTCCCTACTTAATTTGAGCTATAATATTTGGGCATAATGGCGCTAAGGCATTAATATTATGATTTCCTGTGTTAATAAACCTCGTTAATTTGAGCTTTAATATTTGTGCATAATGGCCCTAAGGCGTTAGTATTATGATTTCTTGTGTTTAATAAATCTTGTTATTTCACTTTGCCATGAGCTACCAAAGAGTCTGTTGTAATTTAATATAAGGCAGCGTGATAATAACTTAGGCTATTATTTTATAGGGGATGCAAAGAATATAGTATTTACTCCTACAGAAAGCACACCCTGTTCTTTAGAAGAAATATGAACGACAATTATTATCTCTTATATTAACCATGGTTTGAAAAATCAGCTTGCAGAATGGCATGTCTACCATGTTGCCATCCTTGTCTTTGGCAGAGAAACGTTTGGGCATGCGCTCGTTATCTCATGCAATATTGGGAATTTTCGCTTGCTCCAAGTTTGTCATGACAAGATTGCCACAGTTTTGCAGAAAAATTGAGTTTCAAAGGAGTGGTCGATTTATTCTCAGTCTAACTTGAAGGAGTTTTGCTGCAATTTTGTAGCGTCAAATTTGTTATGACAAGATATTATCCAGAAAAAATCAAACTTGCTGCAATTATGCATGCTATCCTGATAACACAAGTTCCAGATTACGGGAATACAATGTTTAAAACTCCTCTCTAAACCATAGCTAATCGAAAAAAAAAGACTCAACGGCATAGAGGTAAGCCAGCCTTGTTAAAATAATGATGTCTTATTATTATTGAATGACCTCCCTTTCCACAACCTGTAATGACTCAGTTTAGGAGAAGGGAAAAAAGCTTTCGTGTTCAATAAACGTTTAAAATTAATTTTGTTTGAAAGGTTTAAAATAAATTGAAGGTACCGTAGAAGAAGGGATTTGATGAAGTGGCCTTAAACGGGAAATTTCGTGAGTTAGGAGAAAATTAAGAGTTCAACACGTGGGGTAAATTATTTCCA
>CM063510.1:148139765-148154765 GCA_032207245.1 Pardosa pseudoannulata
CACTGCGCTTCATTTGCTTCGTTGCCTCCCTACAACCACTGGGGGAGTACGAGCTCATAGACGCCCTTTCCGTGTCTCTTTGGGGTGTCATCTGCCGTGGTCAGCAACTCAACAAGATGGCACTGTCCATTCATTTATACCGACATCGATCTGACGATTACTGAAATTGACATCCGTAACAAAGAGTGTCGAAGAAGCAGCGATGTTCTTTTACTCATAAAATGACTTCCTTAAATGTGGCTATGGGGAGAATTGTGGTTATAAATTTATGAAACTGGAAAAGGCTCTGAACTGACTGTTCTTTCTATAGTTTTAAATGGTTTGACCAGCAAAGCACACATCACTCGAACATAACACTCCCCAATTCATTTTTAAAACTCTTTTATTGAGCACAAATTTATAACTTCACATTGGATCATCATAGAGCGGGGTAACGACTTTTCCACAACACTAATACAAAACAAAGGTGACATTCTACGCGAGAAGTAGAAGTTACAGTTCTTTACTATCCCTTTTTATCTTATAAAATGGCCTTGGAATTATCCCGTTCCATTAATAGAACGATAGAAATAGAACATTTTTACTGACTGTTATAAATGAAGAATAATGTGTCAAAGAAGACTTACCTCAAATGTGAATGAGCTCGATTGTTTATCAATATATTGCCAAATATTGATATACGCAGCAACAATGTTTAAAATTTTGCACTACCGATATATCCTAAGTCAGCTACCCAAGTCAAGTACTGTCAAGTAATGAGTGAATATCCCAAGTCAAGTACTGTCAAGTAATGAGTGAGTATCCCAAGTCAAGTACTGTCAAGTAATGAGTGAGTATCCCAAGTCAAGTACTGTCAAGTAATGTCAAGTAATGAGTGAGTATCCCAAGTCAAGTACTATCAAGTAATGAGTGAGTATCTCAAGTCAAGTACTGTCAAGTAATAAGTGAGTATCCAAGTCAAGTACTAACAAGTAATGAGTGAGTATCTCAAGTCAAGTACTGTTAAGTAATAAGTGAGTATCCCAAGTCAAGTACTATCAAGTAATGAGTGAGTATCTCAAGTCAAGTACTGTCAAGTAATAAGTGAGTATACCAAGTCAAGTACTGTCAAGTAATGAGTGAGTATCCCAAGTCAAGTACTGTCAAGTAATGAATGAGTATCCCAAGTCAAGTACTGTCTTTCCTCCGCAAGCGATATCTTGCATCACCTGTAGATACCCTGATTATTTCTCATGTATTGTAACGACGCCAAATGCCCCTTGATTACTCGGTGTTTACTCAGACCTCATTTGCACAAATTTCTGTAAAGCGTTGATTCGAAGGTTTTAGGGTCATTCTAATATAGCCGACCGGGGTAGTTCCTGAAAATGGGATGCCCAATTACCTTTCGGGAGGAACACTTAGTGACAACGAGATGGAAATAATGTAAATAAATTACCTCACCTAAGTTTAAGTTCTTAATAGTTTCTCAGTGTTAAATCGTTTCTTAGTAATCTTTCTGTCATGTTTCTTTGCATGAACCAAAAGGAACTACTACATGTTAATTGACATAGATAGTGTCAAAATGAAAAAGAGCAGAACCATGTTGGGAAACTCCTTTTATATTAGGAAACACTTTGTTAATGCGCAGAGCGGTCGAGCTGTCTCCGGTGATCAGTCATGACTTAGTCATTTGGGTACGAGCCATTTGGGTCATCATGGGTTTTTTCGAGAGCAGAGGAGCAGCATTAATGTTATTTTCGACTTTTTTATAATTTTATCTATCAAACTCTTTGAGAAGGTTTTTGCAAATTTTAACTTTTGAAATTCATTCCTTCTTTTTCGAACCTTTCATGTCATTATTTCAAGCTTATTTCCCCGATTAAACGCAAACGATTAACTTTTTTAATTATCCCATCATAACTAAGTAAAAGAAGCATTTTCTAGCAATGCGCCGTCATTCCGTCAATTCCATGACATTGTTTTAAGCGCATTTCTGGGTTAAAAGCAGGAGATCACATTTATCACATAATAAATAGATGAAAATGGTATGTGTTTTTATCATTATGACGTCATCCTTTAAATATCTGATTATTCAATCTTATTTTATACTATTTAAACATCGTCTTTGTGATATCAATTCGATTTGACCGGGAAATTTAGATATAAAGTGATTAACTTTCATTTCCTGTGATGCAAATTATAGATTTTAAATAAGAATTAATTTAAATTCAATTTGGTTAATTTTTTACGTTACAATGAAATGTTTATCAACAATATTCTAACAACAAAAGTACAAATTCAGTGACTCTCATATAAATAAAAACCTATCATTTTAATAGTATCTTCATATTTCTTATGGTGTCGATATGAATGTGTGTTTCTGTTTCTTATAAAACCATGGGGGTTTTGTCATAAATTCCCTTAATTTTTGACAACATTTATTATACCAAACTTAGAACTGTTGTTGTCAAAATCTGTTTCCTATTCTACCACTAATATGTCAAGATCTATTAACGTTGCTAATCACCGTACAGTAGTAAAAAGTAGTGTAAAAACTGAATATTTGTATAATACGCTTATAATGAAATATATAAATAGTTAAAAGACTCGAACTGTACTGTGACGAATTTAGAGAGTTATACACGAAAAAAAATCTTTGTTAAAGTTATCGTAGCGATGCACAGGCACGCTTGCTAGTTAAATATAAAAACAAAGTAGTTTTCGATTTACGCAATTCACGAAAATAAGGCCAGCTGAAAGTCGATGAAGTATACCTGCATGACAAGTGTTTAATTGTAAAGGATCTAGTATTTTACGTTTAAGGAAGAGATTCTTTGACCCCGACTGTCCAAGTGCATTCGTTACTGTGTCTTTTGGTTATCGATATTTACTGTATATTCTCCTGGATTAATTATGTATAGTTAGATAATCTTTTGGATAAATTCCTTAATCATGTAAGCATTCCACGTATACGCACACATATATAAACACAATCCCGTTCATCGACATTCTGTACGGGAGCAAACAAGATTTTTCCATAAAGGCCTCCCCCATAAATAACGATGCTCCGCAAAGAGTTGAGTTGTTGTTTTTGTTTATTCCTCCGGTGGCATCATTAATTCTCGTCTCAATTTTTCCGATTTTAATAAACAAGTTCTCCTTCCGGAACTTTCGACGCGGCTTTGTAACGGAATGAATTTTCCTTTCACCCAAATTTATTGCTCCAAAGTTGCTTTTTTTATTAATGGATTTTCATATTGATAACTCTATCGCGTTCTTATTTATTTATCCATACGGAGCTTTCTGCGCTTTCTTTTTCCCTTTTTTTTTTGAAGAGATTGCTTGAAAAATAGTTCATTTCATTGCGAAGCTGCAAGACGGCTGCATTGATACGACTATACATACACGATGCATATTAAAGTTTATAATCTGTACAATCGTAGGCCGTCGACATATACAAGGTTTATAATATTATATTATAATAATAGTTTTTATTGTTATTATGGATTTAATTAACTTAATTAACAAGTATAACTTATTTTATGCTTTGATTTTAGAACAGCAGTTTAGTGTCAGAGTATAATAGATAAGTATTAGTTTGAATGCTGACTTCGATGTCGAACAACATCGATGTTCATAGATGATATTCGTCTTATTTAAGCTCCCTGGTTTTATTTCCAAGTTCTCTGCAAGTCTATCTTTATAAATGTACTGGTTATCAGTTTATTAGAATTAATAGACTATACTTGAAAGTGAATCAGAATATACATTAAAAATCTAAGTGATGTGTTACAGAAAAATTATTCTGTTAATCTTACTAAACATTTAATGGATAATTTTAGATTTGACAGATATTTTATTAATTAAAAAATAGGTATGTTGTTTTTGTTGCTTAATCCACTCGGTCAAACCAAGCACGATTGAGCCATATGCTACTCGTTTAAAGCAAAAGTATGCGCCTCTCGTTTTAAGAAGTATCTCAAGTGTGAAAGAAAGACTTAAAGCCGGTCTCACCAAAGTCATTTAACAGCTAATCGGGATTAACCTATGGCACCAACGAATAGTAAGACACAATTCTCTCTGTTTAAAGAGATTAATCGTGGTTAGCGTTAGATGATTTTGGTAAGACCGGCCCTTAAGCTCAAGTGGGTCCTCGTAATTTAGAATTAGGGACCAAGCAGAAGACCTTTAGGTTTGGCCTGCCACCCCCAGAGGTGTTGATTGAGAACTTGGAAAACATTGTGACCACAGACCTATTTTACGTACCCCAGGCACCTTTAACGAACATGGCGGATCTTAGGCCGACTCGTGCTTTTAGCCCACAACCCTCCACTTACGAGAGCGTTGTCTTTGCCCACTGAGATACCGCGGCTCAAAATGGGTATAATTTTTAAATATCTAAAATATAGCTAAAATTATATCGTAATGAATTATAAATTAGCATCAGTATATTAATATTAGCATCAATTTTAAATAATGTAATTAATGAATGTAACTTATTTTAGAATAGCGGTTTAATTTCATAGTATAATAGATAAGTGTTAGTTCGAATGTTGACTTCGATGTCGAACAACATCGATGTTCATCGATGATGTTAGTCCTATTTTAGCTCCCTGGTTTTATTTCCCCGTTCTCAACCAGTCTATCTTTATAAACTATACTGCTATCAGTTCAATATAATTAATAGAATATACTTCAAAATGAATCAGAATAAACGTTAAAAATCTTAGTGATTTGTTACAGAAAAATTATTCTCTTAGTCTGACTAAAGGTCTAATGGATAGCTTTAGATTTGACAGATGATTTATTAATTAAAAAATTGGTATGTTGTTGTTGTTTGTGATGTCAACCAAGCATGAAAACCAAGTTAAACCAAGCATGATTGAACCATACATTACTCGTATTAAGGTAAAGGGATGAACCTTTCGTTTTATTGAGCATCTCAAAGATGAATGTAAGACTTCTTGCTCAAGTGGGGCCTCGTAATTTTGAAGCAGAGACCAATCAGAAAACCCACAGACTTGGCCTGCCACCCCCAGAGGTATTGATTGAGAACTTGTAGGACATTGTGACCATGAACCTATTTTACGTGTCCCAGTCACCTTTAACGAACACGGTGGTCTTAGACCGACTCGGGCTCCAAGCCCACAACCCTCCAGTTACGAAAGCGTTGACTGAGCTACCGAGGTTCAAAATGGGTATAATTTTCTAATATCTGAAATATAGCTAAAATTATATTGTAATGAATAATAATATTAACATCAAATTATAAATAATGCAATTAATGAATGTAATTTTAGAATAGCGGTTTATTGTCATAGTATAGTACATAAATGTTAGTTCGAATGTTGACGTCGATGTCGAACAACAGCGATAATGTTCCTATTTTAGCTCCCTGGTTTTATTTTTCAAGTACCCTGCCAATCTATCTTTACAACTAATACTGACTATCAGCTTATGATAATCAATAACTATACTTGAAGGTGAATCAGAATAAACATTAAAAATCTAAGTGATGTGTTATAGAAAAATTATTCTGTTAGTCTTACTAAACATCTAATGGGTAGCTGTAGATTTGACAGATGATTCATTAATTAAAAAATGGGTATGTTGTTGTTGTTTTTGCCACTTGGTCAAACCAAGCACGATTGAACCATACTCTACTCGTATTAAGGCAAATGGATGAACCTTTCGTTTAACGAGCAACTTAACTGTAAAGTAAGATTTTCTCAAGTGTGTCCTCGTAATTTTGAAGCAGAGACCAATCAGAAGACCCAGAGGCTTGGTCTGCCACCCCCAGAGATATTGATTGAGAACTTGGAGGACTTTGTGACCACCAACCTATTTGACGTGCCTCAGTCCTCTTTAGCGAAAAACTGCGGATCTTAGGCCATGAACCTATTTTACGTTCCCCAGACACTTTAACGAACACGGCGAATCTTAAGCTTCGAACCCGCAACTCTCTAGTTATGAGAGCGTTAACTGAGCTACCGAGGCTCCAAATACGTATAAATTTTAATTATCTAAAACATAGCTAAAATTATATTGTAATGCATAAAATATTATCAACAATTTTTTAAATGTAATTAATGAATAAATTATTTTATGATTTCGCTTTAGAATAGCCGTTTTGTTTTAGAGTATAGTACTTACGTATTAGCATGTGATCTATAGATTATATTCCCCGTAACTTATTCTCCTCGTTTGTGTTTCCAATTACGTGACAGTAATAGCAGTTATTTAACTGTCTAATGCATCTTTACTGACGTTGAGGTATGACATGATGGTAGTTTTTGTAATTTCTCGTATAAGGACTGCACAATACCAAAACGTATTTATTGCATAAATCACATTGTTCCAAAAATAATCCTTTTTATGATTGATGTTTGTGGGTACTTCTGATAAGACACAACATTCAAATTTTGTTCTTTAGTTCCCTTTTTTGCTTTTTTGCTTATATATATATATATATATATATATATATATAAACATTTATATATATATGCGTGTGTGTGTATGTATGATACATAAATATATTTAAGTAAATATGTAAATATATATGCATATATATATATATATATATATATATATATATATATATATATATATATATATATATATATATATATACATAATCAGAGCCATAGGAAGGGGAAGGTAGCGTGCTATCCCCGAAACTTTTGCTCTGTGTTTATATATATATATATATATATATATATATATATATATATATATATATATATATAAACATTTATATATATACATTATATATATATATATACATTATATATATACATATACATATGTATGCGTATGTACTAACAAAGAAGGTAGCCTCGAATGTAAGAACTATATATACATTAATATATATATATATATATATATATATATATATATATATATATATATATATATATCTTTAATTATTTATTTATCTGTATATGTATATATGTATGTGAACATATTTATATGTCATATATATATATATATATATATATATATATATGCATACACACATATTAAAGTATATGTGAGCCGTTTTCTTATTAAGCAATATAAGTCCATTTTGACAAAAGAAAAAAAAAGATTAGTTAATGATAATAATCAATACAATTTACTATGAACTTTATATAAAAGTGAGTTTTATATAAAATTACTAGTTTTGCATAAGAATATAAAAGTATTGTAATAACATATTTCCTTATTTTTCAAATTACTCAAGTGCCTTAAATATCTCCATATAAAATAAAATATACTACTTTCAAAGGAAGCAGCTCATGTATGGTGTATGTGAATAGTGTTTTTACTACAATGTTGTATGCAACAAAAAAGTGAGACCAAAAATCACAGGGTATAGGTTTATTTAGCAAAAGAAGTTCGAACAGTCTGCCACGAAACGTCACAATATTATATTTTAAACCAGTTGAGACTCTATCAACGGGAGGCAAAGAATTCTGGTTGAACAACTTAAAATTTGTGCCTTCACTCTAGTGAGACGACCATATGCATCTTAATTGATGTACATAGTACAATGTGCACTGGAGCCTATCTCCCCTTCCCTCCAAATCAGTTTGCCTGTAAAACTGTTTTTGCTGTTGAAAGAATGATCTTGCTGTGAAACCGTCAATTCTATTTTGAAACTAGAATGAATTGGTTTTCGAACTAGAATCGAAAACTGATTTGACAGTTTATTTTGCTCGATCAGGGAAATATATGTGTTGTAATGTACATATAAATTATATACCATTGTTCGTTACTAGGGGAAACACAGAATGAATATAATAATTTATATTGAGATTCAGACATTTATTATATACATTCATTTACAAATAGATCCTTGGTTATCATATATCATAATCATCAATTATTTATGTCTTCTATTTACACTATAATTATCCCAATTATCTTTATAAGGAGTTATTATTATTAACAGAGGCCTAAGTTAAGTGACTGTAAATATTTTTTTATAAAATGACCTCCATTAAAGTCACAGAGGAGCAGGCAGGGGCTTTTCTCCCTACGTCAGTCTTCAGTTGGTGTAGAGGGTCAGGTAGAGGCTTTTTCTCATACGGTGCGTCGGTCCGGGTGTTCGGGCGCACGAAACGAGTCGATGCTGTGGGATTCTTGTCCCACTTCTTCCGAATCCCGACTTCGACTCCTCTTCACTTCGTTTGCTCCTCAACTCGGTTCCAACGTCCTTTTTTCCTTCCTTGCCAATCGCTTGTTTTCGGGAAATTTTTCCCACATCTTTATGCCCTTCGGGAGTGCAGGTGGGCTCATTAAAGTAGCGCCTTTTGTGCAAGCTGACATTAATTTTAGCCCCTGCTCCCATAATTCACGGTTACAGCTCTGTGCGAGCTTGACCATTACGCTGTCATTCCGTGATCTATATCTTCTCTGCAAGGGTCCCTAAACTTGACGTGAACAATTGGATTCCTAAATTCCTCCCACAGCTGTGCATGCACGTGCAGATCACCGTAGGAAAGTACCTCGGTACAATATGTAAAATTTGTTTTGCATGTAACTAATAATTAACAGCAGTGGTTTTTTCCTAGGCCTAGCACTCTCGTGCACGTTTTCTAACAATAGGAAGTATATGAGCCTTTCATCATACAAATCGATTAAATCCATAAAAGGATAAGTTTAGTAATTCGATGGAATAATGCAGATTATTTTTTTTAAATTCCTTTTATAATAGAAATTCAAATAATTGTTTCAAAATGCATAAATTCAGGTGAAGCTTTCTTGTAAGGCATAGAGGGCCCAATGGTATAGCGCTTGTCATCGGTACCGAAGTTCAGGGGTTCGAATCTTGCTGCTGTCATGGATATTCATAGCCATTCGGAATCGTTCGCCCTCGTGAGGAAAACAGTAGATGGTAGCACTCCAAACCAAACTAAACCTGCAATGGTGTAAGAATGATTAATCAAAAATCTAATCGTCCCCAGTGATACACTTTTCTATGACTGGTAAAGTTTGGAGAAAATTAAATAACTATATTCTCTAGAACGAGGCTTCATTTTCCAAAAGTTGATTTCGAAATATCAACTGACATACTACTGAAGTTAATTAAAAGCGATTAATAAGCAAGTCATTGATTTTATATGGGAAGAAAATTAAGTTACAATGTTCCCCAGAACGAAGCTTCATTTTCAAAAAGTTGATTTCGAAATATTAATTGAGTAGTAAGTTCAGCAAAAGTGATTAATAAGCAAGTCATTCATTTTATTTGGGAAGAAAATTAAGTTACAATGTTTTCCAGTACGAGGCTTCATTTTCCAAAAGTTGATTCAAAAAGTTGATTTCGAAATATCAACTGAGTAGTAAGTTAAGTAAAAGCGATTAGTAAGCAAGTCATTGATTTCATTTGTGGAGAAAATTAAGTTGTAATGTTTTCCAGAACGAGGCTTTATTTTCCAAAAATTGATTCAAAAAGTTGATTTTGAAATATCAACTGAGTAGTAAGTTAAGTAAAAGCGATTAATAAGCAAGTCATTGATTTCATTTGTGGAGAAAACTAAGTTACAATATTCTCCAGATCGAGGCTTCATTTTCAAAAAGTTAATTTCGAAATATTAATTGAGTAGTAAGTTAAGTAAAAGCGATTAACAAGTAAGTCATTGATTTCATTTGTGGAGAAAACTAAGTTACAATATCCTCCAGAACGAGGATCCATTTTCCAAAAGTTGATTCAAAAAGTTGATTTCGAAATGTCAACTGACATACAACTGAAGTTAAGTAAAAGCGATTAATAAGCAAGTCATTGATTTCATTTGTGGAACGAGGGTCATCAGAACGAGGCTCCATTTTATTGACGTAAAGAGAATTAAAACTGGTGAACAACACCATTCAGTCATTATTCAAATTGTATATCATATCTTCCATAAATACGCGTATGTGATATATATAGAGAGGGAAAAAATAAATGAATACCCTACATGCATATATAAGTCACTTCACTTTAAGAGGCTTTCGTGCGGGGAGACACCTGCTAATTTCTTACACAGATTGTGATTAATTGCCTAACAGAATCGTCCACCCTGACGTGATGCCGGACAGTGAGAAATAGCGAGTCATGTAACACGCGTACAACTAAAAAGGAACCATCTTTCATTGTCGTCCGTGAAGACGCGTTACGTGAATATTGCCAGATCACGATACATATCTCATCCATTTTTAATCAAGTCCACTCCCATATTTCGAACAATTCCATTGTCCACTATTCTCGTAGTTTTCTTTCTTATATATATAATCTGTAATATATCAGAATTATTGCATCTAAAATAGCATTCCAGACTTCTCCTTCCCACCCCCCCTTTTCATTTTTAGTATCTATTTTTCCAGTCGTAAAATATGAGATATAGGAGTGTTTTGCGATTTAAACTATTTTTATGCATTTCTCAAAGCAAAATCAGGAATAAATACTAAGATCTGTCCACTGGCCACATTTTTCAGCCAGATGTTCAGCTATTACAAGTCCATAATGTATGTGGATATTGTAAACTCACTAGATTTTTTTGTGTGTAAGTATGTATGTATCGGCTGTACCGACGAGGACCATCTAGCATAAAGCAAATGTTTAAGATGTTTTGGGTGTCCCAGGAAAAACAATCCACAGAAGCTCATAATATACGATGCAATATAAATACAGTAAAAATATTACAAACCAACACATACAAATACAAAATAACACTTAGCAATACACAAAAAGTAATAATAATAGAATAAACAAAATTAATAATACTAATTACAAGATAATTGCATGAAAATAAATACAATAGTGCAGTACAGTGAAAGTTACATATTCACAATCAGCCTAGTTACGAGGTCTGCAGATTCTCTGAATTTTCCATTAGCCAACGGAGCAGTTTGCCTAGTTTGGATGAGAGGGGTTTGTTACAATTTAGCTTTACAGGCCAAGCAGCCTCCAGGCCTAGTCTGGGGGGCTTGAAATGCCAATCCTTAGTGGACGAACGCTGGCTGATTGGTTAGGGCTCTGATCGTCGGTACCAGAGTTCGTGGGTTCGAATCCCACTATAGAATGGTTTTTCGTGGCCGTTCGGAATCTGCTTTAAGCTGTAGATCGTGGTCTCATTAGCCCTCGTGTGCAAAACAGTAGACCATAGCGCTCCAAACCAAACCAAACCAAAAGCCAATCCCTAGTGAGGGAGCAGTCAAATAGGTAGTGATCGGGCACACCCGGGTCACTGCAAACACATCTCGTACTAGCCGAATCGGAAAGATGGAATCGGCTAAGATAGGCTGGTAATTGTCAGTCTCGAATAATAATTGCTTCGAATGTAAAGGCACTTCTTGTTGGTGTGTGGCGCGTGCTAACGTAAGACCTGCCCGCCTACTGAACTGGGACAGGTAAGCTTTCTGTTCGTAGACTGTCGCTGGGATGCAATTAATTGCCTCGGAAATTTTAAGGATAATAAATAACATTTTATCTAAAAGATTGAAAAAAGAATTAAATATAGAACAGAAATATATTGTCTCGGCGTCATAGAGCTTGACCTAAAAACGCAATGCGAAAATCAGGTGGACGATCGTTCCCTATTAAAATAAAAACGACATTGCCTTCACTCACTCCAACTCTTCAGGTTTCAGGCTCTACGTGGTCTCTCGAACACAACTACCCCTCAAATCTTCTCTCTCTTCTTTGGGGTGCCGAACGATGACCGAATGGTTAGGGTGCTGGCCTTCGGAACCGGAGTTCGTGAGTTCGAATCCCACAGTGGCATGGAAGTTTGTAGCCGTTCGGAATCGGCTTTAAGCAGTAGGTCCCGGTCTCATTAGCCCTCGTGTTGCAAAAAGTAGACCGTAGCGCTCCAAACCAAACCAAACCAACCCTTCTTTGGGGGTCAGCTTCTGGAAACCTGATCCCTTCCGACAATGGAATTCTCCTTTCAGATACACACTGCCGCCCTGGAAAAAAAAATATAAAAAAATAAAAAAGCGACGCACTGGAAAAACCTTATCAGCCAGCCCCCTTAACCAGCCGGCTCCTATCCCCTTCAATAACGCTGAGTGGAGGGGACAATTGGGTCGATTTTGAAGATATAGTGAAAGTTGCACATCTGCATTAAGTCGTGGGTCCAATTCCCTTATAGAGAGGTCGCGTTTTAGCAGTGTAACACCATTGAAAAATCTGCATGGTCACCAATTCAGGTCTTAAAGGCTTCCTTTAAACGCCGCATTGAAATAATATTCTTTATTAACAGTTGATAAAAATTTATAATACTGTCTGTGTAGCACAAAAATATCTCCCTCAAAGAATTTACTTAAAAAAAATAATGATAAAAAAGGCATTAGCCTTAACCGTAAAGACGTTCTGTAACCAAAGTGGATGCTCATCTGCTGGCTTCCCCTGTCGAATCTTGCTACTACACAAAAGCAAATATACATGCAAAAGTAAATATACATGCAAAAGTAAATATACATGCAAATGTAAATATACATGCAAATTGGAGGGAGCTATTTTTCAAATCCAAAGACGTAACATCCATAGAAATGAAACCAACCTACCTGTAGACAAAAATAGAAGTCGTTTGTAACAGTGACAACTGACCTTACGGCTGCGATAAATTTGGGTTGGCATAAATGTGTATTCATTCACTCCACAACGTAAATCTGAAATATTTATTTTTTAAATTTTTGATCTCTCTCAACAGGCTGCTAACCCTGGAGGGTGTAAGGAACTCGGGATATCAGGCTAGTTTTGTTTTTAGTTGTGGTTTGGAGCGCTACGGTCTATTTTTTGTAACACAAGGGCTAATGAGACAGGGACTTACTGCTTAAATCCAATTCCGAACGGCTACGAACATTCATGCCATAGTGGGATTCGAACCCACGAACTCCGGTACTGAAGGCCAGCACCCTAACGATATCACGCTGGAGGTTTCCCTTTATTTGGATAAATTTCTGGATGATCTTTACTCCCGATTGCATACCTTACAGCTAGAGTCTATCCCACACGCTCTCTGGAGGTACAGTTAAAGGTTCGCCTGCCAGGGTTGTATCCGCCCCCCTCCAGGATTCTACCCCTCACGCTAGAAAGTTCGAACCATTTTTTTAAAATTGCCACGAACGTCCATGCCATAGTGGGATTCGAACCCACGAATTCCGGTACCCAAGGAGAGCACCCTAACGATATCAGGCCGGAGATTTCCCCTTATTTGGATCATCCTCTGGATGATTTTTGCTCCAGATTGCATACCTCACAGCTAGAGTCTATCCCACAAGATTTCTGGATGTACAAATAGGGGTTTGCCTGCCAGGGATGTATCCGCCCCCCTCCAGGATTCTAGCCCTCACGCTAGAAAATTCAAACCATTTTTTTAAATTGTTGAAAAATCGCTCATAAAAGAACGTGACAATTTGTCTCTCCCTCCAGACACATTCATTACTCATTCCAGTTAGGTGTCACTCCCGTTCTAAGCCACTTTAAAAATCGCTTTTGTCCCTTCGCAGTTTGGGGGTTGTCAATCGCCTGTTGCTACTAACCCCCCCCCCCTCCTATGTACGATGCGAACGTCACCCGTCCCGCTCCACAGCTTCCATAAATCACGTGACAATGAATTCGCGTTCTTGTTTTCCGATTGTCCTTCGACCTGGTGTGGTTCACGAGTACACGATTGTCCTCTCCCGGTTCAACAATAAATGATGGGGAAGGGGACCCAGTAAAAAGTAAAAAATCGGTTTTGTACACCTCTAGATGTTCCCCCACAAAAGCAAAAGTTTGATGGATTTTTTTAATTTCCCCCAAATGTTGCTGCAAACCCTAATTTACACTGGAAGCGTTTTGGGCACCGTAAGAAATAACGATATGGTGTAACACCTATGATACTTTTCATCTTCACAGGCGTTATACCTTGTTGGATATCGTTATATTTTTATTTTCTACAGAAGGGTGTCTGAGCTTTTGGGTAGGAAAAAAATAGCACCGAAATCCCACGAAAGTATTCCTATCCCAGCTAAGAGGGAACTACGTCTATTGGAGCTAGCAAATTCCTCGATTAGTGACCTCTAAAACGCAGTTAACCCTTTCGTTCCCACGATAGCTTTCGATAGCCAATACCTCTGGTTCCCAGAATAGCCGAAGCCATCTGAGAAAATTTCCTTTCCCCTCAAGGTTTTCTTAAGGTTTCGTTTGGAGTGCTAAGGTCTACTTTTTGCAACACGAGGGCTAATGAGACCGGGACCTACAGCTTAAAGCCAATTCCGAATGGCTACGAACATCCATGCCATTCTGGGACTCGAACCCACGAACTCCGGTATCGAAGGCCAGCACAGTAACCAATCGGCCATCGTTCGGCTCTCCCCTCAAGACGTGACTGTTAATAGCCGCGTGTAATGCTGATAGCGGTCAACAGAGGACTTATTGTAAGCATCTGATGTTAGCAGATGTTTTTCCCGGAAGTTTTTACACCTCGAGAAACATTACTTGTTGCTGGATAACATGAAACATTTTACTTACATTCTATTCGATTTTCAGCTGGTTTACTTTGACACGTGAAAAAAAGACTGGAGGAAGGAAAAGATGCAAGCTTTGTACTATTGGGCAAGTGACCGGAGGACATTGGAAATTCTAGTACATGGGTAAGACCCATGTACTAGAATATATAAAATGGATTAATAAGTTAAAAAGGATAATAAAATTAAAAGAACTAACAGGGTGTCTTAAATCGTGGTTTCCTCGAACAATGCGTGAGCCCTCGTGTTGCAAAAAATAGACCGTAGCGCTCCAAAACCAAACCAAACCAAACCTCGAACAATGCGAAATATACTATTTAAAATATAAAAAATGTGATTATAAAATTATAAATTTCTATCATAAAGTCTTTTTTTTTAATTTCTCTTACAAATTTCAGAATTTTTTATCTACTCGAAACTCAAATAAGTACAAAATAATGACTCCCCGTGACAGATTTTTTCAATGGACTTGCCGAAAAAAAATCCTTTTTGTAGAAAGAATAAATTTTAATGGAAAGACACAAAAGGCATTGACGAACGAGG
>CM063510.1:148164765-148167265 GCA_032207245.1 Pardosa pseudoannulata
TTTATGTAAAATACCTTTACACTGAATATCAAAATAGGTATTGCAGCACAAAATCAGATTAGAATTATCTTAGGGAATAAAAAGGAAGTAAAAACTCATTGGTAAGGAATGCATCTTAAACAGTAGGCAAGCTTTGCTGTAAGCAGTAATCAATCAAACTGTCAACTAGTCAAAAGATGGGTACGGGAAAAGAAGACCCCATGATAAACATACCTCTCAACGCTATTTTTCATTCTTCCAGTCTAGGCCGTCTTTAAGTGCTAAGGCTGGTGTAGCCGGTAGCACTTAAAGATGGTTAAATAAAATTTAGACTGGAAATAAAAGTTAAAAGAAAGTTAAAATAAATTTTTAACACTTTGTGCGGGAGTCGTATTTTTACGTTTTTTCAGTCTGTCACCGGAACGCGAGTCACGTAAAAATACGTATTTAGTAGATTTGTGGTGGATACCCGCTAACCACCACAAATCTACTAAATACATATAATTATATGTATCTGTGACATTATATGCATGTTGTTTTCGTTGCTATGCAACGCTTTGCAGTTTTTCTTTTCTCAAGTTATGATTGTCGAGTTACTCGGTCTTTCATCTTTAATCGAATTCCTAGCTCCAGCACGTACAAGTCGTGTTTTGTCAATTTGAATGTTGGTTTTTTTTTATTGTTGTATACAAAATTGATAAAATGAGCCGTTGTGACAAAGATAGTGATGAAGAAATATGCGCTAACAGATTATCGGACTTTAATTTTAAAAATCGTTTATTTTTGTGATTTCGTAAAAATATTGTTTTTGTTTTTGTTAAATAATCATACAGTATATATTAAAGTGTAAAATAAAAAAAAGTTTCGTTCATAAAAACAAAGTAGTTTTCGATTTACTGCGATTTTTCTGAATAACTAAACTTTCGCGCGATTCACGAAAAACACGTAAGTTAGCGGTGAAGTATACCCGCATGCCAAGTGTTAAATAGTATCAATAAAGCAGAGTTTTTTTTCGGAACTGCAAATATTTAACCCTTTGACAGTTTCATTTTTTTTCCAGAATTCGGTCAAAAAATGTCACATTTTTTTATTGCGTTTTTTTTGTTCATTTTACATTTTTAAGTAAAGATATGTTATTAAAATTAACATTTCTAATATTTTTAAGCATTTATTACAACTTTTTTTCTTTCTATGAAAGCATCATAGAACTGAAGTTTACCTTTAGTCTCATCGATATCCAAGTAAATTTTTGGAATTCCAGTGAAAGCAAATCTAGGAGGCAGCTCCGAAGGATTATCACAATTTTAAAAAATTGTCTTGCTTGACTGATTCCATCTGTACTACTATCAGAGTCACTACTATCCAGGTCATCTAGTAAACTTTCGCTACTATCATTTACAGATAATTCAATTTCTGATTCCGAGTCACAGTTCGAATCACAAGAAATTAGCTCCATACGCTCTGAATTATCCATTATTTAAAAGTAAAAATATATTATTCAACTCTTACATCAATAAAATTATCAGGCGGTTAGTAAAATATAACCAGAAAGCTATACACTGAAAGATAACAATTCGTCTTCTGATACAAAACATGCGAAAAAACCCGCGCTTTTGAACCAATCAGAGTAGAAAATACAATAAACTGCAAACTATCATTTACTGGATCTATACGAATAATTTGTTACTAAAATTGGAAAAAATACGGCCGAAACAGTGCAAGCGAAATAGAAATCAGATTGCCCGTACGCCATACGGGCAAATCAGTAAAGGCCCGAAAGCTGTGCCCGTACGGTGTACGAGCAAAACAGGGAAGGGGTTAAGTAATATTGCGTGAAATGTGACAAGGGATGAGTATATTAAAGCGCGACGCTTTGTGATAAACGGGAGATTGGTCCAAAATATTGAAAAAAACACATTTACGGACAAAGAAGACAAAATTTCAAAATTAAAAATAATTATTTCATAATCGATAATTACATTTTGTTTTTGTGATTAACCTCTATGGTTCATTTCTAACAATGAATATGCATCCTGCCTATGAGATATTTACAGAGAGAATCAAAATTAATGGATAGCCAAGAATATGATATGATTGGGGGGTAGGGGGTAGGGGTCTTTACACCATAAAGAACTTCATTGAAGACATTAGGAGAGTGCAGAATCCAGATCCGAAACCATTCCTTCCGCCTTATCTCTCCGGAATTCGAAACCTGGAACGGTGTTCCATGCTTCTCTCAAATAATCGTCAGGTACACTCTCTCCCCGACCTGATAAATCCAGAGAGGGGAGGGGGTAACACTCGAAACAAATTGAAAAGAGATCGGCACCAGTAGTCACCAGTAGTACCGGGGAGGACAGACGATAAAAAAGGGGAGAAACCCACGATGACGACGTTTCGAGAGGGTAGTGAGTTTTTTTGTTCTTTTCGAAACTTTTCCTTCGTAGGGCAATGATAACAGCAATCGTCTGGAAAGTGAGCAGACAATGCGGGTGTTTGAAGAATGCTCTGACCAGATAGT
>CM063510.1:148172265-148192265 GCA_032207245.1 Pardosa pseudoannulata
GATTGCAGAAATTTTGTACATTTAAAAAAAAATATTTATATTTACTACTAAACTGAAATTCAGAGAAACAGAACAGGGTATCTTCACAGAAAGTGAGCTAAAAAATATTTAAAGCTGAAAAAATAATCAAAACTGATTCCAAAAACAATTGGAACAAAAAAAAGTCAATAACCAAAAACGAAAATATACCTATTATATGAATGTTAACATGGAGCAAACGGAATCTTCAAAATAATAACTTACGATTCTTAAATAACATATTCGGGTTTTTTTTTATTTAAATATATATAAACTGTGTAAAACCAAACAAGATGTAATTTTATAATTATTTTAATGAATTTGTGGAATTCTCTCTTCACTTCTCAGGCTATTTTGAACTTCCCGAAGACAGAAAAGAATAACTGTAAGTTTTGAATTTATTGGGATTTTATTAGCTTATATTAAAACTTATAAACGAATATTGAATAAAGTTATATCTAAAATTGTTTATATAAAAGAACTGAAATAGATTGTGTATTAATTAGTGCGTATACATCAATAAAGACATTGCGAATGACATGAAATTTCTAAATGGTGTCCGGTTGTCCAGAGAAACATTCTGTTTTCACAACTTACAACCACATTATACGGAAAGATAAACTGTAGATATAAATTTAAAATTTGGTCCACAAAAACTTCACGATAAATATGAAAATCAGACAAAACCTTCAATATTCCTATGCTTTAAAATCCTACTTTCATTTTTTTTAAGTATGAATTTTTGAAACTTAATTTAAAAAATAATATTTACTTAAAATACTAAAAAAAAATTATTCAACAAGAAAAGCTATAAAAAAATGCACTAAGTAAAACTTTTATTCGAAGTCTTTAGTTATGCAACTGTCCAATAGATGGCAATACTAGTTAAAATAAACAATTAGGATTCTAAGTACGTTGAACAGATTTTTTCGTTTATCAAACGGATTTTATTTTGTTTTTCCACCAATGTAATTTTTTATGATTAAATACTGTATTATTCCCGAAATTGAGCCCATATGCAAAATCTATGTAGTCAGGAAGGTAGTTAAAAATTGGTTTCACAATATCAACTGATACAAGTGAAGTTAAATAAAATTGATTAAAAAAATTTATGCAGGAAGTATTTATGTAAAGCTATAAAAACCGGGATCCCTTTTCTTTCAATGGAAAATTATTCTTTATCAACTTCTCATCTTTACCTTATCAATGCTGTTAATTTCAACATTTGTTTTTACTTTTCAAAGCTACAATAGACATATAAAATTTAAAACTTTGTTTTTGGACTAATGTATAATAAATGCCACCCCAAAACATGTTCCGTCCGGTGACGCCACTGTGTACGCATGTTTGTATATTATTTTTGTGTGTAATGATTTTTATAAAATTGAAATTTCAGTGTACTTTGGGCCCTATTCGAAAACAATTCTGGCTACGTCATGCTTCCAGAATGAGAAAAAAAGTTTGATAGAAATTACAAAAATACCAGACTGCTCTCTTGCAATATACGTATTTCATGATGCATTTAAAAACATTATTAAAACATGCTATTGTTTTACTTCACTATTTTTTAATTCTAAAAATTTTAGTAATATAAAGTTTCAATATTATTTTGTATACGGGAAATAAATATTAAGTGCAGTACTCGTATAGGTTATGAATAGAAATAGTCGAAAACCATTCACTTTTATGGATTCCAACGTTTAATGATCAAATGTTGTTCTAATATTTGAAGAAAGTGTTTATACAGACACACACATACAAATACATACACATATATACATGCATGCATGCATACATACATGATTGTTTAATGGTTAAAAATTGCTCTAATAGAATGTTAGAAAAAAAATAATAAACATGCATAAATACTACATACGCACACATTAGGCCGCCCAAATTTCCGTAAGGAACAAGGGACTAAAAATTACGATTATACTTTTAGTTGATGATTCTCTATTTCAAGAGATTATGTGCTTAAAATGTTTGGTGTACCGAAATGCCGGCAAGCGAGTCATTTTTTAACAAAAGTTTTAAACATTTAAAACTTTAATAATTTTTGTTTTATGTATACCTCTGAACAAGGGCTCATATAAAAATTAAATGAATTAAAATAAAATGTTTCTACTTTAAAAATATTTTATACACATTTAAGAACACAAATTTATTTAAATTGTTTTTGAAGAATGCTATCGACAACATAAATTTCCTCTATAGAATTTGGTAACACAAAACTTGAATACAGGTAGAATTAAAATAGAGGTTAACACAAAAATGAAACTACTTATTTTCATTTGTTCATACATTTAATGACCCTTTGTGATTTGATACATTTCTTGAGGAATGAAAAAACATTAAAGTGTATTTTTAAAAAAAATAAAAGTTCTTCTATTTTACCTCTTTCACAAACACAGAATTTTGTTGACACGTTCTCATTTCCTCAGCTGGATTCCTCTGTCCTCCTCAATTCTTCCGGACAGTCCGGCTGCAGGAAGGGGTGGGCGGCCCGAAACGCGGGCAGTTCGGACAGCGCTCCGGCTATCCGAGTGATGAGCGGGAATTTGGACATGTCCACCTGGAAGCGGTTGGCGTTGAAGACCTGTGGGACTAGGCAGACGTCGGCGAGGGTCACCTGGTCACCGAAGCAGTAGAGTCCATGGGTGGAGTTCAGAAGCCGTTCCAGGGCTACAAAGCCGCGCTCCACCCACTCTCGTCCCCACTCGGCCGGGGCTCCCGGGGGCAGTGCCCGCAGCACCCGCATGTTCTGCACAGGCTGGATGTCGGAGACGATGCTGTCGACCAAGGCCCGGACCTTCGCTCTGGAGGCGGGATCATCTCTCGGGGGCAGCAGGGGTGGATCCGGGAACACCTCCTCCAGGTACTCGAGGATCGCGTTGGAATGGGTGAGCACTACATCTTTTAGCTCCAGGACGGGCACCTCGGCACACGGGTTCAGCTTCAAGAATTCCTCGCGCAAATGTTCCCCGGTCAGCAAGTTCACGGAGCGGTACTCGTAGTCCACTCCTTTCAGGGCTAGCGCGATCCTCACGCGGTACGAGCACGAGCTACGGAAGTACGAGTGTAACACGACGGTGGACATTTTGTTTCTTCTTTACAAGCTGTGAAGTGCTGAATTATAACGCGAAGCTCAAGTGACGGAGATAGCGCGCTAACTGAAAACTAGATAGGGTGTAAGCTTTGAGAAGGGAAGACCACCTGCCTTTCTTCACTCTGCCGTTAATCTGCTTCTAGCCTCGCTCCCGCCGGTTCAAGGTCACGGAGATAAGAGTAGTCACGTCACGCCTCTGTCGTCACGAGACGATAACGATGCTAGATTCCACCGAAAATTTAACCGTATCGTTTCAAAACGGTTATCGTGAACTGTAAATATTTTGTTTTCGCTCTTTACATTCTGACTCGATCTAATTTCAGATGCCACAAACTACGCTTAGCTGAGGTGGTATCCCTTATATAATTGCTTTGTATCTCTTTCAAGAACACTTGCGAGTTGTCATTTCCAAACATTTTAAATATTGTCACGTGGATACAAGTACAGGTGGAACACAATCAAGAGTCAAGCTTAAGAAATAACACTGTTTATTAAAAGCCAAGCTACCTAACTAGTACTCAAACAACTGCCACTCTCAGTTTTTGCAGAGGCTTTTATAAGGTAACAGAACCTTCTGGAATTATTTTAATGTAACAGAAAATTAGCATAATTTAGAAGTCTTCTTGACTACTTAACAAATCGAACATAAAATTACGGAAACAAATTCGTCCTGAATTAGGAACGAACCGGAGACCTTCCGGATCGTAGCCCACGACTCTAACCATTGTGTCATGGAGCTCAGCAGTTTCGATGAAAATGTGGCAATATTCAGTGAAAAAAAAAAAAAAAAACAGAATTTTAAGTTTAAACGGTGAATGAGGAATTAGATAGAAGGCAAACAAGGACAGTACCTTTTTTTAAATTTAATTTGGGGACCTAATTAGGGATTTCTAATGAGTTTTATATCGGACTCTTTAACGTCTCTCGAAAACGCTACTTTTCCTCCGCCTAGTTTCTGACCTCACAGTTCATGAAAACACCGACAGCCTATGCTTGCATGGGAGAAGGCGACTTTTTAATTTGTTTCTGTTCAAAGAATCGCATAAATGGAATTTCTTTTTTATTATGTCTGACATTAAAATGTAATATTCTAAATACTGTATTGTGCCACTCTGTACAAATACAGCAACTAATATTAATGAAAAGATATTTTTCAGCGTTCCAAAGATCCCAGTATACATAAAACTTGAAAAAAAAGATCAATATTTCAAGGGGGTCTACTAACAATGCAATATGTATTAATTAGATTACAATTGTAGGTCGAAAAATAAAGTTTCTAGAATTTTATCGAAACGTGTGTTCTAGGATAATTTTTCTTTTAAAATTCTGTGAATTATATTCGTTAATTTAACACAAAACCAAAGTCGGTGAATGTTTAGAACGTCAAAACTGTTTAAGTTACAGGGGTAAAACATCTTTAAATCTGTACTGATATAAATTTAATAAAATAAATTTTCAATTCCAATCAACCTATTACATTTGAGGCCACCAAAAATGTTTTTACCTCCTTTTTGTCACAATGTAATATCACTTTTCCAGTTAATATTTTTTTGATAATTCTTTTTTACAATTAAATATTTCTTCAAGCTTGGTGGCTACATAATTTTAAGGTTTGCCTACAGCGGTAAAAGATTCTACAATCAGCCTTGATCAAAGACTATATTTCGTATTGTAAATACTGGAAAAGTCATATCACAGAAGAAATCGTGGAGGTTCTTCGATATGTAATCGACAGAAAGTGTACGGTTATCATTTTTTTTTCCTTTTTGATTTTTGGTTTTGGTTTGGAGTGTTACGGTCTACTTTTTGAAACACGAGGGTTAATGAGACCGGGACCTACAGTTTAAAGCCGATTCACAACGGCTACGAACGTCCATGCCACTGTGAGATTCGAACCCACGAACTCGGGTACCGAAGGCCAGCACCCTAACCAATCGGCCATCGTTCGGCGTTTTTGATTTTGGAGGGTTATGGTCTACCTTTGCAACACGAAGGCTAATGAGACCGGGACCTACTGATTAAAGCCGATTCCCAACGGCTACGAACATCCATGCCGTAGTGGCATTCGAATCCAATAACTCCGGTTCCGAAAACCAGCACCCTAACCATTCGGACATCGTTCGGCTGGCTTTCAGATTAAAAATAATTCGTTCCTTTGGTGAATGCCATTGTAGTGAAATACAATTTGAATTTCATTTCACACATAGTTAACAGTATTTTATGCTATTCTGTTTTTGTACTACCTAAACAAATTATATTAGCTTCGGTTGGTGTAAATTTTTAAAATTGCAATACTTAAACATAAAGGGATAGACCAAAAAACGATATCAAGAATTATATTTAAGAATTTGATATTAAAAACGCTAAGTGATGTTTTAAAACTATTTATTGAGCCATTGCTAGATTTGTATCATATAAGAAGGCGACTAACGTTTTAGAAATGAAAAGGATTATAATTCTTTATTATAATTAAAGATTTCTTCAAACTTGGTGTTTCCATTATTTTCTGGTTTGTCTACAGCGGCAAAAGATTCTAGGATCAGCCTTGATCAAAGCCAATATTTAGTATTATAAATACTAGAAAAGTCATATCACAGAAAAAATCTAGGAGGTTTTTCGATATCTAATCGACAGGAAGTGTTCGGTTATCGGTTTAAAATAATTCGTTTCTTCGAAGAATGCCATTGCAATGAAATACAGTTTGTATTTCATTTCAGTCATAGTCAGTTAACACTATTTTATGCTATACCGTTTTTGTTCCACTTTCACGCATTATATTAGCTTCGGTTGGTATAAATTTTTAAAATTGCAAAGTTAAAACATAAAGTGATAGTCCAAAAAACGATATCAAGAATATTATTTAAGAGTTTGCTATTAAAAACGCTAAGTGATATTTTAAAACTATTTATTGAGCCATTGCAAGATTTCTATCATATATATGAAGGCGAAATATTCTACGGTCACACTTGATCAAAGACAATATTTCGTATTGTAAATACTGGAAAAACCATATCACAGAAAAAAATCTAGGAGGCTTTTTGATATGTAATCGACAGGAAGTGTTCGGTTATCAATTTAAAAATAATTCGTTCCTTTAAAGAATGCCATTGGAGTGGAATGCAATTTAAATTTCATTTCAGTCATAGTCAGTTAACACTATTTTATGTTACACCGTTTTTGTACCACTTTCACGCATTATATTAGCTTCAGTTGATGTAAATTTTTAAAATTGCATTGCTTAAAACATAAAGGGATAGACCAAAAAACGATATCAAGAATATCATTTAAGAATTTGATCTTAAAAACGCTAAGTGATATTTTAAAACTATTTATTAAGCCACTGCAAGATTTGTATCATATATGAAGGCGACTAACTTTTACTAATGAAAATGATTATAATTCTTTTTTATAATTAAAGAATTCTTCAAGCTTGGTGGCTCCATTATTTTCCAGTTTGTCTACAGCGGCAAAAGATTCTAGGATCAGCCTTGAACAAAGAAAATATTTCGTATTTTAAATACTGGAAAAGTCATATGACAGCAGAAATCGTGAATGTTCTTGGTTATGTAATCGAAAGGAAGTGTTCGGTTATCAGTTTAAAAATATTTCGTTCCTTTGAAGAATGCCATTGGAGTGGAATACAATTTGAATATCAATTCAGTCATAATCAGTTAACAGTATTTTGTGTGATACCGTTTTTGTACCACTTTCACGTATTATATTAGCTTCGGTTGGTATAAATTTTTAAAATTGCAAAGTTAAAACATAAAGTGATAGTCCAAAAAACGATATCAAGAATATCATTTAAGAATTTGATCTTAAAAACGGTAAGTGATATTTTAAAACTATTTATTAAGCCACTGCAAGATTTGTATCATATATGAAGGCGACTAACTTTTACTAATGAAAATGATTATAATTCTTTTTTATAATTAAAGAATTCTTCAAGCTTGGTGGCTCCATTATTTTCCAGTTTGTCTACAGCGGCAAAATATTCTAGGATCAGCCTTGAATTTTCTGGAAAAAGTCATATCAGAAAAAAATTGTGGAGGTTCTTCGATATGAAATGGATAGGAAGTGTTCGGTTATCAGTTTAAAAATAATTCGTTCCTTCGATGAATGGCATTGCAATGAAGTACAATTTGTATTTCATATCAGTTATAGTCAGTTAACAGCATTTTATGTGATTTGTGATCCGTTTTTGTACCACTTTCACGTATTATATTACCTTCGGTTGGTGTAAATTTTGTAAAATTGTAAATCTAAAAACATAAAGTGATAGTCCAAACAGCGATATCAAGAATATTATTTTAGAATTTGATATTAAAAAAGCTAAGTGATATTTAAAACTATTTATTGAGCCATTGCAAGATTTGTATCATATATGAAGTCGACTAAATTTTTACTAATGAAAATGATTATAATTCTTTTTTATAATTAAAGATTTCTTCAAGCTTGGTGGCTACATTATTTTCCGGTTTGCCTACAGCGGCAAAAGATTCTAGGATCAGCCTTGATCAAATCCAATATTTCGTATTGTAAATACTGGAAAAGTCATATCACAGAAATCGTGAATGTTCTTGGTTATGTAATCGAAAGGAAGTGTTCGGTTATCAGTTTAAAAATAATTCGTTCCTTTGATGAATACCATTGCAATGAAATACAATTTGAATTTCATTTCAGTCATAGTCAGTTAACAATATTTTATGTGATACCGTTTTTGTACCACTTTCACGTATTATATTAGCTTCGGTTGGTATAAATGTTTAAAATTGTGAAGTTAAAACAAAGTGATAGTCGAAAAAGCGATATTGAGAATATCATTTAAGAATTTGATATTAAAAACGTTCAGTGCAGTTTGAAAACTACAGTCTTTTTCATAAGAGCGTGTCGTCTATTTCTCTGAAAATACAAACGAATTAGTTAAAAATGCATTTGTACCGTGTAGTATACATATTCAACTGAAATGCATTTCACCTAATAAGTGGTCCAGTCCCCATTATTATCGATTATGCAAGAATCACTTTATCTTTCGATTTTGACGTTGAGCGGCGTTTACCCCGTTCCGGTAGGTCCTCAACATTTTGTACCACTTTATAACGTGCTACCCACTTTTTGACGAAAGACTCTGACTTTCTCATGTACCCGGCTTCAGCTGCACAAGACATTTTTGATCCTTTTTAATGGTTACACAGAAACACTGCCTCAAAACGGCTCGCATACGCGGCACTCATTTTGGAATTGTTGATTTAAACACAGCAAAACAAATCGAATAAAGAATATAACCATAAAGCATTCTTCTCTAATGTTTGAAGAACACGTGCAATTAAGCCGGTATCTGAGAACTATCTATTGACGAAGTTATGAGCGACACAAGCTCTTATGAAACAGACTGTATTTATTGGGTAACTGCAAGGTTTGTATTACACATGAAGGCGAGCAAATTTTTCCGAATGAAAAGGAGAATAAAATATAGATAAAAGAGGACATAAGTAAATTAAAAAAAAATAAATATTACAAATAAAAATACATTATTCGGTACAACAAAAACTAAACGAAAAACATTATAATGCAGTAAAATCTAGATATTACGATATGGAGGGGATCCAATAAAATTATCGTTGTAGAAGGATATTTCGTTATACGGAGGATTGATATAGTTTTGTTCTACAGCACTACAATTATAGCTAGTATTATAAGTTCTTCCATACCTATTCGCCTATTTTTATAGGGGCATCATTACAGGAGCAGGGATCATTTTAAAAAGAGCCTCACCGATAAGAAATATCATGGTGAGAAACATTAAAACCCATTTAATTGGGTCACGTTAAGAACTCATAAAAGACAATAAAATAACATCAGATCGCAACTGAATCGTCAAGAACAAAAACTGTACCCAGTGGTCCGCACAAACCATGGTGGTTAGCCAGCTCAAGCCAAAAGCCCTGTTTTATATGTGCCAGTAAAGTTACCTTCATTTTACTGGATAAAAGGTATTTTTCTTGGAGGATCAGAAAAACAAGTTTACATGAGCACTGATTTCAACTCTCCTTTTTGCCGAGATTGTCGTCAGATATCTCGTGATTTTAAGGAAGTGCCATCCCATCATTCCGTATATTGTGCTCTTGTTTACTTGATACAAATTGCGACATCTGCTTTTTTTAAACTATTTTTAATGAATCACGCTAAAAATTTATTAAATTATGATGAGGACTTTAGAAACTGAAGAGTCAGGAAGATAATGAAGAAATTAATTCGATATAATTAATACGAATTAATTCCTGTCATTATCAGATGCAATGGTATTTGTGAAAATTTTTCAATTGCATTTTTCATTAATGTACATTTTGTATCAGCGGAGACGGCCATTTTAAAATCTAGAGTCAACAAATGCAAAGAATCATGGGAATGGAGGTTAAACTCTAATTTCCCTGGTAGAAAGTAAATGTTTTCTACCACTCAATTTTTTTCCCTAGCTACGGATAAGTCATGAAAGGGGAGTACGATTTACGGATTTACCCTGCAGTTTAGCTGCTTTTTGGCACATGCAAAAGGGGCTATTATTTATTTCTACGCTTAGTGTCGGACAGCGAGAATGTCTATTTCTCTACTCTGCAGCTGTGTAAAGTGGAATGTCCCCTCCCCACTTGGGTCGATATATGGCATCCCTGGGGTACGGCGTTTCTACCCTCTCTTCCAGTGTCCGGTTTTCGACCGCAGCTATGCGCCAGGTGTTCATCCCACGCAGGGCCTGATTCAAGCACGGGCCGACTGAGCCTAGACCCTGGGCCCCCTAAAATTTGGTACTTAATTATTAAATTTAAAATAATTTAATTAACAAAAATTTTAAATGTTTTTTGTTAATTCTTCAAGTAATATTTCATGAAACCTTATTCAGAAATTAAATAAAAACAGTTAAAATATTGACAATTTTATCTACAACACTGTACCGAGGTACTTTCCCACGGTGATCTGCACGTGCATGCACAGCTGTGAGAGATTTCCTAGACGAATTTAGGACTCCAATAGGGCACGTCTAGTTTAGGGATCCCCGCAGAGAAGGTATAGATCACGGAATGGCAGCATAACGGTCAAGCTCGCACAGAGATGTAACCATGAGTTATGGGGGCATAGGCTAAAACGTAATGTCAGCTTGAACAAAAAGGGGCTACTTTAATGACCCCCCTGCACTCCCGAAGGGCGTGCAGATGTGGGAAAATTCCCCTAAACAAGAGATTGGAAAGGAAGAAAAAAGGGGCGTTAGAACCGAGGTGAGGAGTTGGAAAACGAAGTTAAGGAGAGGAGTTGAAGTCGGGATTCGAGAGAAGTGGGACAAGATTCCTAAGCCACGCTCGTCATCACCATCTCTTAACGTGCGCCTGGACCGATACCACATGAGGAAAGTCCCTGCCTGATGATTTGGACCCACTGAAGGACTGACACAGCCCTGCTCACCATCACCCACTCGTCCCGTGCGCCCTGACCGACACTGCGTGAAAAGTGCCTGTGTCTGTGATGGAGGTATAAAATAATATTTACAACGGTCATTTTAAGCCTCTGTTAGTATTTAATTGTGATTAAGTAATAACGCATTATAAAGAGAATTGTAATAATTATGGTGTAAATATAAGACATAAATAATTGATGATTATGATATATGATAACCAAGAAGCAATTTGTAAATGAATGTACAGAATAAATGTATGAATATCAATATACAGTATTATATTCTTACTGTGTTTCCCCTTGTAACCGAACACTGGTGTTATGGTTGTAAGTACATTACAACAAACACATTCCAGTTTACTTAATAAAGAAATTTACTATGGTTTTCAGTAATTTAAGGAACATAATACTGGAATAACAGTTTATTACATTCAACATTTATAATATGAATCATTAAGAAAATAATTTACAAAATATTAAAGGAAAAAGCATTTATCTTATGTATTATATAATAGAAATTAGTAATAAATTAATAATTTCAGTCAGTTATAAAGAAATATTAGCACTTTTTATTAAATTTCTGAAACTTACATATAATTGTTATTTGCTTAAGAACTTTACTGTTTTATTATTTTTTTCTTTATTCATTTCTTGAAATCGACAGATATTATTTGTTAATCTTAAATATGCTATTTTATTTTATTTTTTTACATAAAAATTTAATTGCAATTGTTACAGTTTACATTCTTGAGGATATACAGATTTTTGGTATTCGACTGCATTACAAAGGCATATAAACAAAAAAACGTTAATATAAACTTTCCTCTAAAATTATTCGTTTGTATCCTCTTTCATAAACTAATTTTTATTTATTTTTTTGAATTGAAAGGCGAGTAGGGGGGGGGGCCCGAAAGACAGCCAGGCCCTGGGCCTAACTTTGCTTTGATTGGGCCTTGATCCCAAGACAACAGAAGTCTTGAGTCTTGGTACAGCTAGATTCATATGTTTAGGAGACAATAATAAAATTGTTTTAAAAAGCTTCAAACTGTGAATTATTGTCAAAGTATAAAATAGTTAAAATATATCGTGGAAATGACCTGAAATGAATTTGCATGAACCTTTAGTTCATAAACCAAAAACTTCTGAACGCACAATAACATATTTTTGATGATTTCTTCAAACAAAGTGAAATTTAGTATTCATTCGGTAATAAAAAGTCATTCCTTTTAATTATAGAGAATGTGCGCCTGACGTCAGTTGGAGCAAAAATTGCAGCTCAACTTCCTAGTTGGCTAAACGTTTGAATTTCCTACGAATTGCGCTTGTTATTGGAGTTTTAATTTTGTCAATTATCTGAAAATGGTAACAAGCTGTTGTACATATGGCTGTACTAAGCGTTTCAAAAAGTCGAAAATATTGGATATTATTTCTTTCCTAAAGATTCTTCATTGCGAATACTTTGGATGAAAGCTTTGAAAAGTGAAGACTGCACTCCAATTTCTTCTTCGAGAATTTTCGGCAAACATTTTCAGAATGGCAATAAAACGTTAACCTTACTGTAATGTAATAGATTATATAAAATTATTATGTTCTAAGAAATTTTTTATTATTACTAAGTTGTTGTTTTTTCATATTTCTAATGTAATTTCTATCCTTTAGAGAGAAGTACTGTACCTGTTGTAACGTATCCGGTCCCTGTTTCAGGAGACACAAGGAAGAATCAGATGTATCTTGATTAATGGCTTTATTTACACTTCGGCTATATACATCATTTCACAACTATAAAAAAAACACTCTGATCACAGGTAAGTGATTAGTACACGTAGGCCTGAGTAGAGACGGGTACCTAAACTAAATTCAGTCTCTGCCGAAATATGGGTGATTAGACGGAAGAAACAATTCGTAGCTCCCTCGATAGTTCGCTGAAGTACAGGTAGAAGATCTAGCACAGTTAGTTCTGAAGAAACAGCAACAATCCTGAAGAGGATTATATTAGAATACGGAAACCCAAAGCACAGGGTATCGCTTCAATCTCAGCAAGAGATTTATCCCAAGACGGGATTTCGCTAAATGAAACTCTCCGATGGAGAGACTGGTCGAGGAGACCTACGAGTTAGCCGATGCGGGCTACTCCTTTGTCGTTCCCACGATAATTTTTTCAGCTGTCAGTGACGGTGCCGTGTCGTCTGGCATATTGTATCTTTACTATAGTGCACGACCGTGTAGACTTCATGGTGCCTTAGAAAACAATCCTTTTGTATCCACACAAGTCCACCTTTCAAAGCAAAGTTCTTTGATGACGATACACCTGTAAATCACGCCATTACACTACAAATGTAATCATTTTTTTTTCATAAATGATGACGTTTTGCACATTTATATTAGATTCTTATTTATGTAATAGTCTATTGTGTCCGTTAATATAACCACAGTAGTTATACTTTGATACTTAATAGTACTGTGTAAAGTGTTTATTTTTTTTAAATATATGCTTTTGTAAGTGCTAAAAATCTATTTTGAACTACTTGTCCAGTTTCTGATGTTTCCTTCCCCTACCCTTAAATAAACTTTAGCTTTGTTGTATACGTGATCCATATCGAAGCATCATAAGACAATGAAAACAAGCAATGTTTTGCCAGCGAAAAGTTGAGTTGTAGTCAGCACTCGTATTTGTTTACAAACATGCACTTTTTCTATAGAAAAAGTTTCTCTATAGAGAAAGTGCATGTTTGTAAACAAATACGAGTGCTGACTACAACTCAACTTTTCTTTGGCAAAACATTGCTTGTTTTCATTGTATCTTATTAGCTTCGATATGGATCACGTATACAACAAAGCTAAAGTTTATTTAAAGGAAGGGGAAAGAAACATCAGAAACTGGCGAAGAAATTCAAAGAAAAATTCAAGAAATTCAAGACATTTTTTTGCATTTACAAAATTATATATTTTTTAAAAAAAATTACACACTTTACACGTATTAATAAGTATCATAATCAAATTATAACTACTTTAATTATGTTAACAGGTACAATAAACTATTACATAAGTAAGAATTTAATAAAAATCTGCAAAACCTGAACATTTTAAAACAAAAAATTATTACATTTATAGGTACAGTACATCTGACAAAAGCATAGAAAATACATTAGAAATATGAAAAAAAAAAAAAAACATTTAGTAATAATAACAAAACTTCCTAGAGAATAATTTTCTATAATCAATTACATTACAGGAAGGTTAACGTTTTATTACCATTCTGAAAATGTTTGCCGCTGAATATGTTTTGAGTCCAGTCTTGCCTTTTTAAAATCTTTTATCCAAACTATTCGCAATGCAGGATCTTTAGGAAAGCAATAAAATTCAAAATTTTCACCTTTTTTTGAAACGCTTAGTACAGTCATGGAACAGCTTGTCAACATTTTCAGATAATTGACAAAATTAAAACCCCAATAAGAAGCACAATCCGTAGGAAATTCAATTGTTTTGCCAACGAGGAAGTTGAGCTGTAATTTTTGCTGCACCTGACGTCATGCGCACATTCTCTATTAGTAGTCATTTATGTGGAGTCTAGCAAGTTTTAAATCACGATCAGTAATATTCCCGACCTTCAGTTATTTTTAGTCGATACAGACTTGTTTCATAGTTGGTTTGTAAATCAAAATCATAACCTGTTATTCGTTTCTCAAACTCACTGATCAAAATTAACTGTGTTCAACATATTAAAAACAGAGTTTTAAATATATTTGTAATACATTATAGTACTGAGAACCTCGGTATAACGACTCCCTGTGAAACCAACATTCATATGGTCGTTGTAACGAAAGGTTGTTGTAACGAATTGAAAAAATAATAAAAAAAAATTGAGCAAAGAAATGATGCAACAGTACATACCTAGAGAACACTTCTATTTATTTGTATTTGCATTACTGAATTTTTGAAGGAAAAGTCTTTGATTGACGCCTGTTTCAAGTTCATTTGGGAATTTTTCATTATCACTGATTCCATATCCGTTCGATTTTGAAGGAAATCTTCAGAATTCAATTGTCCTTCAAAATATTGAAGCAAGGCATTGATTGCATTGCAGGTTTCTTATTCATTCACTTTTTCAAAAGGTTGGACGATTTCTTCTCCGTCGTCAATAGCAGATATTTTCATTTCCGGTAATACGGGGAATAAAAATCGTCCTCATTCAAATTTTCAGCAGCACTGTAAAGTTTCGTTTCAGCAACAAACTCATCAAAAAATAATTGAAGATTTAGTCCTATTTTTCTCACGCCCCTCCAATCCTTTAAGCAAACAAAAAGAGAGGAATACAGGTTTCTTGAAGTTGCACCACAGTACAATAATTTTGCAATAGCCCACTGGCTCATGAGTTCTGCAAACTAAACTTGGCGGTTGCTCTAACCAAAAATAATACTCTTGGGGTCATTGTAATGATTCAAAATTAACATTATTCTTATGGTAAAATAATTAGGACTTTTTAAGATAGTCTTTTTAACGAATAGCTGTATCGTGGGGTCGTTAAAAAGAAGGTCTGCTGTAGTTTTCTGAGCAATACTTAACACTAGAATTACGGAAGGGTCATTTTGACACCTAGAAAACTTTTATCGCTGACAGCTCTTCTATTTTTTTTGCAAATATCTTTATCCTTTCTTGACTTTTCCTAAATCATTGTGATTTACGAAATAGTAAAGATTTCAAGAAAATCGTATTTTTATTTTAGCCCTAACAAATGATTATACCTAGAAATACGGCAGGCTATATACTGATGTTGAAGACAAGTGTAAACTTCATAATGACTCTTTCACTATTTTATTAGCAGAACTGGAAGCATTCATAGCGTAGTTGTACGTAAGAGGGCATTAGCCGCCAAGGGCTTACCAATTCTTAGTTTGTGGTCCAAGACTTGGGGACCAAAGTTTTTTCATGAAACTATGAGTAGAGATAGGTTTCCGGAAGTTATGAAATTTCTTCGTTTTGAAAATAAACTAACAAGGTCTTCACGTTTGCAGTGTGATAAATTTACACTAATATCCGAAGTATGGAATACTTTTATAGAAAACTGTAAGCTTTGCTACAAACCAAATGAAAATATTACGTTTGATGAACAGTTATTCCCTACAAAAACAAGATGCCGTTTTTTGCAGTATATGCCTAACAAGCTCGATAAATTCGAAATAAAATTTTGGCTAGAAGTAGATGTTAGGACAAAATACTTATTAAACGGATTTCCATATTTAGGAAAAGATGAAATGAGACCAAGTGATCAAAGTTTAGGAGAAAACGTAGTAAATCGTTTAATTGATCCTACATACCTGCAAAGTCTGTATATTTTTAAAAACAAACTGTAGTTGTCATAATTTGCGTTATTTTAATTTATTTTTCACAAATATATTATATCATATAGAGAAATATGCAAATATCTTATCAAGGGGTCAAACTGACACCCGTAATTCTAGGTATACAAAGACCATCGTAATTCTAGTGTTAAAGCAATTAATTTAGTTTTTTTTATGTGTCTTTTTTTTTTCATGCTTATAAGTTGTATAGGCACGAAAATGAACAAATCCAAATTGACATCATTTCGTCACTTTTGACTAATACTTGACTTTTATATCTATTTTATTTTATTTTGCCAACAAATCAAGTTTTTTTTCAATTTTACTAAATATATGTTTCTAGTACAGTATTTTCTCGGCAATCAAATTAAAGGAACTATTTTGTTCTATTTTCCAACTTGAAATGTCTTAACGGCACCAAAAAAGATGAAATCATGAATGGGATCATCTCGTCAGATTTGCTTGATACCTGATGTTGGAATTTTATTTTATTTTATTTTATTTTATTATTTTGTCAAAAAATAATGTTTTTCCAATTTCACTGAAAGTATGTTTCTAGCACAATTTTTTCTCGGCAATTTAATAGAAGGAAAATAAAGTGGGGGGGGGGGGGGGGGGGGGGGGGGGGGGGGGGGTGATATATAATAAGGGGGGGGTAATATATATATGGGTAGGGGGGGGCAGTGCATTCGAGTAAATGTTATCAGTTTGGGACACCGTGATTTTGATAACAATAAATGATTGATAACAATAAACGATATGCAAAATTAAATATATTTACGCCCCTTTTAATTAACGCGTATTAAATTTCAAAACAAAATGAAAAAACACACCTTATATTATCCTGCATTTATGTATATTATCCTTTAAAACATAAGAATTGTATGCATGATTAAAAAAATTGATCAATTGTTGACTGTCTACAATTTTTTCTAAGAACTCATTGATAAATTCTTCGTAATCATGATCAACCATACCGATTTAAAATTCCGATCTTTTGTTTGAACGTTAAATCATTTCGCTTTCTGGCTTCCATATCGACAAGCTGCATGTAAGCGAGCAAGGCATAAAATGTGAATAGGTTCCTTCTCAGTTCCGAAAAGAACGTGTTGCCTTCTGCTTATCTGACGACCACTGACCACCAGCAGGGTGCGCCTATTTCTGAAAAATTTCAGGAACGTGTAATTTTCCACTCCTTTGTTCATTCTCCATTTCCCTAAGTGGAAGAGGGAGAATTTTCAAAAATTCAATCAACAGTGAAGGAAAAGAAAGGATGGGTTTCTTCTGAATACATTGTGAATATTCCTTTGCCAGTTGCACGAAAGATGGTCGAATAGTTAAGGTGCTGGCCTTCTGAACCGGAGTTTGTGAGTTCGAATCCCACAGTGGCATGGATGTTCATAGCCGTTCGGAATCGGCTTTAAAAAGTAGGCCCCGGTCTCGTTAGCCCTAGTATTGCAAAAAGTAAACCGTAGCACTCCAAATCAAGCCAAGCCTTTGCCAGTTAAAATGACGTTCGAAAACTTATAACATTAACCCTCTAGGCGGTTCGCAAGTACAATTCCGCCAAACCGATGATGGCTTCCAAGCGGTTGTCACGTACAATTTTCGACCTCCAAAAACGTTCGGAAAATGGATGTATTGTACATTTCTGCCAGTGTTTCCCCCCGTGGAGTTTTGAGGTAGGAGGGGCAGATCGATTGTTAATGAACTGCACCCATCTTTGACTGACATTTATTGAGGAATGCACTCCTACTCCCTGAGGCACAAAGACGCTGATAGCTTTTCATGGCTTTGTAAATCTCTATTTCGCAGTATTTCGTTTGCGGTAACACATGTATCTCTAATTGCACCACTTAAATATATTCGATGACTTTCGTAAAAAAATATAAATAATTCTCTTAAAGAATATTTTTATTTGTACTTTTAGAATCCATTATTTCTTATGGGATGATCTACGAGACTTGACGAGCTTTCTGTGTATTAAAAATTAACAATCTATAATGTTTATTCATATATCTATTTATAACCGGAAGTAAAGGGACAATAACGAAGGTGGGTTTCTCGTATTCCATTCTAGTCGACAAAGGGTGAAGTAAAAAATCATAGAACACTTTGGTCACTGACACAATAAAACTTTAGCGTATTTTTTCGATACTTGTTTTCCTCGGTGTGTTCCACTCGGAGGGTTAACCCATGTAATAATCATATAAAACGATAATTTTAACATACAAATGAACAGAGAAAATCGGGACCAAGTAATTTCGATAACAATAAGCGATTGATAACATTAACCGTGATCACATTAAGCGTAGTAAACTGTATATTGCTCCATTTTACAAATTTAAAAGTTGTATCGGCAAGAAAATAAGCAAATCCAAATTGAGTTTACTTCTTCAGATATTTCCGGTACTCTCCAATAGTTTTTTTTTTTCGTCAAAAAATCACAATGTTAAATTTTATTAAAAATATGTTTACTGTATAGTTCCTTCTATGTACTTTAATAAATCACCATATTTTGTTTTATTTTTCATGTTTAAAGATAGTACTGGTATATGCGAAAGTACAAATTAATCTAACTTCAACAGATTTGCCTGATACCTAACGTTGGAGCGTTTATTCCCCTAGTTTCTAAGATCAAGTTTCAAAGCAAATTTTTACAATCTAACTAAAATATTTTTAGTAGAGCTTTTCTCGGTAATTTAATAAAATGAACGATTTTTTCCCATTTTTCAAGTCTGAAGTTCGTATCGGCACCAAAAAAATGAAAATGTAGATTGAGCTCATTTCATCACATTTGACTGATACCAGAATATTAGAATTTTTTAAAAATAAGTTTCTCCACTTTCACTAAAAATGTGTTTCTAGTATAGTTCTTTTTTTTTCATTTTAATAAAAAGAAGAATTTTGTTCCATTTTCGAAACTTAAGCGTCGTAGGGGTATCAAAAAGAGCAAATACAGATTGTGCACATTTCATCAGATATGCCTAAAAGCCGACGTAATTTTTTTTTATTTATTTAAAAATACTTCTTCCAATTTTTCCAAAAATAAATTTCTAGCACAGTTTGTTATCTGTAGTTTAATAAAACGAACGGTTTTGTCTCATTTTTAAAGTTTAAAAGTCGTATCGGCAAGAAAATGGGCAAATCAAATTTGAGTTTAATTGGTCAGATTTGCCTTATATTGTTTTCCCCGGCACCACGATGTCTAGATTGTTGTGTCCTGTAGTAGCAGAACAATATACCAGACAACCCGGCACCTTGACTAACAGCTAGAAATATCACCATCAGAACTACAAAGGAATTGCCGCAAATTGGATATAGCCGTCTACAAATTCCAGAGACCCCTGGATTTGTGGCCGGTGATTGTTTAACACAGACGAATCCAGTGGGTTGAAGATGAGGTCATCGCTAGTGGATCCAATAATGAAATTGTATATGAGGCCCCTCCCCTAGAAAGATACGACGGACGATTTTTTAGAGAAGTTAGTTTGCTAGCAATTAGCTAATTCAGACGTCGCCTTAATCAGTCTCTCTATCGGAGAGTTTTTTGCTATATCCCACCTTGGGATCTTTTCTTGAGAGAGTAGCCAGTTTCGGCTAACTCGGAGATCGCCTTGACCATTCTCTCTATCGGAGAGTTTTTGCTATAATCCCACCTTGGGATCTTTTCTTGAGAGAGTAGCCAGTTTCGGCTAACTCGGAGGTCGCCTTGACCAGTCTCTCTATCGGAGAGTTTTATTTAGCTATAATCCCGCCTTGGGATATATCTCTTGCTGAGATTGAGAACGTTACCCTGTGCGTTGGGTTTCCTATTTTTAATATAATCCATTCAGGATTGCTGTGCATATTTCCCTAGGAACTCTAACTGTGTTCGATATTCTTCGAAGAAGACCAGTTGTGATCATTTCTTATCCATCTAATTCAGAGTAATTTCCACCTTCATTACTTCAGTGAACTTTCGCGAGAGCTACCGAATTGTATTTTCCGACGGATCACCAATATTTCGGGAGAGTCAGATCTTAGGTATTGCACATTTCTACTCGGGCCTACGTGTATCGAATCACATACCTGTGATCGGAAACTGTTTT
>CM063510.1:148204743-148207243 GCA_032207245.1 Pardosa pseudoannulata
TACCGTGACTTAAAATTCTTGTAACCCATTTCCCAAACCTTACTCTGAAATATTTCTGTCCACTCACCGCATTTTTCTGTCGCTGGCCAATGGCTCAGTTTTTTTCATCCGATCTAAGTTGCTTTTTATTGTTAAATTCGCTGAGTAAGTTCCGTTTCTATGAGAAACATTTTCTTCTCTGTGTCTTTCTCTGATGTCCAACCCTGTTGCAGAACGTGTTTTGATTATCATTTCTTCGTCTTCATTTTTAGCATGTACTTTTTAGCAGCTCTTCAATAAAGTTTAAGTTCTACTCAGAATTGCGGTTCTCTTTCATGGTAACAGGACTGCTAGATTGATTAGGTATCTCCTTGACCAGAAAGTCCGCCAAGTAAAACAATCATCACTGTGAATGGTTATTAATTTTCGCTGTTTACATTAAAATATATATATATATAATTTATTATATATATATATATGTATGTATATATATATATGATATTATGTATGCTATATATATATTTAATATATATATATATATATATAATTAATATGATATTGTTCATATATACATTATATATTATATATATATATATATGTATATATTACATATATATATATGTATATATATTATATTTGTATGTATATATGTATGATATATATGTATATATATATATATATGTATATATAATATGTATATATATATATATGTATATATGTATATATATGTTATATTATATATACTATATATATATATATATATATATATTTATATATATAATATGTATGTATATGTATATATATGTTTATATTATATACATATATGTATATGTATAATATATGTGTGTATACATACATATATTTATATATATAATATATATATATATATATATATATATTATAGTATATATATATATGTATATATATATATAATATGTATATATATGTATATATATGTAATATATATGATATATATATATATAATATATATAATATATATATATATATATACATATATATATAATATATATATTATATATATATATATATATACATATATAATTAAATAAATTAGCTGTATAAGGTTGTAATGATGTATAACAAGTTGTAGTGTCACATGACCTTGAATAAGTCAAAAAGTTTATGCTATTGATATATAATGGAGTTCCACGTAATCTGTCATAGGCCACATAAAAAATTTTTTCCCCACCTTTTTTTGTAAATACTTGCTTATTTCCTTATGATTATATTTTCAGCATTGCAAGGAAATTCTTAACGACTTAACACTTCGCTTGCGGGCAACATACTTTTACGTCTTCTGCAGTCTGTCACTGGAACGTGGTGGTCACGTAAAAATACGTATTTAGTAGATTTGTAGTGGACACCCACTAACCACCACAAATCTACTAAATACGTATAATTATATGTATGTGTGACATTATATGCGTGTTGTGTGGGTTGCTATGCAACGCTTTGCATTTTTTCTTAAACTTTCCACAAGTTATGATTATCGAGTGACTCGTTTTTTTGTTGCGTTATTTCGTCTTCAATCGAATTCCTAGCTGCAGAACGTACAAGTCGTGTTTTTTCAATTTGAACCTTGGTTTTTTTTATTTTTGAATACAAAATTGATAAAATGAGCCGTTCTGACTGTAACAAAGAGTTACAGTTAACCAACCTAGATGTGAAAGCAGAGTGACCCTCCTTCTATATTGGTCAAGAGTTGTTGCTACGGAGTAGCCCGCTTCAGCCCGTCCCCAACGAACTTTTTTTAGAGATTTTGTGACCCCTTCAGAGAGAGAGCTCAGAGGAAAGACGCTTGGAGCTTGGGATCGTCAGAGTTTCGAGCACCATTTTGATAGAATTTTGATAGATCATCAACCTAGTGTATTCCCCATCCTTTTGAATAGCCCAAAATAATGTTACATAGCATATTCGTCTCATCTTTATTAACATCATAAATAAAAAATTCAGCAGAAAGATTTAGTTTTCATTTATAATTACCACTAGACTCACGGTGCTTGACACTATGTCGGCCTCTTATAACACTGACAAAGATAGTGATGAAGAAATATGTGCTGACATATTATCGGACTTTAATTTTGTGATTTCGTAAAAATACTGGTTTATATTTTGTTAAATAAGTTTTTCTAGTTTGAAATCACCCTCTAAAATATTTTATATATAAATAAAAACATACAAGACATCATATTTAAATAATATTAAAGTTTTCTTTGATAAAGATATACTATCTTTTAAATTATAAATAAGAGAAAACATTGTGATTAATATGACTTAATTTAGGGATAAATATTCTCTCTAGAAAATCCCCATCTTTGGAAACTTCATTATCGATGTCACTGAACGGGGATAGAGTTTTGTTTGAGTTATGCATTTGCGATGCCACTGAAAGTCTTTTAATCCTAATTAAGTACTTGGCACAATTTGGGTGTTGGATTGCCGCCTGATATAAGTTATTTCAATAAACGGATTAGTAACTGTATGGAACATTTTTATATGT
>CM063510.1:148214743-148217243 GCA_032207245.1 Pardosa pseudoannulata
CCCGTATTCCATTCTAGTCGACAAAGGGGGAAGTAAAACATCATAGAAAGCTTCAGCCATTGACACAACAAATCTCTAGCGTATTTCTGGAGACTTTTTTTTAATCGGTGTGTTCCACTCGGAGGGTTAAATTATTATCATCAAAATGTTAAAAATAGATCACTTTAAAAAAATAGAAAATTTTAAACGAAATATCCACTATATTCAATATTTTACCATATATGGGATACTTTTTGGTGTATAGTAATTTTTGTTCGAATTATAGCAAAATAAATCGAATGGCATATTTTTCTAGCTAAATATAATTGTTGTAATGTAGTTACTACACGAACACCAGTGTTCTTTCTCAAAGGGGAAACACAGATATACGCTATGGAATTAGAGGAAAGTACCTAATAAAAAATATGGAAAATGTTGAAATTTCCACAAAATACTAATTTAAAATAAAGATAATAAACATATATTCAAACATAGGTCATTTCAAGCAGATAGATCAAATAGATTTTATGAATAGGGGTGAAAATTATAGTTTTGAGAAAAAAGCTTCTAAAGTTAAAATAATGAAAAAGTGGCATGTATAATAAATTTAATTTCCTTAAAATCCTCCAGATACGTGAGAAGTATCCTCAGCTTTCATTTTTATGTATTTCTTTTCTTCTTTTAGCCTGTCTGGTTTGTAAAGTATGAAAATCGATTCGTTTTTTAGCAAACAAAACAAATTACACGGGTTGCATCAGATTTCCAGAATATAAATAAGATCCGGGTATGCCATATATCTAAAAGTTGTTTTGTCTATAAGTACTGTGAATTTTGAAAAGCGGTTTTTTACATGTTCAGAAACAAATGAAGAAATATAATCAGTTATAAATCAATTTCGATTTTTGGCAGTTTTAAATCCTTGAGAACCCTTGAAGGTTAAAAGTTACCATAATGTAGATCCACACATAAGCTTGTAGAAATCTAATTTTTAAAATTTCAATTTCAATTTAGGATTCAATATTAAGAATTCGATGAATTTCGATATTCGGGATCTCGATGCCAGCAACTCTTGAATCCGACATCAAGTCCTTTTAACCACTTTCTTTCCACACGTTTACACCTCGGTTCAACGCCCTTTTTTTCTCTGTCCCAATCAGTTATTGGTGAATTTTCTCCACATCTGCACACCCGAAGGGGGTGCAAGTCTCATTAAAATGGCCCTTTTAGTAGTGAAAGTTGACATTACTGATTAGCCCCTGCTGCCCATATCTCACAAGCTACATCCCTGCCTGGGCTTGACCGTTACACTTGTGCCATTCCTTGAGCCATAACTCTTCCACAGGGGGTCCCCACTAAAACTCAAGTCAACACCTGCACCTAAATTCTTCTTGGAATTTTAGTCCACAAGTGTGTATGCAAGTACTGACCTTCGTGGGAAAGTACATTGGTAAATAATAAACTACTACAACAATATTATTCTCTCAATTTATCATGAATTCCATGTCCTTAGATTCAATGGAATTTCCCATATCCTTTATAGTGTCCGACAAATGGCGACCAATGGCGCGAGACTGTTGAACTTTTCTCTGTAAAGTATCGCCATTTATTTTTAAAATGGTAAATTATATATTATTACATTGAAAGAACTGAGATTTGAAACCGATTTTTTTCTTGCCCGAACTGAGGTTGGGCATTACATGATTGGAGCATTTGCCTTGAGCGAACTCAGTTCGGGCTGTTCTCTTTTCTAAATGAAATAGTCTCTGGAGAGCTTTTTGTTGAGTTTATTCGTATGACATACACATCACATATATTTCATAAGACGGACTGCTTAATGGGTGGATAAAGACCTTTATTAAGATAACGTTGAAGGATGTGTTCCCATCTTCATCATAGAGACAGAACAAACTGAAGGGTTAGCTAGCATGAAATTATGTTAAAGACTCTTAACACTGGGTTAACTTTTCTAAGTCCAAATCTGTTGGGAAATCTCTAGAAAAATCTGCCTCCGACAGTGTGCATCTCCTTTTGATTGGAAATTTTTCTAAAATTGTCCGCTAGGGACAATGTAGAATTTATAATTGGTCAGACCCATTCTGAGAGCTTTAAACTGTAGCCACAGCGGTCAATTTATGTTAGGAGTTAAAAAGGGGAATGCAAAAGGAAGCGGAAATTTTTATCCCTTGATTTAGATTTGAAAACCCCTGAGAATTTTCTCGGGGTGTCTTAGGGGTTTTATTTAAAATGCCTACACTAGTTTCCCGATCCAGTTTACTTTACCTTACATATCTATATATTTCGAAGTCTTAAACCAGAAGGGGATGTCAATTTCAATTCTAAAGGCTTTTATTTTTCCAAAATAATTGTATTCGACATCGGAGACGCCCTCCGCTCCATTTTGGTTTTTAACTCAATTTCTTTCTACGTTGCCAATCGCGGAAAACTAAAAACAACCAAATAAATCTTCAGCTCTCGACACGGGTGTCACAGGCAAGTGGTTAAAAGCTTATCCATTTTCGTA
>CM063510.1:148222243-148227243 GCA_032207245.1 Pardosa pseudoannulata
AAGGATTTAAATGTAAGTTTAAATATTTTTTCAGAATTTATATTTCAGATATTCTATTAAAAGATATGCTGTAATGTTTTAAAATTATTTCTACTTTTATTGCTTTTAATTTCAAATTTAAACAAACTGTCATAAAAGTAGGATGCTGGGCGGATTCGTTAAATTTTCTGATATTTAGTTTATTTCATAGGTTCTCAAGATGTCGCGGTAAAAAGTTCTTATAACTGCCAAGGAAGTTGTAGAATATCTATTTTTAGAGGAATTAGAGTCCGAAGTGATTGTTTTGCCACCTGAAGGGGATGAATTAACAGATAATAAAGGTTTTTATGACACTGAAACCCTTGACACATACGTAAGAGACGTTGCAGATAGTATTGAAATTTTAAGTTGTTAAAAAAAAGCTTCAGCTAGTTACTGATCCTAAGACTCATAAAGTTTATTGTGATAATATTTTAATTCCTATAATTTGTTAGTTGACCTAAGAAAGAGTACATTTCGAGCAACAGGAACTATAAGACGTAACAAAATACATCATTGTCCCCTAGAAATTGATTTTACTTTCAAAAAGTCTAGCCATGGTTCACATGATTGCTACTTTGATGTGAAAAATAAAATTACTGCGGTAAAATGGAATATAAAAAATGCGTTACACTTCGCATAATGGAGCCAATAACATCTGTTTCAAGGTTTGAAAAATGAAAAACTGAAAAAAAAGTAAAATCGAACAGCCATGTGTTATAAAGAATTATAACAAAAACATGAGTGGTGTAGCTTCTCATGATTGGCTTTTCGAGAAACATACCATAAAAATTGGTGTAAAAAATGGTATTCACCAATTTTTACCCGAATCGTAAAAAATGTATACCAATTTTTGAATCGTATACAATATATACGATATATATATATATATATATATATATATATATAATATATATATATATGTATATATATATATATCCGATATATACGATATATTTATATACGCATAGGATATAATCGTATACATACTTGCGTTATTTACAACACTGCAAACAAAAAGAGTATCAAAGAAATAAGGATACATATTGCAGTAGCCTATCTAAAAAAAGGTAACACAGTGTAAAACAAATTGGTAGAGAAACTTCTCGAGTGAAGGAAATAGACACTGCTAGGCTGTATGGAGTTGGCCATATAATTGGTAAAAGAGAAAAACAAAGACGTTATCAAATGTAAAATTGTTCGGGAAAACCTTTTACATTTCTCAAGAAATGTAATGTAACTCTATGTTGTCCAAATTAATATACATAGTGTGAATATGTTTAAACTTAATAAAAAATGTCAAATTTATTTGTATATCAATTTATTTTACATTAAATATTAAAGTTCAATTGTTTGGGAACAGAAACGTAATGAAGTAACTAAAAACAAAAGAGAAGTACTAAGTGTTCAAAAACTTCCATATCCGTCCAGCGTTCAATTTATAGGATAGTCATTTTCTGGGATCCTAAATTAATGATATGGAGTTTAATTGCATATTATATTTAATTTAAGTGTTTAGAACATAATTTTAAAAGTTTTACAAAATTTTAATTTTAAATTAAGTTGGAAGTTAACGGGTTAATGTTATGTTGAAAAAATCGTAGTGATCAGGCTCGGTGTAAAAAAATAATTGACATCATTGTTTCTAAACCTAATAAACCATTCTAAATATATGTGTGTCTATTAACAAGAATGCTTTCCTTTATATAAAAATTTAGTTAATAGCGATTAGTACTTGAAACTTTGTTTTATATGCCAGAAAAGATATCTGGTATATTTCCGATTTTTCTTTTCTGGTTATATTCACAATCTATGGATATTTAATGATGCAATGTATTGTAGGAAATTAAATAAAAGCGCTTTAAACGTATAATTTTATAACATGTAGAGAGTCTTATTTATGTGTTTCTCAATATCTCATCGCAATATTCTAGTTCCAAGACACAGAGTAACAAAGTTTGATTAATACCGTTCATCCAATTTAATATTAGGAAGCGAATTACAATAGAATTTCTGAAAGGGAAGTCTCTCTGAAAAGCCCACAAATTCGTTCCATCTCTTTTAATTTATAGTTCTCCGAGATAATTTAGAACCGCAATGAAGTGACTCGTTTTGGAAGAGTGCAGACATTCCATGATGCCCGAAAGGAGATATATTGACTGCAGTTTTCGAACCGCATATGTACGATTGGTAATTATACTACGGAATTTTCTGTATCAAATAGGGAGCCATAAAAATAACTCCAGATTATAATAGGTTCTGACATTAACATACTTTTGTTGTGTACTTTAATATTAATTATATCTGTTATTTATATATATCCATATCAATCTCTCTCTCACTCTCTCTCTATATATGTATATACCTGAAAAAACTTAATTTAGCGTCCACATTATTTAAAATACTGTAGTCATCGATGTATCATCATTATTATTAAATGCAGTAGCCTAGTATATTACTGCAGACTTATAAAATCTTCTTTTATTTAGATCACCAGATAACACAGAAATCCTCGTAGGGAAAAAGAACACAAAATAGAAAATATTTGATGATACATTACATCACAATCTCAAAGCGGAAGCCTCGAAATCTGTGTGCTAGGCCTTTTTATTAACTAATGGAAGGGATTGACTCCAGGAATGATGTCATTTCGGTAACCAATCACTTCATTTTAATTACCTCTAGTTTGTTCTAGAAGTTACAGTATGTCACAATGCGCGGGAAAAATGAATTTTATTATTACACACACACACACACACACACACATATATATATATATATATATATATATATATATATATATATATATATATATATATATATATATATATGTGTGTGTGTGTGTGTATATATATATATATATATACATATATATAAAGCAGGGACCGTATACGTTACAATTTATAATATATATGTATGTAGATATTCATAATTTATCGTTTTCTCTCTCTCTCTCCCTCTTTCACTTTATCTTTCTCTATCCCTCTCTCCCTTCTCCTTCTCCCTCCTGTCCTTCCCTCCTTTTCTTTCTCCTCCCTTCCCTTTTCTCCTTCATTCTCTCTCTCCATCTCTCATTTTCTCCCTCTCTCGCCTTATTTTCTCCCATCTCTCCTTCTCTCACTCTCTCCATCTCCCCACTCCTTCTCTCTCCATCTCTCTCTCTCATCTCTCCCTCTCCAAAATCTCTCTCCTCTCCATCTCTCTCCATCTCTCTCTCCATCTCTCTCTCTATCTCTCTCTCTATCTCTCTCTCCTTCCCTCTCTCCATCTCGCACTCTCCATCCCTCTCTCTCCATCTCTCTCTTTCCTTCACTTTCCTTCCCTCTTCTCTCTCCTTTTCTCTCTATCCCTCCTTCGCTCTCCCTCCTTTCTCTCCCCATCATCTCTATCTCTCTCTCTCACACACACACATTATCATGTACATAAAAAACATTTTTCTTGCATAAACAATAAAAATGAAGAATCAAAACTAATATTTTGTTTCCCTTTCTATTGTTATTATGAGGTTACAAGAATATTTGTTAATTTTTTGACAGGAAAATTTCGTAGTACTAGCAATAGGAGTATATTAAATGGTGTTTTCGCTGCAGATATTGAAATTTTAGCCCTTTGAGGTTATATCTGGGGGAGAGAATTTGAAACTAATCAATGATCTCTAATTTAGATGGATTCCCAAAGATCATTACTACTCTGATTTGTCTAAATATGTCTATTAACTGCAATAAAGTTGCAAATATGTATTTTGTCAAATATTTTGAAATATAGTTATAAAATCAAAGAATATTTATTAAATTGTGTGTAACTTTTATAATATAATTAGAATAAACAGTATTTCTAGAAATATGAATATATCAGGTTGGGGAAAAAGAAATACATTATATATTCGATAGATGGCTGTAGTGAACGATATCTCGTAAAGAATGAATCAAACAATTTCAAATTTATACTCGTGGTGAAGGTGGCATTTTACACTAAAATTTTTTTTTACTGTTTTTTGTTTGGTTCATTCAGTTGTGAGTTACAGGGTGTTTAAAATGGGAGTCAACAAAGATAAAATTCGGTACCTTTTACAGTTTTTCTTTGATAAAGGCGAAAATGCAAGCCAGGCGGCTGAAATTGTGAATGGTGTTTATGGTGTCGATACTGTAACAGCTAATTACGTGCAATTTTGGTTTCGTCTATTTCGTTCAGGCATTTTTGATGTTAAAGATGCACCTCGCACAGGCAGGCCCGTCGTCGAAAATGACGATAAAATCACAGAAATAATCGAAGTTGACCAGCATGTTACTAGTCGTAGCATCGTCCAGGAGCTGAAGATCATCCCAGTTTTAACAAAACTGGATTCGTAAAGAAGCTCTATTTTTGGGTGTCACACCATAAATATGATAGATCGAATTTCCGTCTGCGAAGCTTTGGCCAAACGGAATAAAATCGACCCATTTCTTAAACGGATGTTGACTGAGGATGAGAAATGAGTCAAATACGACAATATTTTGCGAAAACAATAGTGGTCAAAGCGTGGTGAAGCAGGCTCAAACGGTGGCCAAACCAGGACTAATGGCCAGGAAGGTTCTACTGTGTATTTGGTGGGACTGGAAGAGAATCAGTTGTTATGAGTTGCTTCTGTATGGCCAAACAAAAAATTCTGATCTCTACTGTCAACAACTGGACCATTTAAAGCTAAGGATTGACCAGAAATGACCAGAAAATGGACCAACAGAAGAGGTGTTGTGTTCCATCAGAACAACGCCAGGCCACAGACGTCTGTAGTGACTCACCAGAAACTATGAGAACTTGGTTGGGAAGTTTTAATGCATCCACTATATAGTCTGGACCTGGTACCAAGCGATTACCCCCTTTTTCTCGCATTGCAACACTTCTGGAGTGATAAGAAATTGGAATCAAGAGAAGATTGTATTAATCGATTACTAGAGTTTTTCACCAATAAGAACCATGACTTCTATGAGAGAAGCATTATGAAG
>CM063510.1:148237243-148239743 GCA_032207245.1 Pardosa pseudoannulata
AAACGTGTTTTAAAGCTCTAACTTAATAAAAGTTACAAGTTACAACTGGTTAATTATGATGAAGTTAAGGCCTGGAAGTCTAGGATATCCCACTTTTTCCTCGTTTTTCTGCTGTTGCAATGTTTTTTACTGGACACGAGTGCCATTTGTTTAGGTTGGGACATAATAACTCTCCCAAAGGTGTAATCGAGGAGGATCTGTGAACTGGGTACGTGCACTGTATTGTAAAAATTTCAATTCTGTTGCTAGAAATATTAGAAAGCTAGAAGGCTTAGTTGCCAAATGCCTCGCATTTGTAAATAAACAATTCCACTTGTCTGGCCTTCAAAGATTCACCACTAATAATAACACTACTGCAATAAGTTACTCTAGACACATTTACCCAATCAAAAGTAGAGATCTCTGGAGAAAGGTGGTGACTATTAAGGAGATTTGTGAAGGAAGGATGAATGACTTGATTCGTGAACTACAAGGTAGGCATATTGCAAAGAACTCAAACGGACAAGTCGATGAATGGCACAATAAGATGCAATGGACAGGGGTTACGTAAGGCCAAAAGGTCAGGACCTGTGGTCAACCGCAATTTGAAGAGGTTCCCATGGGAAATTAATATAGGATCCTTGACTACATCTGGGAAGGATCCAGAATGTTCGTAGTAAACAAATAGCAAAAGGGTTACACCCCATATTTATTATTATGGGCAAATCTGATTGGATATCGATAACAAATGGGCGATAAACAAATGAGAGATTGGGAGGATCTCCCAGAAGAAAAGGAGAAGAGAGAGAGGGTTGATCAGAGGAAAAGACTACTGGAGAGGATTCCTGGAGTTGACGACTTAGGGCCGGTCTCACCAAAGTCGTTTAATGGCTAACCGCGATTAACCCATGGTGTCAACCAATGTTGAGACGCAATTCTCCTTTTAAACAGAGATTAATCGCTGTTAGTCGTTAAACGATTAACCGCTACCACAAGTTGGCCTTTGGTGAGACTGACCCTTAGCTGCTGTTCTTCTCTCAAGAACAAACCAGCATCAAGAAAGGAGGTGTCAAAGTTCCCGTGATTGATTCAAGCAGTTCCTCGACAGATGCCAGTCTTCGCCATTAGATGTGCATCCGTTTCTGCTATGTACCCTATCTCTCAACTTCGTTCGAGTAAGTAATAATTTACTGCTTTTAAGACTGGAGTCACCACCTTACATATTTAAATAATTTAATCGTAATTGCTGCTAGATAAATTAATAATTAAATGCTGCTGTCTTTATACTACCCCGATTGTACCCAAGTTGGAACTTTAATAGGGGCAACTATTTATTTACATGAAATACAAAAGTGAATAATGTCACCATGTTTTACAGTCCTTCAATATAGTCGCCAGTATTGTGCTTAACCCGTTTCCAACAAAGTTTAAACAGGTTAGCAACGCAAACAGACAAGTTGATGAGTGGCACATTAAGATGCAATGGACATGGGTCATGTAAGACCAAAAGTCAGGACTGTGGCCACCTGCCACTTGCAAAGATTCTAATGGAAAATTAATGTAGAATCTACCGATACATCTGGAGAAGGATCCAGAATGTTCTTAGTAAACAAATAGCAAAAGGGTTACACCCAACATTTATTATTATGGTCAAATCTGATTGTATATCAATAACGAATGGGCGATAAACAAATGAAAGATTGAGAGGATCTCCAAGAAAAAAAGAAGGATCTACATTAATGGGTTCTACATTAACGGGTCGCAGAACACCTGTAGCAGTGCCTGTTCTATTGATAATTCGAATGGGCCGGTCTATTGCCGCAAAAATCTCTGTAACAGTTCTGAATCGAATGCCACAAAGTAGTTTATTCATCATAGGAATTACGACAAAATCACAAGGGCTTAGATCTGGGGCACAGTCGTAGGAACAAATCATGGCTTTCGGGACAGCCAATGCAACGTTAGGTATCGATCAATGTCCATTAGTGCGGCAACAGCATGCACTTCTGCACCGCTGACACTAGGCCGATGCATGTCTGCCACATTTGGGCATCCTTCATTGAAGGCTTTTACTCATCTGGTTACAATTCTGTGAGGCAATGCAAATTCCTCTTGCAGACTCTTGAAGCCCTAGATGACATTGTCGTGATGTACGACCTCTGGCACATTCAGTTTTTATTCATTTTCATTGTTGTTGTTTTGAAAAAGTCTGACAACGCTTACTTTATACCGCAAGGTAATGCAAGAATCAGTTCTTCGTGTCACTCCGTATTGCTATGACGTAGTAAGGACCAGTCTTTTTGCTGAGAATTAACGTAGGTATGTAGCTCATGTGTGGTATACGAGACATTCTTTAGTTTGGTTGCGTATCGTTTTAACAGCAATGTTGCCTCTATTAAAGTTCCAACACTTGTGTAAATATGGAATTGTAAATAATGAATATAAATATTAAATTGTTAACTTTTCAGAATAAAGTGTTAATCAATAGATTTGGCCAAGCACATAATCTGAGATAGAGCTA
>CM063510.1:148244743-148259743 GCA_032207245.1 Pardosa pseudoannulata
AAGAAATGTAAAAAATGTTGATGAAAGTAATAGGATATTTGAAATCCAAAGTAGAAAATTTTGAAAATAAATTGGCAGATATTTTCCAAGAGTTATCGCAGCATGAAAGCGATGAATACTTTGATAGTTATATCAAAAATAAAGATTTATTATTAAATTAGATCATTGATATGAAAGTAAAATTCCGATCCAAAAAAACAAAAGCGATAATTCATCTGGTGTAGAATCGTCTATGGCAGTAAAGTTGCCGAAATTAGAAGTTCCACATTTTTTCGGAAATAGTGAAATGTGGCTATCGTTCAAAGAGATATTTAAATCATCTATTCTTGAAAATAAATCTTTAAATGATGTTGAAAAGCTGACATATCTTCATTCATGTGTTCGCGGTGAGTCAGCGAAATTAATTCGGGGATTCTCAATCACACCAGAAAATCTTACTCATTGTTGGGAACTTTTATGTCAGAGGTATGAGAACAAGAGGCAGTTGGCAATAAGCCAAATAAATAAAATTTTCAGAATGAAAATCACAAAAGCAAATAATTCAAAATTATTGTTAGAGGTTATTGATATTTGTAACGAAGCTATTAGAAATCTGAAAACATTAGGTTTGGAAACTAACTCTCTTACTGATTTAATCATAATAAACTTTCTTATTTCGAAGATGGATGATACAGTAATACAAAGATGGGAATTAACTCTGGATAAAGACAAAACTGTCCATCTTTCGATACGTTTAAATCATTTATTGAAAAAGAGGCGAGGTGTATACAAGAAAATAAATTTTTTAAATCGGAATTCAAAAATATTCAAGCGAAAGCTGTTGTAAATAATGCAGTAAAAAAATCTAATGTACATAATACTGTAGTTAAAAATGAAAGGGTAAATAATGAAGTGAAATATTATAATTGTATTTTATGTAAAGAAAATCATGCTTTATTTAAGTGTCCCACATTTCATTCAATGAACATAAATGATAAGTGGAAGGTTGTTAATGATAATCATTTGTGTACAAATTGTTTATGAAGTAATCATACTATTGACACTTGTAAAATAGGATTCAGTTGTAAAAATTGTGCAGCTATGCATCATACATTATTGCATATTTATATAGATAATGTTCAAGAGCGCCAATCTCATTCAGTAAGCACCATAGCAAATAGCTGCATAAAATCGCAAGATCAAAATCATGTTTTGTTACCAACAGCAATAATTAAAGTTAAGTCTCAGACTGGAGAAAAAATAACTTGCAGAGCATTAATCGACAATGGCTCACAAAATTCTTTGATTTCGAAACACTGCGCAGAACGATTACAATTGCCGATGCAACAAACTACACATCGCTTGGTTGGAATAAATGAAGTATATGCTGAAACGTGTCTATATTCTACAAATTTTGAATTTTCTCCATACTTTTCAATAGATTCCTTCAAAGTGAATGCTTTAGTGGTAAACAAAGTCACAACATCGCTTCCAAATTTTAACCTAAAAAAGCTGGATTGTCCTCATTTAAATAATTTATGTCTTGCTGATCCATCATATTTTATTGAAAGTGAGATTGATATTCTGTTAGGTGCTGACATATTCTTATTCTTAGTTACCTATTCTCCCATATTGGGACCCAAAGGTACACCATCCGCATTACCTACCAAGTTAGGACATTTGTTGTCTGGAAGTGTAAATACATCAGCTAATCAAAATACATGTTTGGTATGTCATACTCTTGTAAACATTCAAAACACTCTCAAGGAGTTTGGGGAACTTGAAACAATTCATAAACCTGCTAAACCTAATGATGAAGAACTCTGTGACACCATTTTTGCCAAATGTCATACTCGAAACTCCGACAGTAGGTATATCGTAAAGTTACCATTTAAAGAAAATTCAAATCTTGGGGATAGTAAAGCTGGAGCTTTAAAAAGAATTTTTTCCCTTGAAAAGAAATTAGAATCAGATGAGCAATTAAAACAAAATTATATTAAATTTATGGAAGAAGACCAAAGTCTTAGTCATATGACTCCCTTACCATCTGATATTATCAAACGATGGAATAAATTCCAAGAAGAAATTCACTATTTTAAAGAGATAAAGATTCCGCGTTACATTCATATTGTCGATTCCTTAAATGTAGAAATCCACGGATTCGGTGATGCATCTTTAAAGGCATATTCTGCCGTAATTTATCTTCGAGTCATTTGTAATTCATCTCGTATATTCTTAATGGCAGCCAAAACCCACGTTGCACCTTTGAAAGCTGTAAGCTTTCCCAGATTGAAACTTTGTTGTGCAGTCCTTCTCGCGGAATTAGTTGACACCTTCAAAAGATAACACATACAAAAGGGAGACACATACAAAAGGGCTGTAAATTTTCCTATTCATGACACTTATTTATGATGTGATTCAACAATTGCAGTATGCTGGATTAAGAATCCACCAACTAAAGGAAATCAGTTCGTCCAGCATCGTGTATGTAAAATCCATTTTATCACCTCAAAAAATTCATGGCATCACATTCCAGGGAAGTCAAATCCTGCTGATTGCGCCAGTAGAGGCCTTTATACAAAACAACTTATGGAACAAGTAGAATGGTTCAAAGGGCCAAATTGGCTCACTGACTCTGATCCTATTTCTCTAGAAGTAGATACTCCAAAACAAGAAAGATCTGATATATCTTCTGATGTCCATTGTAATTCATCTATAGAGAGTATTTCTCTTCTCACCCAAATCAATCCTTTGCTAGATTTATTTGAAACATTTTCATCATATATGAGGTTAATTCGAACTGTGGCATGGATATTTAGATTCTACAATAACTCAAGATCAGATCCTAAAACTAAAGGACCTTTGAAAGCCTATGAATTAGACACAGCTACTAAAGCAATAGTGAAAATATTACAAAATTATGCATTCCATTCTGAAATCGCCCAACTTAATTCAAATCAATCCCTTCCAAAATCCAGTAAACTTATAGCATTAAATCCTTTTCTTGATAAGGAAGGAATCCTGCGTGTTGGAGGGCGTCTACGTCACCAGCAAGAATTCAATTTTGATCAAAAATATCCCATGTTACTTCCTAAACATAATCATTTTACCATTCTTGTTATTAGACATTATCATCAATTAAATCTTCATGCAGGCCAAGAATTGGTCTTATCACTAATAAGACAGAAATTCTGGATTCCAGATGGAAAATCAACAGTCCGAAAAGAACTCCGTCAATGTCTGGAATGTTTTAAATTATCCGCAAAACCCATTTCCCAATTGATGGGTGATCTACCGAGTGCACGAATCAATCCTTGCCGTGCCTTTGAAAGGGTTGGAATAGACTTTGCTGGTCCAATTTCAACTAAATGTCAACATGCTCGAAAATCAAGTACTTTTAAATCTTATATCTGTCTATTCATTTGTATGTGTACCAAAGCAGTGCACCTTGAAGTATTCTCTTCATTATCATCAGCTGCATTTCTGGCAGCATTCCGTCGATTTGTTGCTCGTCGCGGATACCCATCTCACGTTTTCAGTGATAATGAAAACAACTTCCTCAGGGAAGAAGAGAGTCTTCTTCCTTCCGTTGGAGCCTCAGCTTATTTGAAATCCTTATTTAAAATTCCTCACGATTCCTTAATCCAAGATTATTCATCCCAACGAAATATATGTTGGCAATTCATTCCTCCATATGCCCCAAATTTTTTAGGTATTTGGGAGGCCTCTATCAAGCTTACAAAACGCCATTTAATCAAAACGTGTAAAACAGCATTGCTCAATTTTGAAGAGCTTACCACTATTCTTTGCCAAATTGAAGCCATCATAAACTCTCGTCCATTATATCCTTTATCAGCAGACTCAAGAGACTTTAGTGTATTAACCCCTGGACATTTCCTTATTGGTTGTCCTTTGCTAGAACTTCCTGAACATAATGCTAATCGTATGTCCTTAAGTCTTAATTCTAGGTGGTCCCTCTTACTGCAGCTGAAATCCCACTTCTGGAGACAGTGGAGTACATCATATCTCAACACATTACAATCAAGGTCCAAATAGAGAAAAGAAAATCATGTTATGGCAGTAGGAAGATTAGTCCTACTCAAAGACCCAATCGCCCCTGCTACCGTATGGAAACTCGGTCGCATAACTGCTGTCCATCCAGGAGCTGATGGTATCTGCAGTGGAATTGCCATTCGACCAGTGTCTCAAGTTGCTGTTCTACCTCTTCAGGATGAAGATGCTGATTCTGCGCCCCCCCCCGGAGTATGTTAGATTAATTTCGCCACCGAAAGATAGATGGCGCTACTGAACGGGGGAAAAAAACAAACTTGGTCGAGGAGAAAAACCGTTGGACATTCGGCGTCGGTTCTAAAATGTTATTCCTGTATTCTACTATTATTCATATATGAACCGGGTTTAAAGCGTAACATAATTCATAATTCTGTATTCATGTCTCAGTTTATTCTCTATGTGTCGTGAAGTGTTGTAAAATAAAAGGTGTGTGTGTTTCAACAGCTGTGTTTGGATTTATACAGTCATGAGAATCCCAGCATAAACAAAAGGTAAGCAGTTACCTTATTTACTCTTCAATAATATTGAACATTTACATATCATTCTACCTCAAGAAAATTCTCAATTCATTAACTATTCTATCCAATGTATATATATATATATATATATATATATATATATATAATATATATATATATATATATGTGTGTGTGTGTGTGTATATCTGTGTATATGTGTGGGTGTATATATATACACACATACATAGACATACATAAACACATAAATACATTCAACGAATATGTATATATTTGCATTTATGTTAATATATATGTATATATATATATATTATATATATATATATATATATATATATATATATATATATATATACATATATATATATATGTATAATGTGTGTGTATACGTGCGTGCGTGTGTGTAATATATTATTCTTCAAATTGGCATCGAAAATTCTCCTTTTAAACTTTTTTTATATCCCCACTTCCGTTCATTAAAATATCAATTAAAGGTATGTTCTCCAGCTTGATTAATTTTATCCGTTTCTAAAAGCTAATGGTGGATAACGCTGGTTAATGTTTTAACCATTGGCCACATTTTCAGTCGTCAAATTATAAAAAGGTTTTATTTCTCCAACAATTAAATAGGTCCATGTGCCGTTTTTGAGCTAAATAAAAAAATAATCGATTACTCTTTACACTCAAAATGTGATGATACATGTATAATCCCTTGAGAACAAAATCATCTGTGTGTTAGGAAAAGAACCGAATTGTATTCTTATAAAAAAGTTGCAATTGTTAAGCGTAAGAAACAAAATGACAAGCATTGACATATGACATATTTTTTTTTGCTTAAATATTTGTGTGAGTGTATATGTATATATCTATGTATGTATAATTATGTAAATATATATATATATATATATATATATATATATATATATATATATATATATATGCATTTTTATCAATATAAATACGTGTGCATATGTCTACATTTACATATATACGTATGTATATGTTTATGTATATCTGTATATATATACACACACACATATATAATTATGTATATTTTTATATATATAATGTTTAAGAAATTCGTTGCTTAAAGAATACCTCATAGACATTGTTAGTAATAAGACATAATATAATCAGTTCGAAATATAATTTTATCAATATAAATGAGTGTATGTGTGCGTGTATATGTATAATTATGTATGTAATATTATGTATATATGTATAATTATGTATATATATATATATATATATATATATTTGTGCATTTTCATCAATATAAATATGTGTATGCGCGTGTATATATATACATATATGTGTATACCTACGTATATGTTCATGTATATATGAATATATATACACACTTATATATTTATGTACATAATCTTTACGAAATTTATTGCTTAAAGAATGCCTCATAGACATTAATACTCATAAGACATATAACATACTGGGTTCGAAATATATTCCATTATTTTTAATTCTATTGTTTTTCACAATTGAAGATAAGAAAAAAAGTGATTTAGGGTAGGGTTAACTGTCAATAAGACGATGAAATATCGTTATTGGAACTCGATACAATCCATCAATTTATAAGTATCGAATCTCGATAAAAGTTATCTGTTTAAAGTTTAATAGTTCGTGCTTAATTTGCCGATTAATTTCAAGGGGAGCCACGGAATTCTTGTAAGCCAAAAAAAAAAAAACATTAGGATATACTTGAACCGTTATGAACTATATCCCAATTTTAGCAAAATCATCAAATACTGTATCAATTTTTGAAACTGAAGAAGCATCCAGATTCTGTTACTGGTATTTAACTTGTACATCGAAGAGCTGAAATTACTTGTAAGGGTATATATGTAATATATTAAAATTATTTAACTTTATTATTTCCTTAAAAACCTCCTCTCTCCTATTCGAATTCCTTAATATCTTTTTCCCAGCCTATAATGCAAACGAGTGTTTTCGACTTAAAACTCTTTCGATGCAATTCCGAAAACTTTTTATCCTATAGATGTAAATTTTCTGTCTATTCAACACGTTTACCAGCAGTCGCCGGCAAATGGCTCCTCGTGTTTTAATGATCTTAACACTTAATTCGCTGAGTAAGTTTTTTGGCCCTTGGGAAAATCCTTTCTGTCTTCGCTCTTGCATGCACCTCTGTTCGAGCAGAGTGATTTTTGTGTCTCTCGCTTGTCTGTCATTGACTACTAATGATGTCCATTTTAGCAGCTCTGAAATAAAATCTTAGTTAGACTTGTGCAGTTTTCTTCCATGTCGGCTGACAGCATTTTTATTACTTCTAGTTCATTAGGCTTCTATTTGCCCAGTATCCCTGGCAAGTAAAAACAATCGGGGCTTCATAATTATGGTGACGAGAGAAAAATAATTATTACATATATATACATATTAGGGATGTATTTTTTATCAATATACTGTCAAGTACTGATATTCTTTAAATATTGCTATTACAATATTTAAAATTTCGCTCTGCCCATATTTCATCCAATCAGCAATACTGTTTATCATCGACATGTAATATCATGGATCGGCAAACAATATACTAAATTTTCTGCATATATCAATATAAATTGATATTTCTTCTAGTTAACTGTTTGACAGTTTCATTTTTTTCCAGAATTCAGTCCAAAAAAAATGTCACTTTTTTATTGCAATTTTTTGTTCATTTTACATTTTTAAGTAAAAATATGTTATTAAAATTAACATTTCTAATATTTTTCTTTCTATTTTCTTCTCTCCCTGAAAGCATCATAAAACTGAAGTTTACCTTCAGTGTCATCGATATCGAAGTTAAATTTTGGAATTCCAGTGAAAGCAGATCTAGGAGGCGGATCCGAAGGATTATCACAATTAATTTAAAAAAAATTATCTTACTTGACTGATTCCATCTGTACTACTATCAGAGTCACTACTATTCAGATCATCCAGTAAACTTAACTTACTATCTTAAGTTACTATCATTTACAGATAATTCAGTTTCTGATTCCGAGTAACAAATCAAATCATAAGAAATGAGCTCCATACGCTCTGAATTATCCATTATTTAAAAGTAAAAATATATTATTCAACTCTTACATCAATAAAATTATCAGGCGGTTCGTAAAATATAACCAGAAAGCTATACACTGAAAGACAACAATTCATCTTCTGATACAAAACATGCGAAAAAAACCGCGCTTTTGAACCAGTCAGAGTAGAAAATACAATAAACTGCAAACTATCATTTACTGGACATCTATACGATTAATTTGTTACTAAAATTGGAAAAATTACGACCGAAACAGTGCAAGCGAAATAGAAATCAAATTGCCCGTACGGCGGACGGCGTACGGCGGACGGGCAAAACAGGGAAGAGGTTAACCACGTAAATTATAACCAAAACGTTCAAAACAACATCCAAAATGAACAACTAGAAAGAAACAAACTAAAAAGAAAATACATAAAATTCTGCAACCTGACCAAGCGACACGACACGTCCGAACTCCAGGAATGCAAAAGAAATGGCTACAAAGAAATGATTCCAAAGAACCGGGTAGTGACGTCAGAAATCAAGTGCACTAATGGAACTTGCTGAAAGAACGAACCAGGGTTGCCACTACAAATCTCCAATGTCAGGTTAGACAAAGCTAACCAGTCATCGAACAGTAAAACGGTCGAAAAATCGCCAAATATGGCGACAAAAGCCAAGGTGTAAATGTCGCATCTGTACCCAAACGGTTAGTCTAAAGTTATGAAATTTTACCTCAAACTGCAAAAGAGAAAACAAATTACAAAATCTTTTCCGTAAAGTAAGAACAACCTTCTGCATTTAGCAGTTAATGCTTTCATTTAATTTAGGAGTTTTTCCTTTCTAAAAGCTCTAAACTATTCTTTTTAAATTTGTTACGTCATAATATGAAAATGTCATATTATTTTAACACATATGCGGGGACATTTCGCAGCGGAATTGTACCGAGAGCGGGAGTTTTGAGCACCGTTTTAGTTATTCAGTAAAATCTTAACAGATCGAAAATTATTTTATTTTTTAACCAACTTTTCGTATTTTATATTGAAATATATAAATAAATATATAAATAGAAATATATAAATAACAACCATAAGAATTTTTGTAAACAAAAAATATATTTTTAGTGGATAGATTTATAATAGTATCGTAAATATGAAAAATCAAATAGAAATATTAGTATATAGTTTTAATTTTTTCGTATTATGTTATACTAGCATATAGCCCATCATATGACGGGATCAGTAAAATTTTTAATATTCCAGAACTGTTAAGTACCCAATGAGGCAGGTAATAAAATGGTTTGTTTTTTGGCTGAGAATTATCTGGTTCACTCTCAATAGTTTTTTTATCGTCATACTCCTCTAGAGTCTCCCGATCCTGTAATGCAGTTTAGAATCACATGGAATTCATTTAGTCAAACCATGTGGTTATGTATAACAAACAAACAAACTTCTTAATTTCCAAATATATATAAATTAAAAGTTAGATATTTAGTAGTCCTCGACTTATATGAAAAGAATTTATTGTTAATACCGATGATAAAATTTTCATTACAACAAAAAATAATCGATGATTGAATTTAAAATTATCACTTATATACTTAATCTATTATTTAAGTCAAATATAAAAGAAAATTATTTGCTTAATATGTAAGTTCAGCGATAAAACGTATGAAAATAATGCACGCGATATTTAAATAATTTAAAACAAGAAATGATTATATGAGATGGTTAAAGGAATGACGTCATAATGCTAGAAAAAAAATGTTATTTTTACCTATTTATTACGTGAATAAATTGATAAATTTAATCGCCTGCCCTTAGCCGAGGAATCCATTCCAGGTACAACCGCTTCAAAAATTTGCCGACAGACACCTTAGGCTATTATTATATAGGGGATAAACTTTTTACATGTAGTAGATAAGAACATTCCTCTATATACCGTTAATTTTGTATCCACAAAGAAACTATGTTGTTACACTAACCCGTACTAGTACGTGACCCGCGCTGAAATATCAATCGTCAGAAAACGTACTAGTACGTGTCCCGCATACAATGTGTTAATTATATAGAATGTTATGCATAATGGTTCGAAATATTTGACAGTTTTTTAAATGTTACAGTTATCTTTATATGTTCATATGGCAAAAATATTTTTTAAATGATCGAAAACTATTTTATCGAGTCTACCTCTGGAATTTTCTGTCTTTAATTGCAATCCGTTACATTCTTAGGCCTAAAGTGACCGAGACCTACTATTTAAAGACGATTAAAAGTGGCTACAAGCAAACATACCAGTAAGGGATTCGAACAAATTTTAGTACCGAAGAGGAGCGTCCTACTTTTTCGACAGTCGGGAATTAGTTAAATCTCAATAGCTCAAAAATTATTTAATTTTTCAACCAAATTTTCGTGTTTTATATTGAAATATATAAACAAATGTATTAATAGAAATATGTAAATAATAACCATAAGATTTTTGTAAAAAAAATATATATTTTTAAGTGGATAAATTTATAGTAGTATCGTAAATATGAAAAATCAAACAGAAATAGTTGAATATAGTTTTAATTTTTTCGAATTATGTTATATATAAACATTTTCAGATTATAAAAAAATGAAAAGATTAATCATAAAACTAATAATGTTTTACAGTGTGGTAACGTTCAAAGCTTTTTTCCTCTATGAAGAGGTACACAGCATAACTTCCATATGTAAGATGTTTCACTCAGCACTTTTTTCACAACACACACACGAAATTGTCTTTGTGGCTTTTTCTTCTTCCCAGTATTAACACATTTCTCTAAAATATGTTAAATTATTCCTCTAAATTTTTCCAGAATCTATATATCTATGTAGTAGACAAGAACATTCGACTTGGTATACCCTTATATACCGTTATTTTTGTTCCCACAAACAAACCATGTTGTTACATTAACCCGTACTGGTACTTGACCCTCAAGTATCAATCTTCAGAAAAAGTACTACAGTGAAATCAGCTTAATGTGATAGCGGTTAATATTAACAATCGCTTTTTGCTATCGAAATTACTTGGTCCCGATTTTCTTTGTTCATTTGCATGTTAAATTTATCGCTTTATGTGATCGTTACATCGGTTAATGTTATCAGTTTTCGAACCTGATTTTAACTGGCAAAGAAATGTTCAGAAAGTATTCAGAACCCATTTGTTTCTTTCACTTCGTTGTTTGAATTTCCCAGAATTCTCCCTTTTCCACCTTGGGAAATGGGGAATGAACAAAGGAGTGTGGCATTAAAAGCTCCTGGAATTTTTCAGAAATACGCACAACCTGCTGGTGGTCAATGGTTGTCAGATAAGCAGAAGGCAACACATTCTTATCGGAACTGAGAAGGAGCGTATTCACATTTTATGCCTTGCTCGCTTAGATGCAGCTTTAAATACTAGTAAGCAGAAGGCAACACATTCTTATCGGAACTGAGAAGGAGCGTATTCACATTTTATGCCTTGCTCGCTTAGATGCAGCTTTAAATACTAGTAAGCAGAAGGCAACACATTCTTATCGGAACTGAGAAGGAGCCTATTCACATTTTATGCCTTGCTCGCTTAGATGCAGCTTTAAATACTAGTAAGCAGAAGGCAACACATTCTTATCGGAACTGAGAATGAGCCTATTCACATTTTATGCCTTGCTCGCTTAGATGCAGCTTTAAATACTAGTAAGCAGAAGGCAACACATTCTTATCGGAACTGAGAAGGAGCGTATTCACATTTTATGCCTTGCTCGCTTAGATGCAGCTTTAAATACTAGTAAGCAGAAGGCAACACATTCTTATTGGAACTGAGAAGGAGCCTATTCACATTTTATGCCTTGCTCGCTTAGATGCAGCTTTAAATACTAGTAAGCAGAAGGCAACAAATTCTTATCGGAACTGAGAAGGAGCCTATTCACATTTTATGCCTTGCTCGCTTAGATGCAGCTTTAAATACTAGTAAGCAGAAGGCAACACATTCTTATCGGAACTGAGAATGAGCCTATTCACATTTTATGCCTTGCCCGCTTTATGCAGCTTGAAATAGTAGTATATAGTTTTAATTTTTTCGAATTATGTTATATATAAACATTTTTACATTATAAAAAATAAAAAGAGCAATCATAAAACTAATAATGTAAAAACTAGATTTTATTTGCCTAATTTTTTCCAGAATCTATGTAGTAGACAATAACATTCATCTTCGTTTTCCTGTATGTACCGTTATTTTTGTACCAACAAACAAACCATGTTGTTACACTAACCCGTACTAGTACGGGACCAGCGTTCAAGTACCAATCGTCAGAACACGTACCAGTACGTGTAACGCATACAATGCGTTAAAAAGGAAAAAAAATGTTATAAATGAAATTTTAATTTTATTCTTTAAATAAACAGTAAATTTTTACAATACTTGATAAGTTTAATTGTAATTCTTTAAAAAAATTCTTATTACATGGACAATAAATTACTAAATTTTTTTTTTATAGTTAATAAAAATTTCTTCAACACATTTTAAAGAAATTTGATATAATAACGGATAGCTAATCTTAAAATAAAGAAAAAACATTGAAAATTAAATTTTAAAAATGCTTTTATATTTGTATTTAGATTATTTTTTTAAGAAAACATTTTAATTATTTTCTTAAAAAATAATTAAAATATTTGGAAACATATTCATGAAAACAAGAAAAAAACTGATTGAGAGAAAATTTATTGTGGAATTAGGATTTCACAAGAAATCTCATTTCGAGATTTTATTTCGATTATTATAATTTAACTTGTAAAATTACATTAAAAAATAGCATGCTTACAATGCATTAAAACGGACGTTATTTTATTAATTTTGATTAAGTTCATGCAAATATTTTAGCTGAAAATAATTTAAAATTAAATAATTCAATAAACAATAATTGCATTAGATTTTTTATAAAACAACCATTCACAATCATGAAACGATAATTGTCTTTAAAAATGTTATTCTTTAAAAATACAGATGGAAACATATTTAAGTTAAATCATTATCTTTCTTAGAAATATTTTTGGTAAAATATCATATTCTTTTGTAAACGTAACTATAAGTGTAATTTAATTTTTCTGTAAAATCAATTGTGTTCTTGCTTTTAAAGAAAAAATTAAATTGTAGATGCTTAAAATAATAAATCGTAATAAAATAATTGAAGATTTCCGAAATATACTGTTTGATATTTTCCAATATAAAATGGTAAAATTAATAAAAAAAAATATTTTGTTTTTAGTAACACTATACAATGGCATGACATTAAATTTTCAATAGTAAGTATATTATAAGAAAAGTGAAGCATGTTCTTTTTAATACAAAAATTGATACAAAGAATTGTATATGTATTGTACGTATAAGAATTTTTTTTAAAAGAATAATAATTAAACTTAACAGGTATTGTAATAATTTACTGCCCATTTAAGGAATAAAATTAAAATTTCATTTATAACAATTTTCCTTTTTAACACATTGTATGCGGTACACGTACTGGTTCGTTTTCTGATATAAGGATATATACAGAAAACGAAGCCGAACGTTCTTGTCTACTATATAGATTCTGGAAAAATTTAGACAAATAAAAGCTAATTCGTAGGTCCCGGTCTCATTAGCCCTCGTGTTTCAAAAAGTAGACCGTAGTGCTTCAAACCAAACCACCCTCTTCGATTCGCCGTAACTGTATGCTGAGGCAAGAGGTATGCACTTCCCTTTTGTGACTAGACAAAAAACAATCAATAAATCATTTTCAATAAATTGCTCTCTCTTTCACTCACTCTCTGTCTCCTACTCTCTCTCTCTACCGAACGGTGACCGATTGGTTAGAGTGCTGACCTTCGGTACCGGAGTTCGTAGGTTCGAATCTCACTGTCGCATGGATGATCGTAGCCGTTCGGAATCGACTTTAAACTGTAGGTCCCGGTCTCATTAGCCCTCGTGTTGCAAAGAGTAGACCGTAGCACTCCAAACCAAACCAAACCTACACTCTCTCTCGCTCCCTCTCGTTCGTACGTTCGTTCGTTCATTCATTCATTCTTTCATTCTTTCGTTTGTGTGTGTGTGTGAGAGAGAGAGGGGGGGAATAAACTAAACCTATGAATAAAGGTAGGTATTTTGTATAAATCCCCGAAGACGGCCCCTTAAGAAATATACTTCGGAAACACATTCCACAATCCGATCCCTCAAAAGAACGAAAGTCAATTTATAGTCAAAAGCCCCTCATTACGGCCCGAGAAAATTCTCAGGGATTTACAAATCTAAGATCAAGGCGAAATCCCCGAGTCTCTCTGATTTATCTCCTTTTAACCCCACTTTAAACTGAACACTGGGACTGCAGTCCACTCCCCCAGACAAAGGATCTAACTAATTAAAACTTTATAGAACTGTGTAGCCAGTTTCAGAAATTCGGAGCCAAAAAGGGATGTTCGCATTTGGAGACAGATTTTTGTTAGATTTTCAGAATATTTTGCAGACGTTTGCATCCTTGCGAATCCTTAGCATCTTCAATTGCCAAATATATTTGTGTTCGCTCAGACCCTATAAGTCAGCGTGAATCCATCCACCCGATACTTGCACTAATAAATATTTTACGTAATTGTAACGGTGTTCGTGCTTTTTCAGACCAACTTGTTATGTCTGCAAACCCCTCCCCGTATCGTCTATATAAACTTAAGAGCCAAAACATTATGACCACCCCTACATTTTGCAATGAACTCACCTGAATGACGTGAAAGGCACGTGACCATTTGGAAGTGGTATTTAACTGCTGCTGGAAAGTCTGAAGAATCATTCTCTCACTTACTTCTGTGTATGATGGGAAAGGCTGCAGATCTGAGAGATTTTGATAGAGAGCAGATTGTAATGGCTCGAAAGCTCGGAACAAGTATTTCCGAAACTGCACGACTCGTGCGTGTTTTGAGATCTACAGTTGTTAGTACTTAAGCAAAGGGGATTAATGAGGGTGAAACCATCAGTATACGACAGGGTGTTGGATATCTACACGCTATCAAAGAAAAAGGTCGTCGGAGACTGCCTCGCATGATGAAGCCAAACCGGAGCCATACAGTGGCTCCGCTGACAACCCAATACAATGCAGGGTCAGGTAGAATAGTATCGGAGTACACTGTTCAGAGGACACTGTTGGATATGATGCCTTTGCTGACCAAGCGTCATCGCCAACTGCGCTTACCCTGGGCCCGGGAACATCGCGACTGGTCCATGGATCAGTGGGAGAGAGTTGCCTAGTCCGATGAATCACGGTTTGTCTTTTATCACGCCGATAGCTGTGTCAGGATATACCGTCTTCCAGGCAAACAGACGTTCTCTTTGGGCTTCTCAACAACCCGTGGTTGTGGCAGAGCAGACCATGAATGCTACAGGGTATCTGAAGATCATTGAGGACCAGTTGCATCCTTAAATGGC
>CM063510.1:148284743-148287243 GCA_032207245.1 Pardosa pseudoannulata
AGAAAATTTTAAAGTGGTTTGATGCATAAAAAGGGAAATAAAGTATTAATTATTTATAGGATATATGAGCCTTTAATTATGTAAATTCCCTTTCAAGTACCCAATAATATCATGAAAGTACTAATATCTTTTTTGAATTTACCGTCATCTGACGAGGGTGATTTCTTAGTCTCAACTGATCAATAAAAATGTAGGTTTTATTTAGAATCATTTCTACAAAGCTTCTGCGATGAAAGATATGTAAGTGGCATTATATGGGTGTGTGAGACAGCCAATCAGTGTTTTAATAATTAGTCATAAGATGACGTGGGAATAAAAGAAATTAATTATATAAATAGTTATAGAATAAGAGCTGAAGAAAGCAGGAGTTTATTTTGGTTTATGCGAAGTCGCCAACTTTCTAGACTGAGAAGGAAAGTACAGATTTTAGTCAAAACTTGTTACTTAAGAATAAAAACGTCCGAAAATTATTTAAAAATTTAATTATAAATACCTTGATTAGTTTTACGTTAAAATATCATTATATACACATATATACATAAATAATTATATATGTTACATATATACATATATATACATATATATGTTACATATATGCATATATATACATATATATATACATAATATATATATACACATATATATATACACACATATATACACACATATATATATACACACATATATACATACACACACATATATATATACACATATATATACACACACACACACACATATATATATATATATATATATATATATATATATACACACACACATATATATATACATATATATATATACACACACATATATACATACTATACACACATTTACACATATATACATATACATATACACATACATATATACATATATACATATACACACATATATATATATATACATATATATATACATACATATATATACATTTATACATATACATATATTATATACATATATACATATATATATAATATATATATATATATATATTATATATATATATATATATATATATATATATATTACTTTCACATTATATTATATATTACATTAAACCCGATTAATACTTAACTGAACCGAGCTATTTTTTCAGTTCGAAAGGAAAAAATACCAGAACGAAAAAAATATCTTTTGAAACACTAATTACAGGTGATTCCCTTAAAAAATATCGTTAAATGCAGGAAAAATAAAAGTATATTATATGCAGTCTCACGGGGGAAGACAAATATTATTGTTGTATGGAATGAATTAGAAAAGGTAGATTCTGGTATACTTAAATTTGAGTACCAAGAAAATTTTTAAGTGGTTTGACGCACAAAAAGTTGAGTAAATTATTAATTATTTATGGGATGAGCATTTAATTATGTAAATTCCCTCTCTAGTACCCAATAATATTACGAAAGAACTAATAACTTTTTTAAATTTACCGTCATCTGAAGAGGTTGATTTGTTAATCCCAACTGATCAACTCCGAGATTGCAATATACGGCAAGAAAATTCCTCCGTCAACTTGAAACTCTCTCATTAGCAGGCGTCAAGAAAATCCGAACAAACTTCGGGCAAGCATCGTGAATTATTCATGGAAGGGTTGAAAATCTCCATTTTCATCCGTCAAGTGTCCTCATATCGAGGGGAAGGAGTGTAATGTGACACTTCAGAGTTATTTTGCAGACAAGTACATGCGGAGAGTAGAGAAAACAAAACACGACGTTTTGATGAATATGGACGTTGTACATAACTTTTTTTTTGCTGTGTGCTGGGACAGAGATAATGGTGGAGTTGAATTAGTAATTGAGAGAATGGCAGAGTGTCAGTATCGTTGTAGAGATTATCTGAGGTAATGACAGAGGAAAAAAACTAGAAAAAGAGATTTTAGGAAATAATTTATAGAATTAAACAGATTGAAGGGAAACGGGAGAATTAACCCATTAACACTCAATTTTTTTTTGACGCAATGACATATAATTTATAAATTGGGTGTCTTTTACCATCAACATCAATTATTATCGAATTTTATCATTACGTGCCTTAGGTTTTTTAAAAAATGCTGATCTAAAAATAGATCACTGGACGCTTGGAGGATATATTTTAGCAAATACAGAACAATCATTAGGACTTCAATAACGTGGTAAAATAGAACCAATTAGAAAAAAACCATTGCATTTCCTTTTAAGAAACGTTTATTTATCCAGAATTTCACAATAGAAGAATGTACTTAGTAACGTTCAATTATTATAAAATACAAAATTTCAATGTTTCTACAGTTTAGTGTGGAATTTGAAGAAATACTTATTGCATAAAGTGACGTCGCATTTTACACAATATGCTTGGGGCCTTCCTTGGCACTCTACAAGTCGACAGCGTCTTTAGCCCTTTCTTTGTCCCATATTGTGATCCATTCTATCAAAGCGAACATCATGACTGAGATTAGCTTTTGAGGATGAAGGAAAACTGTAAGGTCGACCTTTCAAAACTTTTTTTGTGATTC
>CM063510.1:148297243-148299743 GCA_032207245.1 Pardosa pseudoannulata
TTTATGTACCTTTAATTATTAATCTATTGTTAGTTTAAGAATTATAATATTTTTTCAATATTTATAATTATGTATTGTTTAGAATTTTTCACCCACATTTAATGTGCTTCGAAGGACGCCCGGAGGCTTTTACTCTGCTCACACCTGTTTTAAATCATTCCAGGTCAAAAACTATAATACCTTTCATAATTTGTTACACTTCAAAAGATTTCTATTTCGTGATATTCGGTAAAATGTCTTCAAATAATAAAATAATATTATAGATGTCACATAACTGAAATTGAGGATTAAACAATTATATATATATATATATATTATATATATATGTCTGTGTGTGTGTGTGTGTGCGTGTTATTTGTATATATGTATATATATATATATATATATATATATATATATGTATATATATATATATGTGTGTGTGTGTGTGTGGTGTGTGTATGTGCTTGTATATATATGTGTGTGGGATATATGTATTATGTATATGTATATATATATATATAAGTATAATATATGTATATATATATATATATACTATATATATATATATATATATATGTGTGTGTGTGTGTTTGTATCATATTATATATATACAGGGGTTATATATATATATATAGTATATTATATAGCCTAAGTTACCTGTCCGTCTATCCTCGCATTTCTGAAGCGGTTAGACCTTGAATGGATACAGGCATCCATATTGGGTTCTTGATGAGTTAGAATCAGCAAAATTTAAAGCGAGTAAAGTTTATCTTCTCCTACCGATCCTATTCTAAAATAAATTGGTATAAATTTGCTTCATATCATAACAAAATATACTGTCTTTAAAACTTTGGAAATCCACCCCTTCCCCCCTTCTCCAGCATTTAATTCCATTATTTCAAGCCCTATTTGCCAGAGTTAAGAGCAGGCAATTAAATTTATCACACAATAGGTAAAAATAACATTTCTTTCTAACATTATGACGTCATTCCTTTAACCATCTCCTTTAATCATTTCTTATTTTAAATTATTTAAATATCGTCTGCATTATTTTCATACGTTTTATCACCAAACTCAGGTATTAAATAAATAATTTTCTTTCATGTTTAGCAAAAATAGTAGATTAGGTACATATGTGATCATTTAAATTTAATCATCGATTATTTTTGTTAAATAAAAATTTTATCACCGGTATAAGAACAAATTCTATCTACATTTAGGGTGTAATGAAAATGATAGTTTCACTCCTTTACTTCCATTAATTATTGTGGCAAAATAAATCGGGAATTACTTAACAATAATTTCGACGTGCTAAGAAAGCTTTGAATTATTTTTTAAGTGAATTCACCGTGCTTCTAAACTGTATTCACAATTTTGGGAGACTTTAGAGGAGCATAAAGATAAACAAATTATTGAGCGGGTACCAGGTAATTACCAGACAATAAACAAACTATTTTATTTTACTTGACTTATAGGGTACTTTACAATTCTGGAAAATTAAAATTTTTTCTGATCCCGTCATATGATAGACCATATGCTAGTTGCTAATAAGCAACCCTACGAAAGACGAAGCTTTTAATAAATACCCAAATAGCAAATGTTGATACGACGTTTCAGAAAGTGCTTTTTTAATTAAAATCTCAATCTCTCCTCCTTTTTGTTCTTCAAATAAATCTACAAATGAACTTGGCTCAGTTCACGTTTTGATAACACTTTGTTTATACTATGTTTGTACAGTGTTTTAATACCTCACTTACTCGAACGTCAATATTTTTAACAATAACGCCGTAATACAAAGCGCAATTAGAAGTTCAGATATGAAGACCTGTAAACTGTTTTGAAGTTTGCAATTCTTTCATTAAAATAGTATTTCGATCACTGATGCATCTCTTGATAACAATAAAATATGTTGAATGCATAGAGCAGTATATCTGTTTGAGGTTATATACTACTGCATCAAAATGCACTGTAAATTGCTTTGTTTTCCTTTTCAAATTTCCAATTTCCAATTTCTATATTCTAAAGCATGTGTGGACATATCGTGGCCCGCTACAGCCCATAGCAATATTTATAATTGAATCAAATAGCGACTCCCTTAAACTGATTTACTGATTATAATTATTTATGTACCTTTAATTATTAATCTATTGTTATTTTAATAATAATGATAATTTTTCAATATTTATAATTATGTATTGTTTAGAATTTTTCACCCACATTAATTGCGCTTCCAAAAAGGCTTTTACTCTGCTCACACCTGTTTTAAAGCATTCCAGGTCAAAAACTACAATACCTTTCATAATTTGTTACACTTCAAAAGATTTCTATTTCGTGATATTCCGTAAAATGTCTTTAAATAGGAAAATAATATTATAGATGTCACAAAACTAAAATTGAGGATTAAACTAATCATTATATATATATATATATATATATAAATATATATATATATATATATATATATAATATATATATATATAATAGCCTAAGTTACCTGTCCGTCTATCCTCGCATTTCT
>CM063510.1:148314743-148339743 GCA_032207245.1 Pardosa pseudoannulata
TATATATAAAATATATATATATATATATATATATATATATATATATATATACATTTTTGAAAAACGCTCTCATACAAGAAAAGATTACTACGTTTCTGCTTCTAGTCTTCAAAATAAATCTCAATACAATACTTTCAGAAAATGACAGTCATCACTCTTAAAATATCTGGAAATTTTCAAATTGTTTCAAGCAAATCCCATTGAAGTATTCGAATTCGAACCTATAGAACTATGCATTACTTGCATTTAATATGGTAGCTTTTAAGGAAACACTGAAAACTAAATGCATTTTCTTTAACCCCTTAATGTGCACGCTCGACTTAACTGAGCGCGCTAACTGTGTATATTATATATATATATATATATATATATATATTATATATATATATATATAAATATATATATATATATATATATATATATATATATATATATATATATTGACATATATACATACATATATGTATATATATATATATATATATGTACATATATATGTATATATGTGTATATATAAATATATGTATATATGTATATGTATATGTATTAGAACTCTAGAACTATGCATTTAATATCGTAGCTTTTAAGGAAAATACTGAAAACTAAATGCCTTTTACTTTAACCGCTTAACGTGCACGCTCGATCTAACTTGAGGGTGCTAAACTGTGTGTATAATATATATATATATATATATATATATATATATATATACATATATAATATATATATGCATATGTACATATATATACATACATATAATATATATATATATATGCATATGTACATATATATACATACATATAATATATATATACATATATATATATACATACATATATATTATATGTGTATGTATATATGTATATATGTATATATATTGTGTATGTATATATATATATGTGTGTATATGTATATATGTGTGTATATATATATATATATGTATATGTATATGTATTAGAACCTCTAGAACTATGCATTTAATATGGTAGCTTTTAAGGAAACACTGAAAACTAAATGCATTTTACTTTAACCTCTTAACGTGCATGCTCGACTTAGCTGAGCGCGCTAAACTGTCCAAACTGTGCACACTCGAGATAATTCGAGCGGCGTTGTACTTTTGTAAATATTGCGCTGTGGGTTGTACTAAAAGAGATAGCAAAGGAAAAGAAAAGATAGTTGTCACATGTGCAATAGTTGCAATGTTGGGCTATGTGCTGCACCTTGTTTCGAAATATATCACACAAAAGAAAATTTCGATTAATTTTATAAATACTACTATTGTTATTATTTATGTTTTAAAAGTATAAATAAGTATTTTTACCGATAATGTTTATTCTGAAATGGGAATTCGAAAAAAAAAGATAAAAAGTCGATGTTCGTGTAATATTACAATATTCGACTATTATCTGCAATGTTATCAAAATACAAAATTTCAATAAAAAATTTGATTATTTTTGTATTTTAATTTTCTTGGCGAAACAACGTCCTAAATTGTGTTTTTTACACTAAAAAATTGATTATTTTGTCGGCCTTATTAAAAAAAAACTGTGCATTAAGGGGTTAAATGGAATTTTTTCAAATCTCTTGCACTGGAAACAAAAGAATTATTTCCCATACAGATTTCAAATTCTCACAGTAAATACATCATACAAGATACAAATACGTCTGAATGATGGTTAAATGGTTAGGGTGCAGATATTCAGTACAGGAGTTCGCCGATTCGAATCCCATTGTGAAATGGTTCGTGGAAACAGTTGGATTTATGGATTGCTTTGAAGCACTAGCGTCTACTATTTTGCAACAGAAGGATTAATTAGACCGAAACATACAACTTAACAGTAAAACCGCGGTATGGGTCACTTTGAGTCTAAAACTATTTTGTGTTATCTTAACTGATTTATTTTTATTTCTCAGATAATAATAACAGAAATAGTAGAATACTCATTAAAATATATTTTCAAAATTTATCTTCAGAAATGTTTTTATAAAAATTACATATTTCTGCTATTACTATCTGTAAAAGAATAAATCTGTTAAGATAACACAACTGGGTCATTATGACTCAAAAACTTTTTGTGTTATCGTAACAGATTTATTTTTTCAGATAATATTAACAGAAATAATACAATAATCATTAATATATATTTTCATAATTTATCCTCAGAAATATTTTTATTAAAACGTATGTAATTTTGTCATTATTGTATGATAAACAATAAATCAGTTAAGATAACACAAATGGGTCATTTTGACCCAAACACTATTTTGTGTTATCTTAACCGATTTTTTTTTTCAGATACTAACAGAAATAATACAATACTCACTAAACTATATTGTCAAAAATTTATCCTCAAAAATATTTTTATAAAAACGTACGTAATTCTGTTATTACTATCTGAAAAAGAATAAATATCTTAAGGTAACACAAATGGGTCTTTTTGACCCATAAACAATTTTGTGTTAAGATTCATTTTTTTTCTAGTAGTATTAACAGAAATTATACAATGCTCATTAAACTATATTTTCAAAATTAATCCTCAGAAATGTTTTTATAAAAATTATATATTTCTGTTATTACTATCTGAAAAGTAATAAATCTCTTTCATTCATAAATCTGTTTCAGATAGTAATAACAGAAATAATACAATAATCATTAAAATATATTTTCAAAAGCTTTTTATATATTCAAATATAATTTCTAATAAGCAATTTTGTGTTATCTTAACAGATTTATTCTTTTTCAGATATTATTCACAAAATTAATACAATAGTCATTAATATATATTTTTAAAATTTATCATCAGAAATATTTTTATAAAAACGTATATATTTCTGTTATTACCATCTGAAAAAGAGTAAATCTGTTAAGGTACCAGAAATGGGTCATTTTGACCAAAAAGCTATTTTGTATTAACTTAACAGATTTTTTTTTCAGATAATAAAACAGAAATAATACAATAGTCATTAAAATATATTTTCAAAATTTATCATCAGAAATATTTTTATAAAAACGTATATATTTTTGTTATTACCATCTGAAAAAGAGTAAATCTCTTAAAATAACACAAATAAGTGATTTTTAAGCCCAAAACTATTTTGTGTTAAGATTTTTTTTCAGATAGTATTAACTGAAATAATACAATGCTCATTAAACTATAGTTTCAAACTTAATCCTCAGAAATATTTTTATAAAAATATAATATATTTTTGTTATTACCATCTGAAAAATAATAAATCTCTTAAAATAACACAAATAAGTCATTTTGAGCCCAAAACTATTTTGTGTTAAGATTTTTTATTTCAGACAGTATTAACTGAACTAATATAATGCTCATTAAACTATATTTTCAAACTTAATCATCAGAAATATTTTTATAAAAATTTATATATTTCTGTTATTACTATCTGAAAAAGAATAAATCCGTTAAGGTACCAGAAATGGGTCATTTTGACCAAAAAGCTATTTTGTATTAACTTAACAGATTTTTTTTTCAGATAATAAAACAGAAATAATATAATGCTCACTAAAATAGATTTTCAAAATTTATCCTCAGAAATATTTTTATAAAAACGTATATATTTCTGTTATTACCATCTGAAAAATAATAAATCTCTTAAGATAACACAAATAAGTCATTTTGACCCCCAAACTATTTTGTGTTAAATTTTTTTTTTCAGATAGTATTAACTGAAATAATACAATACTCATTAAACTATAGTTTCAAACTTTATCCTCAGAAATATTTTTATAAAAACGTATGTAATTCTGTTATTACTATCTCAAAAAGAATAAATCTGTTAAGGTACCAGAAATGGGTCATTTTGACCAAAAAGCTATTTTGTATTAACTTAACAGATTTTTTTTTTCAGATAATAAAACAGAAATAATATAATACTCACTAAAATATATTTCCAAAATTTATCATCAGAAATATTTTTATAAAAATGTTATATATTTTTGTTATTACCATCTGAAAAAGAATAAATCTCTTAAGATAACACAAATAAGTCATTTTTAAGCCCAAAACAATTTTGTGTTAAGATTTTTTTTTTCAGATAGTATTAACTGAACTAATATAATGCTCATTAAACTATATTTTCAAACTTTATCCTCAGGAATATTCTTATAAAAAATTATATATTTTTGTTATTACTATCTGAAAAAGAATAAATCCGTTAAGGTACCAGAAATGGGTCATTTTGACCAAAAAGCTATTTTGTATTAACTTAACAGATTTTTTTTTTCAGATAATAAAACAGAAATAATATAATACTCACTAAAATAGATTTTCAAAATTTATCCTCAGAAATATTTTTATAAAAACGTATATATTTCTGTTATTACCATCTGAAAAATAATAAATCTCTTAAGATAACACAAATAAGTCATTTTGACCCCCAAACTATTTTGTGTTAAATTTTTTTTTCAGATAGTATTAACTGAAATAATACAATGCTCATTAAACTATATTTTCAGACTTAATCCTCAGAAATATTTTAATAAAAATTTATATTTCTGTTATTACTATCTGAAAAAGAATAAATCTGTTAAGGTACCACAAATGGGTCATTTTGACCAAAAAGCTATTTTGTATTAACTTAACAGATTTTTTTTTTCAGATAATAAAACAGAAATAATATAATACTCACTAAAATATATTTCCAAAATTTATCATCAGAAATATTTTTATAAAAATGTTATATATTTTTGTTATTACCATCTGAAAAAGAATAAATCTCTTAAGATAACACAAATAAATCATTTTGAGCCCAAAACTATTTTGTGTTAAGATTTTTTATTTCAGACAGTATTAACTGAACTAATATAATGCTCATTAAACTATATTTTCAAACTTTATTTTCAGGAATATTCTTATAAAAAATTATATATTTCTGTTATTACTGTTTGAAAAAGACCAGATCTGTTAAGGTAATACAAAATGGGTCATTTTGACCAAAAAGCTATTTGTATTAACTTAACAGATTTATTTTTTTTGTGATAATAAAACAGAAATAGTACAATACTCATTAAAATATATTTTCAAAATTTATCCTCAGAAATATTTTTATAAAAACGTATATATTTCTGTTATTACTATCTGAAAAAAGAATAAATCTGTTAAGATACCAGAAATGGGTCATTTTAAGACCCCCAAAAACTATTTTGTGTTAAATTTTTTTTTTCAGATAGTATTAACTGAAATAATATAATACTCATTAAACTATATTTCAAACTTTATTTTCAGGAATATTTTTATAAAAAATTATATATTTCTGTTATTACTATTTGAAAATAAATAAATCTGTTAAGGTACCACAAATGGGTCATTTTGAACAAATAGCTATTTTGTATTAACTTGACAGATTTATTTTTTTCAGATAATAAAACAGAAATAGTACAATACTCATTAAAATATATTTTCAAAATTTATCCTCAGAAATATTCGCATAAATTATTATATATTTCTGTTATTACTGTTTGAAAAAGACCAAATCTGTTAAGATAACACAAATGGGTCAATTTACCCCAAAACTATTTTGTGTTAAGATTTTTTTTTCAGATAGTATTAACTGAACTAATATAATGCTCATTAAACTATATTTTCAAACTTTATTTTCAGGAATATTCTTATAAAAAAATATATTTCTGTTATTACTATTTGAAAATAAATAAATCTGTTAAGGTACCACAAATGGGTCATTTTGAACAAATAGCTATTTTGTATTAACTTGACAGATTTATTTTTTTCAGATAATAAAACAGAAATAATATAATACTCACTAAATATATTTTCAAAATTTATCCTCAGAAATATTTTTATAAAAACGTATATATTTCTGTTATTACTATCTGAAAAAAGAATAAATCTGTTAAGATACCAAATAATGGGTCATTTTTAAGCCCAAAACTATTTTGTATTAAGATTTTTTTTTTCAGATAGTATTAACTGAAATAATACAATGCTCATTAAACTATATTTTCAAACTTTATTTTCAGGAATATTCTTATAAAAAATTATATATTTCTGTTATTACTGTTTGAAAAAGACCAAATCTGTTAAGGTACCACAAATGGGTCATTTTGAACAAATAGCTATTTTGTATTAACTTGACAGATTTATTTTTTTCAGATAATAAAACAGAAATAATATAATACTCACTAGAATATATTTTCAAAATTTACCCTCAGAAATATTTTTATAAAAATATATATATTTCTGTTATTACTATCTGAAAAAGAATAAATCTGTTAAGTACCAGAAAGGGTCATTTTTAAGCCCAAAACTATTTTTGTATTAAAGATTTTTTTTTTTCAGATAGTATTAACTGAAATAATATACATGCTCATTAAACTATATTTTCAAACTTTATTTTCAGGAATATTTTTATAAAAACGTATGTATATATTTCTGTTTATTACTATCTTGAAAATGAATAAATCTGTTAAGGTACCACAAATGGGTCATTTTGACCAAAAAGCTATTTTGTATTAACTTATCAGATTTATTTTTTTGTGATAATAAAACAGAAAATAATATAATACTCACTAGAATATATTTTTAAAATTTATCATCAGAAATATTTTTATAAAAACGTATATATTTCTGTTATTACCATCTGAAAAATAATAAATCTCTTAAAATAACACAAATAAGTCATTTTGACCCTCAAACTATTTTGTGTTAAATTTTTTTTTCAGATAGTATTAACTGAAATAATACAATACTCATTAAACTATAGTTTCAAACTTTATCCTCAGAAATATTTTTATAAAAACGTATGTATTTCTGTTATTACTATCAAAAAGAATAAATCTGTTAAGGTACCAGAAATGGGTCATTTTGTCCAAAAAGCTATTTTGTATTAACTTAACAGATTTTTATTTTCAGATAATAAAACAGAAATAATATAATACTCACTAAACTATATTGTCAAAATTTATCTCAGAAATATTTTTAAAAAAACGTATATATTTCTGTTTATTACCATCTGAAAAAATAATAAATCTCTTAAGATAACACAAATAAGTCATTTTGACCCAAAACTATTTTGTGTTAAATTTTTTTTTCAGATAGTATTAACTGAAATAATACAATACTCATTAAACTATAGTTTCAAACTTTATCCTCAGAAATATTTTTATAAAAACGTATGTAATTCTGTTATTACTATCTGGAAAAGAATAAATCTGTTAAGGTACCAGAAATGGGTTATTTTGACGATAAAGGTATTTTGTATTAACTTAACAGATTTTTTTTTCAGATAATAAAACAGAAATAATATAATGCTCACTAAAATAGATTTTCAAAATTTATCCTCAGAAATATTTTTTATAAAAATGTTATATATTTTTGTTATTACTATCTGAAAAAGAATAAATCTCTTAAGATAACACAAATAAGTCATTTTGAGCCCAAGACCAATTTGTGTTAAGATTGTTTTTCAGATAGTATTAGCTGAAATAATACAATGCTCATTAAACTATATTTTCAGACTTAATCCTCAGAAATATTTTAATAAAAATTTATATTTCTGTTATTACTATCTGAAAAAGAATAAATCTCTTAAGGTACCACAAATGGGTCATTTTGTCCAAAAAGCTATTTTAGATTACCTAACAGATTTATTTTTTTTTTCAGATAATAAAACAGAAATAATATAATACTCACTAAAATATATTTTCAAAATTTATCCTCAGAAATATTTTTATAAAAACGTATATATTTCTGTTATTACCATCTGAAAAATAATAAATCTCTTAAGATAACACAAATAAGTCATTTTGACCCCCAAACTATTTTGTGTTAAATTTTTTTTTCAGATAGTATTAACTGAAATAATACAATACTCATTAAACTATAGTTTCAAACTTTATCCTCAGAAATATTTTTATAACAACGTATGTAATTCTGTTATTACTATCTGAAAAAGAATAAATCTATTAAGGTACCAGAAATGGGTCATTTTGACCAAAAAGCTATTTTGTATTAACTTAACAGATTTTTTTTTTCAGATAATAAAACAGAAATAATATAATGCTCACTAAAATAGATTTTCAAAATTTATCCTCAGAAATATTTTTATAAAAACGTATATATTTCTGTTATTACCATCTGAAAAATAATAAGTCTCTTAAAATAACACAAATAAGTCATTTTGACCCCAAAATTATTTTGTGTTAAGATTTTTTATTTCAGACAGTATTAACTGAAATAATATAATGCTCATTAAACTATATTTTCAAACTTTATCCTCAGGAATATTCTTATAAAAAATTATATATTTTTGTTATTACTATCTGAAAAAGAATAAATCCGTTAAGGTACCAGAAATGGGTCATTTTGACCAAAAAGCTATTTTGTATTAACTTAACAGATTTTTTTTTTCAGATAATAAAACAGAAATAATATAATACTCACTAAAATAGATTTTCAAAATTTATCCTCAGAAATATTTTTATAAAAACGTATATATTTCTGTTATTACCATCTGAAAAATAATAAATCTCTTAAGATAACACAAATAAGTCATTTTGACCCCCAAACTATTTTGTGTTAAATTTTTTTTTCAGATAGTATTAACTGAAATAATACAATACTCATTAAACTATAGTTTCAAACTTTATCCTCAGAAATATTTTTATAAAAACGTATGTAATTCTGTTATTACTATCTCAAAAAGAATAAATCTGTTAAGGTACCAGAAATGGGTCATTTTGACCAAAAAGCTATTTTGTATTAACTTAACAGATTTATTTTTTTCAGATAATAAAACAGAAATAATATAATACTCACTAAAATATATTTTCAAAATTTATCATCAGAAATATTTTAATAAAAATATTATATATGTTTGTTATTACCATCTGAAAAAGAATAAATCTCTTAAAATAACACAAATAAATCATTTTGAGCCCAAAACTATTTTGTGTTAAGATTTTTTATTTCAGACAGTATTAACTGAACTAATATAATGCTCATTAAACTATATTTTCAAACTTTATTTTCAGGAATATTCTTATAAAAAATTATATATTTCTGTTATTACTATTTGAAAATGAATAAATCTGTTCAGGTACCACAAAAGGGTCATTTTGACCAAATAATTGTTTTGTATTAACTTATCAGATTTATTTTTTTTTTGATAATAAAACAGAAATAATATAATACTCACTAAAATAGATTTTCAAAATTTATCCTCAGAAATATTTTTATAAAAACGTATATATTTCTGTTATTACTATCTGAAAAAAGAATAAATCTGTTAAGATACCAGAAATAAGTCATTTTTAAGCCCAAAACAATTTTGTGTTAAGATTTTTTTTTCAGATAGTATTAACTGAACTAATATAATGCTCATTAAACTATATTTTCAAACTTTATTTTCAGGAATATTCTTATAAAAAATTATATATTTCTGTTATTACTATTTGAAAATAAATAAATCTGTTAAGGTACCACAAATGGGTCATTTTGAACAAATAGCTATTTTGTATTAACTTGACAGATTTATTTTTTTCAGATAATAAAACAGAAATAATATAATACTCACTAGAATATATTTTCAAAATTTACCCTCAGAAATATTTTTATAAATATTATTTATTTTTGTTATTACCATCTGAAAACGAATAAATCTCTTATGATAACACAAATAAGTCATTTTCTAGCCCAAAACTATTTTGTGTTAAGATTTTTTATTTCAGCCAGTATTAACGGAACTAATATAATGCTCATTAAACTATATTTTCAAACTTTATTTTCAGGAATATTCTTATAAAAAATTATATATTTCTGTTATTACTATTTGAAAATGAATAAATCTGTTAAGGTACCACAAATGGGTCATTTTGAACAAATAGCTATTTTGTATTAACTTGACAGATTTATTTTTTTCAGATAATAAAACAGAAATAATATAATACTCACTAGAATATATTTTCAAAATTTACCCTCAGAAATATTTTTATAAAAATATAATATATTTTTGTTAAAACCATCTGAAAAATAATAAATCTGTTAAGGTACCAGAAATGGGTCATTTTTAAGCCCAAAACAATTTTGTGTTAAGATTTTTTTTTCAGATAGTATTAACGGAACTAATATAATGCTCATTAAACTATATTTTCAAACTTTATTTTCAGGAATATTCTTATAAAAAATTATATATTTCTGTTATTACTATTTGAAAATGAATAAATCTGTTCAGGTACCACAAATGGGTCATTTTGACCAAATAGCTATTTTGTATTAACTTAACAGATTTATTTTTTTGAGATAATAAAACAGAAATAGTACAATACTCATTAAAATATATTTTCAAAATTTATCCTCAGAAATATTTTACATAAATTTGTATTATTTCTGTTATTATAATTTGAAAAAGAATAAATCTGTTAAGGTACCAGAAATGGGTCATTTTAAGCCCAAAACTATTTTGTATTAAGATTTTTTTTTTCAGATAGTATTAACTGAAATAATATAATGCTCATTAAACTATATTTTCAAACTTTATTTTCAGGAATATTCTTATAAAAAAATTATATATTTCTGTTATTACTATTTGAAAATAAATAAATCTGTTAAGGTACCACAAATGGGTCATTTTGACCAAATAGCTATTTTGTATTAACTTAACAGATTTATTTTTTTGAGATAATAAAACAGAAATAATATAATACTCACTAAAATATATTTTCAAAATTTATCCTCAGAAATATTTTTATAAAAATATAATATATTTCTGTTATTACCATCTGAAAAATAATAAATCTCTTAAGGTAACACAAATAAGTCATTTTGACCCCCAAACTATTTTGTGTTAAATTTTTTTTTTCAGATAGTATTAACTGAAATAATACAATACTCATTAAACTATAGTTTCAAACTTTATCCTCAGAAATATTTTTATAAAAACGTATGTAATTCTGTTATTACTATCTCAAAAAGAATAAATCTGTTAAGGTACCAGAAATGGGTCATTTTGACCAAAAAGCTATTTTGTATTAACTTAACAGATTTTTATTTTCAGATAATAAAACAGAAATAATATAATACTCACTAAACTATATTGTCAAAAATTTATCCTAAAAAATATTTTTTATAAAAACGCATGCAATTCTGTCATTACTGTTTGAAAAACAATAAATCTGTTAAGATAACACAAATAAGTCATTTTGACCCCAAAATTATTTTGTGTTAAGATTTTTTATTTCAGACAGTATTAACTGAAATAATATAATGCTCATTAAACTATATTTTCAAACTTTATCCTCAGAAATATTTTTATAAAAAAATATATATTTCTGTTATTACTATCTGAAATAGAATAAATCTGTTAAGGTACCAGAAATGGGTCATTTTGACCAAAAAGCTATTTTGTATTAACTTAACAGATTTTTTTTTCAGATAATAAAACAGAAATAATATAATGCTCACTAAAATAGATTTTCAAAATTTATCCTCAGAAATATTTTTATAAAAATTATATATTTCTGTTATTACCATCTGAAAAATAATAAATCTCTTAAAATAACACAAATAAATCATTTTGAGCAAAAAAACCAATTTGTGTTAAGATTTTTTATTTCAGACAGTATTAACTGAACTAATATAATGCTCATTAAACTATATTTTCAAATTTTATCCTCAGGAATATTCTTATAAAAAATTATATATTTCTGTTATTACTATCTGAAAAAGAATAAATCTGTTAAGGTACCACAAATGGGTCATTTTGACCAAAAAGCTATTTTGTATTAACTTAACAGATTTTTTTTTTCAGATAATAAAACAGAAATAATATAATACTCACTAAAATATATTTTCAAAATTTATCCTCAGAAATATTTTTATAAAAATGTATATATTTCTGTTATTACCATCTGAAAAATAATAAATCTCTTAAAATAACACAAATAAGTCATTTTGACCCCAAAATTATTTTGTGTTAAGATTTTTTTTCAGATAGTATTAACTGAAATAATACAATGCTCATTAAACTATAGTTTCAAACTTAATCCTCAGAAATATTTTTATAAAAACGTATGTAATTCTGTTATTACTATCTGAAAAAGAATAAATCTGTTAAGGTACCAGAAATGGGTCATTTTGACCAAAAAGCTATTTTGTATTAACTTAACAGATTTTTTTTTCAGATAATAAAACAGAAATAGTATAATACTCACTAGAATATATTTTCAAAATTTATCCTCCAAAATATTTTTATAAAAATATTATATATTTTTGTTATTACCATCTGAAAAAGAATAAATCTCTTAAAATAACACAAATAAATCATTTTGAGCCCAAAACCAATTTGTGTTAAGATTTTTTATTTCAGACAGTATTAACTGAACTAATATAATGCTCATTAAACTATATTTTCAAACTTTATCCTCAGGAATATTCTTATAAAAAATTATATATTTTTGTTATTACTATCTGAAAAAGAATAAATCCGTTAAGGTACCAGAAATGGGTCGTTTTGACCAAAAAGCTATTTTGTATTAACTTAACAGATTTTTTTTTCAGATAATAAAACAGAAATAATATAATGCTCACTAAAATAGATTTTCAAAATTTATCCTCAGAAATATTTTTATAAAAACGTATATATTTCTGTTATTACCATCTGAAAAATAATAAATCTCTTAAGATAACACAAATAAGTCATTTTTAAGCCCAAAACAATTTTGTGTTAAGATTTTTTTTTCAGATAGTATTAACTGAAATAATATAATGCTCATTAAACTATATTTTCAAACTTTATCCTCAAATATTTTTATAAAAAAATATATATTTCTGTTATTACTATCTGAAAAAGAATAAATCTCTTAAGGTACCACAAATGGGTCATTTTGTCCAAAAAGCTATTTTAGATTACCTAACAGATTTATTTTTTTTTTCAGATAATAAAATAGAAATCATATAATACTCAATAAAATATATTTTCAAAATTTATCATCAGAAATATTTTAATAAAAATATTATATATTTTTGTTATTACCATCTGAAAACGAATAAATCTCTTATGATAACACAAATAAGTCATTTTTAAGCCCAAAACTATTTTGTGTTAAGATTTTTTTTTCAGATAGTATTAACTGAAATAATATAATGCTCATTAAACTATATTTTCAAACTTTATCCTCAGGAATATTCTTATAAAAAATTATATATTTTTGTTATTACTATTGAAAATGAATAAATCTGTTAAGGTACCACAAATGGGTCATTTTGACCATAGCTGTTTTGTATTAACTTATCAGATTTTTTTTTCAGATAATAAAACAGAAATAATATAATGCTCACTAAAGTATATTTTCAAAATTTATCCTCAGAAATATTTTTATAAAAACGTATATATTTCTGTTATTACTATCTGAAAAAGAATAAATCTGTTAAGGTACCAGAAATGGGTCATTTTCTAGCCCAAAACTATTTTGTGTTAAGATTTTTTATTTCAGCCAGTATTAACTGAACTAATATAATGCTCATTAAACTATATTTTCAAACTTTATCCTCAGGAATATTCTTATAAAAAATTATATATTTCTGTTATTACTATTTGAAAATGAATAAATCTGTTAAGGTACCACAAATGGGTCATTTAGACTAAATAGCTATTTTCTATTAACTTAACAGATTTATTTTTTTCAGATAATAAAACAGAAATAATATAATACTCACTAAAATATATTTTCAAAATTTATCATCAGAAATATTTTAATAAAAAACGTATATATTTCTGTTATTACTATCTGAAAGAATAAATCTGTTAAGGTACCAGAAATGGGTCATTTTTAAGCCCAAAACAATTTTGTGTTAAGATTTTTTTTTCAGATAGTATTAACGGAACTAATATAATGCTCATTAAACTATATTTTCAAACTTTATTTTCAGGAATATTCTTATAAAAAATTATATATTTCTGTTATTACTATTTGAAAATGAATAAATCTGTTCAGGTACCACAAATGGGTCATTTTGACCAAATAGCTATTTTGTATTAACTTAACAGATTTATTTTTTTGAGATAATAAAACAGAAATAATATAATACTCACTAAAATATATTTTCAAAATTTATCCTCAGAAATATTTTTATAAAAATTTATATATTTCTGTTATTACTATCTGAAAAAGAATAAATCTGTTAAGGTACCAGAAATAAGTCATTTTTAAGCCCAAAACAATTTTGTGTTAAGATTTTTTTTTCAGATAGTATTAACTGAACTAATATAATGCTCATTAAACTATATTTTCAAACTTTATTTTCAGGAATATTCTTATAAAAATTTATATATTTTTGTTATTACTATCTGAAAAAGAATAAATCCGTTAAGGTACCAGAAATGGGTCATTTTGACCTAAATAGCTGTTTTGTATTAACTTATCAGATTTATTTTTTTGTGATAATAAAACAGAAAATAATATAATACTCACTAAAGTATATTTTCAAAATTTATCCTCAGAAATATTTTTATAAAAAACGTATATATTTCTGTTATTACTATCTGAAAAAGAATAAATCTGTTAAGGTACCAGAAATGGGTCATTTTTAAGCCCAAAAACTATTTTGTGTTAAGATTTTTTATTTCAGACAGTATTAACTGAACTAATATAATGCTCATTAAACTATATTTTCAAACTTTATTTTCAGGAATATTCTTATAAAAAATGATATATTTCTGTTATTACTATTTGAAAATAAATAAATCTGTTAAGGTACCACAAATGGGTCATTTTGAACAAATAGCTATTTTGTATTAACTTGACAGATTTATTTTTTTTCAGATAATAAAACAGAAATAATATAATGCTCACTAAAATAGATTTTCAAAATTTATCCTCAGAAATATTTTTATAAAAATGTATATATTTCTGTTATTACTATTTGAAAAAGAATAAATCTGTTAAAGGTACCAGAAATGGGTCATTTTTAAGCCCAAAACTATTTTGTATTAAGATTTTTTTTTCAGATAGTATTAACTGAAATAATATAATGCTCATTAAACTATATTTTCAAACTTTATTTCAGGAATATTCTTATAAAAAATTATATATCTGTTATTACTATTTGAAAAATGAATAAATCTGTTAAGGTACCACAAATGGGTCATTTTGACCAAATAGCTATTTTGTATTAACTTATCAGATTTTTTTTTTTGTGATAATAAAACAGAAATAATATAATACTCCTTAAAATACATTTTAAAAATTTATCCTCAGAATATTTTAATAAAAACGTATATATTTCTGTTATTACATCTGAAAAAGAATAAAATCTGTTAAGGTACCAAAATGGGTCATTTTTAAGCCCAAAACTATTTTGTATTAAGATTTTTTTTTTTCAGATAGTATTAACTGAAATAATAATAATGCTCATTAAACTATATTTTCAAACTTTATTTCAGAATATTTATAAAAAAATTATATTTCTGTTATTACTATTTGAAAATAAATAAATCTGTTAAGGTACCACAAATGGGTCATTTTGAACAAATAGCTATTTTGTATTAACTTGACAGATTTATTTTTTTCAGATAATAAAACAGAAATAATATAATACTCACTAGAATATATTTTCAAAATTTATCCTCAGAAATATTTTTATAAAAATTGATATATTTCTGTTATTACATCTTAAAAATAATAAATCTCTTAAGGTAACACAAATGTCATTTTTTAAGCCCAAAACTATTTTGTATTAAGATTTTTTTTCAGATAGTATTAACTGAAATAATATAATGCTCATTAAACTATATTTTCAAACTTTATCAGGAAATTCTTATAAAAAATTATATATTCTGTTATTACTATTGAAAAAGAATAAATCTGTTAAGGTACCACAAATGGGTCATTTTGACCAAATAGCTGTTTTGTATTAACTTACAGATTTATTTTTTTGTGATAATAAAACAGAAATAATATAATACTCACTAAATATATTTTCAAAATTTATCCTCAGAATATATTTATAAAAAACGTATATATTCTGTTATTACCATCTGAAAAATAAGAAATCTCTGAAGATAACACAAATAAGTCATTTTGACCCCAAAACTATTTTGTGTTAAATTTTTTTTTCAGATAGTATTAACTGAAATAATAATATTCATTAAAATATATTTTTAAAACTTATCCTCAGAAATATTTTTATAAAAATATGTAATTCTGTTATTACTATCTCAAAAAGAATAAATCTGTTAAGGTACCAGAAATGGGTCATTTTGACAAAAAAGCTATTTTGTATTAACTTAAAAGATTTTTTTTTCAGATATAAAACAGAAATAATATAATAGTCATTAAAATATATTTTCCAAAATTTTTCTTCAGAAATATTTTTATAAAAATTTATATTATTTCTGTTATAACTGTTTGAAAAAGAATAAATCTCTTAAGATAACACAAATAAGTCATTTTTAAGCCCACTTTATAGTTTTTTATTTCAGATAGTATTAACTGAACTAATATAATGCTCATTAAACTATATTTTCAAACTTAATCATCAGAAATATTTTTATAAAAATTTATATATTTCTGTTATTACTATCTGAAAAAGAATAAATATGTTAAGGTACCACAAATTTTGACCAAAAAGCTATTTTGTATTAACTTAACAGATTTATTTTTTTTTCAGATGATAAAACAGAAATAATATAATACTCACTAAAATATATTTTCAATATTTATCACCAGAAATATTTTTATAAAAATATTATATATTTTCGTTTTTACTATCTGATAAAGAATAAATCTGTTAAAACTAGCATATAGCCCGTCATATGACGGGATAAGTAAAAGTTTTAATTTTCCAGAACTGTAAAGTACCCTATGAAGCACTTAAAAAATGGTTTGTTTTTTGGCTGAGAATTATATGATACACGCTCCAAAAATTGTTTATCTTTATTGACCGCATGTTAGTTGCCAACTTTAATTTATCTTATCATATTACGTGATAGGATGGACTGCTTAATATTGACAGTTATTATTTGAGGGTATATATGAATGATGTCCAATATTTAGCGAATCGATTGCAAGCTGTGGGGTTATGTATAAAAAACAAACACACAAATGAACAAACTTCTCTATTTTCAAAGATATAAAACCTAAAAGCTAGATATTTATTAGATCGTGAAAATAGACTCCTTGACTTTTATGGAAAGAATTTGTTGTTAATAAGATAAAAATTTTCATTAAAAAATAAATTAATCCACGATTAAATTTGCAATTATGTACCTAATTTATTGTTTAAGCCGAATATAAAAAGTATTTAAGTAATATCTACGTTCAGTGATAAAAAATAATGCATACGATATTTAACCCTCCGAGTGGAGCACATCGATTAAAAATATTCTCCAAAAAATACGCTAAAGGTTTATAGTGTCAATGGCCAAAGCGTTCTATGATTTTTTTACTTCACCCTTTGTCGACTAGAATGGAATACGGGAAACCGACCCTCGTTATTGCTATAAATAGATATATAAATAGATATTGTAGACTATTAATTTTTAATACACATAAAGCTCGTCAAGTCTTGAAGAGAAAGAACAATTCTTCGATTATTAAAGTACAAATGAAAATATTCTTTAAGATAATTATTTATATTTTTTTACGAAAGTTATTCAAGATATTTAAGTGGTACAATTAGAGATACATCTGTTACCGCAAACGAAACACTTCGAAATAGAGATTTACAAAGCCATGGAAAGCTATCAGCGTCTTTGTGCCTGAGGGAGTAGGGGTGCATCCCTCAATAAATGTCAGTCAAAGAGGGATGCAGTTTCTAAACAATCGACCGAACCCTCCTACCTCAAACACTGGCAGAAATGTACATTACATCCATTTTCGGAACGTTTTTGGAATTCGAAAATTGTACGGGACAACCGCTTTGAAGACATCATCGGTTTGGCGGAATTGTACGAGCAAACCGCTTAGAGGGTTAAATAATTTAAAATAAGAAATGATTAAATGAGTTGGTTAAAGTAATGACTTGATAATGCTAGAAAAAAGTGTTAATTTTACCTATTTATAATGTGATAAATTGTTAAATTTAATTGCCTGCTCTTAAACGGGGAAAGTAGGGCTTGAAATAATGACATTAAAAGCTCTAAAAGGGGGAAGGGGTAGATTTCGAAAGTTTTAAAGACGACAGTATTTTTCGCTGTGATATGAATCATATTTATATTAATTTATAATAGAATCGGATCGATAGTTTAGAAAAAGATAATCTTTACTCGTTTTGAAATTTGCTAACCTTAACTCATCAAGAATACGATATGGATACCCCATCAGAAAAGACAGTTTATAATTGGTTTGCAGAATTTCATCGTGGTCGTGCATCAATCAATCAATGATGAATCGGACGACGGAAATCGGTAGTGATTCCAAAGAACATAGATGCTGTGCACAAGATGATAATTTTCAAATATATATAACTTAAACACTAGATATTTTTTATTCCGTGAAATAGACTCCTATACTTTTATGGAAAGAATTTGTTGTTAATACCGGTGATAAAATTTCCATTGCAACCAAAAATAATCGGTGATTCAATTTAAAATTGTCACTTCCTTATACCTAATCTGTTATTTAAACCAAATATAAAAGAAAACTATTCACAAAATATCTAAGTTCAGTGATATAGCGCATGAAAATAATGCAAACGATATTTAAATAATTTAAAATAATAAATGATTAAATGAGATGGTTAAAGAAATCACCTCATAATGATAGAAAAAAAATGTTATTTTCACATACTAATTATGTGATAAATTGATTAAATGCTCTTAACCAGGCAAAAAAGGCTTAAAATAAGGACATTAAACGTCCGAAAAAGGAGGAATGGGTGGATTTTGAATATTTTAAAGACTAGCTTTGAATCTTGTTAGAAGAATCCAATATGGATGTCACTATCCATTCCAGGTCCAACCGCTTCATAAATTCGAGAACAGACGGGCAGATAACTTAAGGTATTATTATAGAGGGAATACATTCATACGATGCATTGGAATGAAAACTAGAAGTTGATTACAGTCCTGTGTCTACATCTGCTATTGTGTTGCATCTATTGGAATATATCGTGATTGACTGCTTGACTGGAATAGCTAGTGATACGTGTGCGCAATTCAATAGTTTACTCACTCATGTCTCATTTAGATGCTTCTACCCATTCCAGGTCCAACCTCTTCTGAAAATCGAGGACAGACGGTCAGGTAACTTAAGGTATTATTATAGAGGGAATACATTCATACGATGCATTGGAATGAAAACTAGAAGTTGATTACAGTCCTGTTTCTACATCTGCTATTGTGTTGCATCTATTGGAATATATCGTGATTGACTGCTTGACTGGAATAGCTAGTGATACGTGTGCGCAATTCAATAGTTTACTCACTCATGTCTCATTTAGATGCTTCTACCCATTCCAGGTCCAACCTCTTCTGAAAATCGAGGACAGTCGGTCAGGTAACTTAAGGTATTATTATAGAGGGAATACATTCATACGATGCATTGGAATGAAAACTAGAAGTTGATTACAGTCCTGTTTCTACATCTGCTATTGTGTTGCATCTATTGGAATATATCGTGATTGACTGCTTGACTGGAATAGCTAGTGATACGTGTGCGCAATTCAATAGTTTACTCACTCATGTCTCATTTAGATGCTTCTACCCATTCCAGGTCCAACCTCTTCTGAAAATCGAGGACAGTCGGTCAGGTAACTTAAGGTATTATTATAGAGGGAATACATTCATACGATGCATTGGAATGAAAACTAGAAGTTGATTACAGTCCTGTTTCTACATCTGCTATTGTGTTGCATCTATTGGAATATATCGTGATTGACTGCTTGACTGGAATAGCTAGTGATACGTGTGCGCAATTCAATAGTTTACTCACTCATGTCTCATTTAGATGCTTCTACCCATTCCAGGTCCTACCTCTTCTGAAAATCGAGGACAGTCGGTCAGGTAACTTAAGGTATTATTATAGAGGGAATACATTCATACGATGCATTGGAATGAAAACTAGAAGTTGATTACAGTCCTGTTTCTACATCTGCTATTGTGTTGCATCTATTGGAATATATCGTGATTGACTGCTTGACTGGAATAGCTAGTGATACGTGTGCGCAATTCAATAGTTTACTCACTCATGTCTTATTTGGATGCTTCTACCCATTCCAGGTCCAACTGCTTGATAAAATCGAGGACAGACGGTCAGGTAACTTAAGGTATTATTATAGAGGGAATACATTCATACGATGCATTGGAATGAAAACTAGAAGTTGATTACAGTCCTGTGTCTACATCTGCTATTGTGTTGCATCTATTGGAATATATCGTGATTGACTGCTTGACTGGAATAGCTAGTGATACGTGTGCGCAATTCAATAGTTTACTCACTCATGTCTCATTTAGATGCTTCTACCCATTCCAGGTCCAACCTCTTCTGAAAATCGAGGACAGTCGGTCAGGTAACTTAAGGTATTATTATAGAGGGAATACATTCATACGATGCATTGGAATGAAAACTAGAAGTTGATTACAGTCCTGTTTCTACATCTGCTATTGTGTTGCATCTATTGGAATATATCGTGATTGACTGCTTGACTGGAATAGCTAGTGATACGTGTGCGCAATTCAATAGTTTACTCACTCATGTCTTATTTGGATGCTTCTACCCATTCCAGGTCCAACCGCTTCATAAAATCGAGGACAGACGGTCAGGTAACTTAAGGTATTATTATAGAGGGAATACATTCATACGATGCATTGGAATGAAAACTAGAAGTTGATTACAGTCCTGTTTCTACATCTGCTATTGTGTTGCATCTATTGGAATATATCGTGATTGACTGCTTGACTGGAATAGCTAGTGATACGTGTGCGCAATTCAATAGTTTACTCACTCATGTCTTATTTGGATGCTTCTACCCATTCCAGGTCCAACCGCTTCATAAATTCGAGGACAGACGGTCAGGTAACTTAAGGTATTATTATAGAGGGAATACATTCATACGATGCATTGGAATGAAAACTAGAAGTTGATTACAGTCCTGTTTCTACATCTGATATTTTGTTGCATCTATTGGAATATATCGTGATTGACTGCTTAATTGGAATAGCTTGTGATATGTGCGCGCATTTCAATAGTTTACTTACTCATATCTCATTTGGATGCTTCTACCCATTCCAGTTCCAACTACTTCATAAATTCTTGGACAGACGGACAAATAACTAGGGCTATTATTACATAGGGAATAACACAAAATAGTTTTTTGGTTAAAATGACCCATCCCATGCATCTAATGTTAAGCAGTAGGTCCAGTTTTCATTATCTCTCCTATTGCAAAAAAGTTGATCGTAGTGCCCCTAACCAATCCATAAATTAACGTTGAAACTCTACATACTTTTATCGCTGTTGATTATTTCATTTAGTTATTACAGTATTTGAAAGGGAGTTTTATAAACATCACATTTTCTTTTTTCAAATTTCTATCCCCTAGTGTGATGTTACTGATATTTTTAAAAAATTAAATAAGCAGTGAATGACACTAATAATTACTTGTCTACAAGAAAGCCATATAATTAATAAAACTCAATTTTTGTTGTCATAAATCATCGAAAAGTGTGTCAGAAATTTTTTAAAAATGTTAAAACAAGTTCTCCCTTGTCCCTTTACATATTTTTTTTTTAAATAAAATAAATTCCACAAAACTTACTAATTAAAAACAGAGAACAAAATGCTGAAAACGCTATGTATTTATAAAATAAAAGGGATAAATATTAAAAAGGATATAATAAGGATAAAAATAAGATAAAATATTCCTTTTTATGAAACTACTTAAAGGTCATACCCCTTAATATAAAACTTCATTAAAAAGTTTGAAAATAAATTTAAATATTTCCATAATTCACTCGTCTACACTCGTTAACTCAAATATTAAATATATTCTTAATGGTTCCAAGCACATTTTCCCATCCATTCTAAAACCCGAAAAATTCTATAAATGTATCCGAAAAACGACTAGATAAAAATCAGACTTATGTGAACATCACGGGAATTTATTGCGGAAATTTTCCAGATTTCAGCTTTTATGGAAAGAAATTTAAAAAGAGAATATTTAACTGTGAGTTTAACCGCAAACTTTTTCCACAAAGTTTCCTCAAAATTTCTCCCATTAAGTACTTTTAAAGACACTTTGAGTAAAAATAGTAACATTTTGGTCTTAAAAGGGGAAATAAAGTTAAAAGGCGTTTAAAGCGAAAAATTGGATGTTCGTTCCTAAGCTTAGAAGTTTCCTGGAGCCGTTTAGGGAAGCAGGATCATAACTGAAGGACTCTCACACACACATATATATTCTATATATTAGATATTTATTCACAGATCATTTAAAAGTGTTTTCTCGTACAGGGTATATAAAATTCTACTTTTCTTCTTAAATATATGTATGTTGGTCTCCTAAAAGCACGCTTGACTTATTTTATAAGAGAATGGGGGAAAATGTATGCAATTTTCATAGTCAAATATTCCACACTCTTCATAAAGTCCATCTTTAAGATATTAGATAAATGTAAAAAGTAAAACGTTTCAAATTAATTTGACCAGACTGAATGTATATGTATATATATATTTATATATATATATATGTGTGTGTATGAGCAATGTATGTGCGTGCGCTTACACACAGAGAGAGAAAGGGAGAAAAAAAGCGAGAGTGAAAGAGAGCGAGTAACAGGGTGAGAAAAAGAGAGAAAGATAGAGAGGGAAAAAGGGGGAGAGGAGAGAAAAATAGAAAGAGAGAGTGGGAAAGACAGACAGAGAGACAGATACCGAGAGAGAGAAAATATATATATATATATATATATATATATATATATATATATATATATATATATATATATATATGTGTGTGTGTGTGTGTGTGTGTGTGTGTGTGTGTGTGTGAGGTTTAAAAAGGGGTTTAAAAATTAAACGAGTTATAATTAAAAATAGTTAGAACTCATTAACTATAATTTAATAGGAGAAAGACACACCCTCGAGCGGAACTATACAGTATAAAACAGCTTATGCGGAAGTAGATATAGGAATTCTATTTAGGTAGCAACGGCAAAAAATACAGTTCTGAGCGGGACCTGAGGCTGATAATATCCTCCATGCTTGTCATAGCAAAATATGAGAATAAAGGATATCTAAATGCCATAGCCATGAACAGAAAGATCACAAAAAAAGAAGTTTTTATAATATGAAATATATGTGCGTTAACCACTCATCCGTGTCATATATATATATATATATATATATATATATATATATATATATATATATATATATATATATACATATATATATATATATATATATATATATATTGTATATATACATATATATATATATATATATATACATACATATATATATATATATATATATATATTGTATATATACACACACACACACATATATATATATATATATATATATATATATATATATATATATATATATATATATATATATATATATATATATGATAAAATATTATATCGATAAAGACAGATAGTTAAAATTACTTACCATGTTAAAATTCTTCAGGTCTTTTGGGTGTACGGGAACGTTCAAGATTGTTCAAACAATTGTTTTAACCGTGTATGGAAGTCGTAAACCCTCCATATCCAATCCATCTTTGTTCCTATCCTTTTTATATTTACTGGGCTTAATGGAGTTATAGTGTTTTGGTTCCGTTTTTTTTATTATATATAAACAGAGAGAGAGTGAGAGAGAAAACTAGATACTGATATGTATGTATGTGTGTGTGTGTGTGTGTGTTGCGGTACCTCAGTCAGCAAAGGCAATCCTTTTGTAACTGGACAGTTTGTGGATTCGAAAGCCGAACCGGCCTAAGATCCGCCGTGTTCGTTAGAGGTGACTAAGGCACGCGAAATATGTTTATGACCACAATGTACTCTGAGTTCTCAATCAATACTTTTACGGATGGCAGGCAAAGCCTAACTGTCTTCTGCTTTGTCCCTGCTTCAAAATTACTAAAACCAGACTGAGCTAAAGGCGTACTTTCACCCTTGAGGTGCCTCATACGATTAGCGTATGGCTCAATCGTGCTTGGTTTGACCATGTGGCATAAGAAACAACAAATAATTAATATATATATATATATATATATATATATATATATATGTGTGTGTGTGTGTGTGTGTGTGTGTATACAAAGATTTTGACATCAACTTTATAATAATAGCCTAAGTTATCTGTCCCGTTTGTACTCAAATTTATGAGGCGGTTGTACCTAGAAGAGATACAGGCATCCATATTGATTCTTGATGAGTTAGGGTTAGCAAAATTCAAAACATGTAAAGTTTATTTTCTCCTAAACTATCGATCCGATTCTAAAATAAATTGGTATAAATATGCTTCACATCACAGCAAAAAATACTGTCGTCTTTAAAACGTTCGAAATCTACCCCTTCCCCACTTTTCGAGTGTTTAATGCCATTATTTCCAGCAGTATTTTCCCCGGTTTATAGAAGGCAATTAAATTTATTAATTTATCACATAATAAATAGGTAAAAATAACATTTTTTTTCTAGCATTATGACGTCATTCCTTTAACCCTCTCATTTAATGATTTCTTATTTTAAATTATTTAAATATCGTTAGCAGTAAGCAGTATTTTCATATTTTTATCACTGAATTTAGATATGACGTAAATAATTTTCTTTTATATTTGTATTAAATATTATATTAGGTACATATGTGTTAATTTTAAATTTAAACATCGATTATTTTTTCTGCAATGAAAATATTTTCACCGTTATTAACAACAAATACGTTTAATAAAAGTCTAGGAGCATATTTCACGGACTAATAAATATCTAGCGTTTAGGCTATACATCTTTGAAAATTAAGAAATGTGTCAGTTTGTGTGTTTCTTTTTCTTACATATCCAAACGGTTCGACTAAATGAATTCAACT
>CM063510.1:148344743-148352243 GCA_032207245.1 Pardosa pseudoannulata
GATTGAAAAGTTGGATTAACACGTGAATGATTAATGTTAATATGTATCTTCCATACAAGTACAAAGGTCTTAAACAAGTAAAAAAATATATTTATGAAACATTTATGATAAAATAGTTAAATTAAAAATTGTATCAAAATATATAACAAAATGCAGCCATAAACAGCATCTTTATTGATTTCTTAATCATGTGTTCATCACTAATGTCTGATAGCTCTAAAGGATGGTTCTTAATTTTTACATAATTTCTTTGTAATTTCTAATAATACTAGTTTCAAAGTCAACATATTTTTTTAATTTATACATTTGAATCAACATTATACCTCTTATTACATATTTGGTTGGGTTTTAAGTAGGTATTTATTTGAAATTTTTTAAAGTTTTAATTATTTTTTAAATGATTTAATATATTAGATATCAATGTATATATTAAATCGTTTGTCAATATTATCAGATAATAGATAACACTCACTCCCACGGCCAACCAAAAAGGTTTACTACGGAAGCGACGATTGCAGGAGAGATTCATATCCAAAATCAAGGAAAACATTAAATTTTTTTACAAAGAGTAACATTTCATAAGCCAAAAGACTATAGGCAAACAATATTTTTAATAATTAAAAAGCAGTTATAAAATTTAATATTACAATATCTTCACTTATTCTAAATGAAATGAGTTTCAGTAGTAAAATTCATTTTCACTCCAATTATTAAAGAAATTACTTACTATATTAGCTGTTTGAGTGCTGCGAAGCGTTATCGAGCTTCGCTTGTTATGTGCCAAAAATGCAGAGGAGCGCAATTTCGCTTCTCTTGTTTTGTACCGAAAATGCGGAGACGCTGCTATTGGTTAGTATAATTTTTGTATCTATTGAGAGCAGTTGAATTCATATCAATCGCAGTTTGTATTCATTTTATTCAATTGTGATTTTTAATAATATAAGAATTAAAATAAAATGCAGTAAGTAATAATGCAGTAGAGGTGTGGATTGTGGTACTGTAGACAAAACGAGTGTGTTTTACTTATTTATTTATTTGTAGTAAAAAAAAAAAACTTTTCGTTCATGTATAAAAATTAGAAACTCTTTTCACTTTCTGTGCTCATTATTTTTGCTATAGAGGAGGAACGGTTAGCAAGCAAAAATACCACAGGAAGACTACCAATAAATACAAAGTTTTCTTCAGAAAAATTGCCTGGGCGAAACTTGCGACAATGTGATGTATGCAGTAAAAAAAATGGGAATGGAATTAGGTGATCCAACTTAATTTTCGCATCTATTGAGAGCAGTTGAATCCATATCAATCTCAGTTTGTATTCACTTTATTCAATTGTGATTTTTAATAATGTAAGAATTAAAATAAAATACAGTGGTAAGTAGTAATGCAGTAGAGCCGTGGATTGTGGTACAGTAGCAAAATGTCCGTGTTTATTTATTTATTTATTTATTTATTTATAGTAAAAAAAACTTTTCATTGTTGTATAAAAATTAGAAACTCTTTTCACTTTCTGTGCTCATTATCGATTCTATAGAGGGTGAATGGTTTACAAACAAAAATACCACAGGAAAACTACCAATAAGTACAAAGATTTCTTTAGAAAAATTGCCTGGGCGAAACTTGCGACAATGTGATGTATGCAATAAAAAAATGGGAATGGAATTAGGTGATCCAACTTAATTTTCGCATCTATTGAGAGCAGTTGAATCCATATCAGTCGCAGCTTGTATTCATTTTACTCAATTATGATTTGTAATAATATAAGAATTAAAATAAAATACGGTTGTAAGTAGTAATGCAGTAGAGCCGTGGATTGTGGTACAGTAGCAAAATGACCGTGTTTATTTATTTATTTATTTATTTATTTATTTATAGTAAAAAAAAACTTTTCATTGTTGTATAAAAATTAGAAACTCTTTTCACTTTCTGTGCTCATTATTTTTGCTATAGAGGAGGAACGGTTAGCAAGCAAAAATACCACAGGAAGACTACCAATAAATACAAAGTTTTCTTTAGAAAAATTGCCTGGGCGAAACTTGCGACAATGTGATGTATGCAATAAAAAAATGGGAATGGAATTAGGTGATCCAACTTAATTTTCGCATCTATTGAGAGCAGTTGAATTCATATCAATCTCAGTTTGTATTCACTTTATTCAATTGTGATTTTTAATAATGTAAGAATTAAAATAAAATACAGTGGTAAGTAGTAATGCAGTAGAGCCGTGGATTGTGGTACAGTAGCAAAATGACCGTGTTTATTTATTTATTTATTTATTTATTTATAGTAAAAAAAAAACTTTTTCTGTTGTATAAAAATTAGAAACTCTTTTCACTTTCTGTGCTCATTATTTTTGCTATAGAGGAGGAACGGTTAGCAAGCAAAAATACCACAGGAAGACTACCAATAAATACAAAGTTTTCTTCAGAAAAATTGCCTGGGCGAAACTTGCGACAATGTGATGTATGCAGTAAAAAAAATGGGAATGGAATTAGGTGATCCAACTTAATTTTCGCATCTATTGAGAGCAGTTGAATCCATATCAGTCGCAGCTTGTATTCACTTTATTCAATTGTGATTTTTAATAATGTAAGAATTAAAATAAAATACAGTGGTAAGTAGTAATGCAGTAGAGCCGTGGATTGTGGTACAGTAGCAAAATGTCCGTGTTTATTTATTTATTTATTTATTTATTTATAGTAAAAAAAACTTTTCATTGTTGTATAAAAATTAGAAACTCTTTTCACTTTCTGTGCTCATTATTTTTGCTATAGAGGAGGAACGGTTAGAAAGCAAAAATGCCACAGGAAGACTACCAATAAGTACAAAGATTTCTTTAGAAAAATTGCCTGGGCGAAACTTGCGACAATGTGATGTATGCAGTAAAAAAAAATGGGAATGGAATTAGGTGATCCAACTTAGTTTTCGCATCTATTGAGAGCAGTTGAATTCATATCAATTGCAGTTTGTATTAATTTTACTCAATTGTGATTTTTAATAATATAAGAATTAAAATAAAATATAGTGGTAAGTAGTAATGCAGTAGAGCCGTGGATTGTGGTACGGTACATAAAATGAGCGTGATTTATTTATTTATTTATTTATTTGAGGTAAAAAATAACGTTTCTTTGTAATATAGAAATGAGAAACTGTTTTCACTTTCTCTGATCATTATCGATTCTATAGAGGATGAATGGTTAACAAACAAAAATTCCACAGGAAGACTACCAATAAGTACAAAGATATCTTTAGAAAAATTGCCTGGGCGAAACTTGCGACAATGTTAAGTAGTAATGCAGTAGAGCCCTGGATTGTGGTACGGTGGACAAAATGAGCGTGTTTTATTTATTTATTTATTTATTCGTAGTAAAAAAATTTTTTTTGATTGTTATATAGAAATTAGAAACTGTTTCCACTTTCTCAACAAGTGTTATACTGATCATTATTGATGCTATAAAGGAGGAATGGTTAGCAAGCAAAAATGCCCCCAATAAGACTACCAATAAGTACAAAGATTTCTTTGGAAAAATTGCCTGGGCAAAACTTGCGACAATGTGATGTATGCAGTAAAAAAAAAATGGTAATGGAATTAGACGATCCAACTTAATTTGCGCTACATATAAAAAAGGAATTCAGGGACTTTGTGCAGCAAAACATTCTTGTAATAAGTGAGAATAAAGAATAGTTTTATTGGAAAAAATGACTTGTTAGATAATAATTAGTTTTAATTATAACTATTTCTATTGTTCTCCGAACAAAAATTACTACGCATTTCATTTAGCACTATTAGCATATATATAGGCAAACTCTTTAGCACTCACATTGTTAACCTAGCTGTTATTTACAGTTTATATCTATTAAACATTAATTCTTTAAATTAAATTTTAATAATAACCTATTAAAAACGTGTAAAAATAGATTAATATTCACTGTTTAGATGTATTTATATTTCTTTCAAAATCTTCAAATATTTTTTGCGATATTCTATGCTTATATAGTCAATACATTCACTTTAAATACATGTATTTTAAGTTGAATTGAGCTACGCCATTTTATTTATTTAATTTTATCTAATTTTATTACTTTCATTCAAAATCAAGTTTGGTAAATCTATTTTGGCACCATTTGATATATTATTATTTATGTGCTAAATAAATAAAATCTTTTAAGTAACTCAATTCGTCTGATAGCATTTAAAGTATTCACTCAGATAATTCAATTTTGCTTACTTTTGCACTCTATTTAATTGACTTATCAATTTAACTTCAGGTATTTCTTTTGAGTTTTTATTTATAGCATACCCTTTGTCCTTTGTTATAAACTTAAGAAAAATTCTAGGAAAAAATTAATTCTAAGAAATGAATCTAACCCTGAAACTTATAGAGTAAACGAAATAAAATTTTATTAAAAAAAAGGAAAAATTCCATACAATGTAATGGGACAAGAAACGCTGAATTTGTTTAGATGTTTTTATATTTCTTTCAAAATCTTCAAATATATTTTGCGATACTGTATGCGTATATAGTTAATATATTCACATTAAATACATTATTTCTAGTTAAATTGAGTTACGCCATTTTTATTTATCTAATTTTATTACTTTAATTCTAAATAAGGTTTGGCGAATCTATTTTGGCACCATTTGATACATTATCTTTTATGTGCTTAATAATTAAAATCATTTAAGTAACTCATAGTTTAAAAGTATTCAATCAGATAATTTAATTTTTGCTTACTTTTGCACTCTATTTAATTGGCTTATCAATTTAACTTGAAGTATTTCTTTTATTATGAGATTTATTTATAACATACACTTTACGCTTTGTTATAAACTTAAGAAAAATTCTAGGAAAAAATTAATTGTCAGAAATGAATCTAACCCTGAAACTTAGACGAAATACCATTTAAAAAAATGAAAAATTCCATACAATGTACTTTGACAAGAAACATTGAATTTGTTTAGATGTTTTAATATTTCTTTCAAAATCTTCAAATATATCTTGCGATACCGTATGCGTATATAGTTAATATATTCACATTAAATACATTATTTCGTGTTAAATTGAGTTGCGCCATTTTTATTAATCTAATTTTATTACTTAAATTCTAAATAAGGTTTGGCGAATCTATTTTGGCACCCTTTGATATATTATTATTTATGTGCTAAATAAATAAAATCTTTTAAGTAACTCAATTCGTTTGATAGCGTTTAAAGTATTCACTCAGATAATTCAATTTTGCCTACTTTTGCACTCTATTTAATTGACTTATCAATTTAACTTGACAGTATTACTCATATTTATTTTTTATTTATAACAGACCCTTTATCCTTTGTTATAATCTTAAGAAAAATTCTAGGAAAAAATTAATTCTCAGAAATGAATCTAAACCTGAAACTAATAGAGTAAACAAAATACCACTTAAAAAAAATTCCATACAATGTAATGGGACAAGAAACGTTGAATTTGTTTATATGTTTTTATATTTCTTTCAAAATAATCAAATATATTTTGCGATACAGTATGCGTATATAGTTAATATATTCACATTAAATACACTTTTTCGTGTTAAATTGAGTTACGCCATTTTTATTTATCTAATTTTATTACTTTAATTCTGAATAAGGTTTGGCACCATTTGATATATTATCTTTTATGTGCTAAATAACTAAAATCTTTTAAGTAACTGATAGTTCAAAAGTATTCACTCAGATAATTCAATTTTGCTTACTTTTGCACCCTATTTTATTGACTTATCAATTTAACTTGAAGTATTTCTTTTATTTTGAGTATTTATTTATAACAACATAACCTTTATCCTTTGTTATAAACTTAAGAAAAATTCTCGGATAAAATTAATTCTCAGAAATGAATCTAACCCTGAAACTTATAGAGTAAACGAAATACCATTTTTTTTAAAGGAAAAATTCCATACAATGTATGGGACAAGAAACGTTGAATTTTTTTAGATATTTTAATATTTCTTTCAAAATCTTCAAATATATTTTGCGATACTGTATGCTTATATAGTTTAATATATTCACATTAAATACATTATTTCGTGTTAAATTGAGTTACGCCATTTTTATTTATCTAATTTTATTACTTTAATTCTGAATAAGGTTTGGCACCATTTCATATATTATCTTTTATGTGCTAAATAACTAAAATCTTTTAAGTAACTCAATTCGTCTGATAGCGTTTAAAGTATTCACTCAGATAATTCAATTTTGCTTACTTTTGCACCCTATTTTATTGACTTATCAATTTAACTTGAAGTATTTCTTTTATTTTGAGTATTTATTTATAACAACATAACCTTTATCCTTTGTTATAAACTTAAGAAAAATTCTCGGATAAAATTAATTCTCAGAAATGAATCTAACCCTGAAACTTATAGAGTAAACGAAATACCATTTTTTTTAAAGGAAAAATTCCATACAATGTATGGGACAAGAAACGTTGAATTTTTTTAGATATTTTAATATTTCTTTCAAAATCTTCAAATATATTTTGCGATATTGTATGCTTATATAGTTAATATATTCAGATTAAATACATTATTTCGTGTTAAATTGAGTTACGCCATTTTTATTTATCTAATTTTATTACTTTAATTCTGAATAAGGTTTGGCACCATTTCATATATTATCTTTTATGTGCTAAATAACTAAAATCTTTTAAGTAACTCAATTCGTCTGATAGCGTTTAAAGTATTCACTCAGATAATTCAATTTTGCTTACTTTTGCACTCTATTTAATTGACATATCAATTTAACTTGAAGTATTTCTTTTGATTTTTTATTTATAACAACATAACCTTTATCCTTTGTTATAAACTTAAGAAAAATTCTCGGAAAAAATTAATTCTCAGAAATGAATCTAACCCTGAAACTTACAGAGTAAACAAAATACCATTTAATAAAAAGGAAAAATTCCATACAATGTAATGGGACATGAAACGTTGAATTTCAATTTTTAACTATATATTTGTAATGTTGTTAAACGAAACATAAAAAACCCAAAATATATTATAAAAGGAATTTCAATTAAAATAAGAGACTGTTTGATAAAAATGGAATCGATCCTCAATATTTCTTAAGAATGTGCCTAGAGCACAGCACACTAACCAAATGCTTTTACTTTTCCATTTTATCTTACAATAGCAACAAATTTGGTTATCGGTCTTGCCATGCATTAAATTCTTTTTATAAAAGACTGTGATATAAAATCACACTGTTTGTTTCTGTAACTGTTTTTTTTTCCTTTTATGGTATTAAATCTTCTGTACCACGAAAAATGACTTAGTGGTTTGTAAAAGTATATATACTGATTTACAAACACTTTAACACTAGATGTATCTAACCAGTCAAAGTGACAGGTGTGCAATTCAATGAATAGTTAAATTGCTGGTAAATCAAGTGTGAAGAGAATTCCTCTGAAATTTAGAGGATATAAAGAAAAGTAAGCTTCTGGAACATTTCGAAATGCATACAAAACTGGC
>CM063510.1:148355860-148363360 GCA_032207245.1 Pardosa pseudoannulata
AATGAATTTTTTATAGAGAGCAAGAAAAGAGGATTTGATAAAATTAACTGAAGAACTCGGTTTGACATTGTCTCCAAATCCTAAAATAATCAATATCACGCAACTTATAATCGCTAAAGATTTTGAGGAAGATTATGTAAAAAATGTTTTGGAAAATATTGTAGCTGAGCGCTTAGAAAAAGCCGCTTTCGAAAACGAAAAACTAACTAAGGAAATTCAGCTTGAAAAATTAAAAGCAGAAAATTTGATGTTTCAAAACGGCAATTTAGTTACAAACAAGGACAGTTTTAAAACAAATGATTTGAATAAGTTAATTCGATGATTCGACGTTCATGAAAACGACATTTGTACTTATTTAAGTTTATTCGAAAGACAAGCCTCAAGAGTAAATACAAAGAAAGAAGAATTTGTAACTTATTTAATGGGACTGCTTCCCCTTAGTATTGTGCAGATAATTGCTCAAGAGCCGGAAGTTTTAACCACAGATTACGAATTTCTAAAAACTCTTTTACTTAAACGCTTCAAATTGGCAACACCATCTGGCTGTGAAGAAGGAGAAAAGAAGAACGGTGAGTGGGCAGTCGATCTCTCGTTCTCGACGTTGGAACTTTGTGTTCACATTTAACAGTAATTGATGTTGGAACTTCGTGTTCACATTTAGTATTTACTGATGTTGGAACAGTGTGTTCGCATGATTGATGATGGTTAATTTTCCTTGTTAATACATCTTAATTGTTGAATATTGATGTGGGACTCATTATTAGCGGGTCCTACATATATATATATATATATATATATATACATATATATATATATATATATATATATATATATATATATATATATATATATATATATATATATATATATATATATATATATATATATACATATATATATATATATATGTTTATACAAATATACGTACATATATAAGTATATGCAAATATAAATAAAAATTTAAGCAAAAATACATACTACATACTATATATATATATATATATATATATATATATATATATATATATATATATATATATATATATATATAGAGAGAGAGAGAGAGAGAGAGAGAGAGAATGAATTTAGATTGATAATTTCATAGGGCTGGATGTGGGCTATCTGCCGTCTTCGACAACAGATTTAAAATTTGTACTTACACATGAATGATTACTTATATTAATATGTATCTTCCATACACGTAGAAAGGGCTCAAACAAGTAAAAAAATATTTATGAAACATTTATGATAAAATTATTAAATTGAAAATTGTATCAAAATATATAACAAAATGCAGCCATAAACAGCATCTTTATTGATTTCTTAATCATGTGTTCATCACTAATGTCTGATAGCTCTAAAGGATGGTTCTTAATTTTTACATAATTTCTTTGTAATTTCTAATAATACTAGTTTCAAAGTCAACATATTTTTTTAATTTATACATTTGAATCAACATTATACCTCTTATTACATATTTGGTTGGGTTTTAAGTAGGTATTTATTTGAAATTTTTTAAAGTTTTAATTATTTTTTAAATGATTTAATATATTAGATATCAATGTATATATTAAATCGTTTGTCAATATTATCAGATAATAGATAACACTCACTCCCACGGCCAACCAAAAAGGTTTACTACGGAAGCGACGATTGCAGGAGAGATTCATATCCAAAATCAAGGAAAACATTAAATTTTTTTACAAAGAGTAACATTTCATAAGCCAAAAGACTATAGGCAAACAATATTTTAATAATTAAAAAGCAGTTATAAAATTTAATATTACAATATCTTCACTTATTCTAAATGAAATGAGTTTCAGTAGTAAAATTCATTTTCACTCCAATTATTAAAGAAATTACTTACTATATTAGCTGTTTGAGTGCTGCGAAGCGTTATCGAGCTTCGCTTGTTATGTGCCAAAAATGGAGAAGATTGATAGCGCTTCTCTTATTTTGTACCGAAAATACGGAGACACTGCTGTTGGTTAATATAATTTTTATATCTATTCAGAGCAGTTGAATTCATATCCATCGCAGTTTGCATTCATTTTACTCAATTGCGATTTTTAATAATATAAGAATTAAAATAAAATACAGTGGTAAGTAGTAATGCAGTAGAGCCGTGAATTGTGGTACGGTAGACAAAATAATGGTGTTTTATTTATTTATTTGTAGTAAAAAAAACTTTTCGTTGTTGTACAGAAATTAGAAACTCTTTTCACTTTCTGTGCTCATTATTTTTGCTATAGAGGAGGAACGGTTAGCAAGCAAAAATACCACAGGAAGACTACCAATAAATACAAAGTTTTCTTCAGAAAAATTGCCTGGGCGAAACTTGCGACAATGTGATGTATGCAGTAAAAAAATGGGAATGGAATTAGGTGATCCAACTTAATTTTCGCATCTATTGAGAGCAGTTGAATCCATATCAGTCGCAGCTTGTATTCATTTTACTCAATTGTGATTTGTAATAATATAAGAATTAAAATAAAATACGGTTGTAAGTAGTAATGCAGTTGAGCCGTGGATTGTGGTACAGTAGCAAAGTGACCGTGTTTATTTATTTATTTATTTATTTATAGTAAAAAAAAACTTTTCATTGTTGTATAAAAATTAGAAACTCTTTTCACTTTCTGTGCTCATTATTTTTGCTATAGAGGAGGAACGGTTAGCAAGCAAAAATACCACAGGAAGACTACCAATAAGTACAAAGATTTCTTTAGAAAAATTGCCTGGGCGAAGCTTGAGACAATGTGATGTATGCAGTAAAAAAAAATGGTAATGGAATTAAGTGATCCAACTTAGTTTTCGCATCTATTGAGAGCAGTTGAATTCATATCAATTGCAGTTTGTATTCATTTTACTCAATTGTGATTTGTAATAATATAAGAATTAAAATAAAATACGGTTGTAAGTAGTAATGCAGTTGAGCCGTGGATTGTGGTACAGTAGCAAAGTGACCGTGTTTATTTATTTATTTATTTATTTATAGTAAAAAAAAACTTTTCATTGTTGTATAAAAATTAGAAACTCTTTTCACTTTCTGTGCTCATTATTTTTGCTATAGAGGAGGAACGGTTAGCAAGCAAAAATACCACAGGAAGACTACCAATAAATACAAAGTTTTCTTCAGAAAAATTGCCTGGGCGAAACTTGCGACAATGTGATGTATGCAGTAAAAAAAATGGGAATGGAATTAGGTGATCCAACTTAATTTTCGCATCTATTGAGAGCAGTTGAATTCATATCAATCGCAGTTTGTATTCATTTTACTCAATTGTGATTTTTAATAATATAAGAATTAAAATAAAATGCAGTGGTGAGTAGTAATGCAGTAGAGCCGTGGATAGTGGTACGGTAGACAAAATTAAACATTGTTTATTTATTTATTTATTTATTTATAGTAAAAAAAACTTTTCATTGTTGTTATAAAAATTAGAAACTGTTTTCACTTTCTGTGCTCATTATCGATTCTATAGAGGATGAATGGTTTACAAACAAAAATACCACAGGAAAACTACCAATAAGTACAAAGATTTCTTTAGAAAAATTGCCTGGGCGAAGCTTGAGACAATGTGATGTATGCAGTAAAAAAAAATGGTAATGGAATTAAGTGATCCAACTTAATTTTCGCATCTATTGAGAGCAGTTGAATCCATATCAGTCGCAGCTTGTATTCATTTTACTCAATTGTGATTTGTAATAATATAAGAATTAAAATAAAATACGGTTGTAAGTAGTAATGCAGTTGAGCCGTGGATTGTGGTACAGTAGCAAAGTGACCGTGTTTATTTATTTATTTATTTATTTATAGTAAAAAAAAATTTTCATTGTTGTATAAAAATTAGAAACTCTTTTCACTTTCTGTGCTCATTATTTTTGCTATAGAGGAGGAACGGTTAGCAAGCAAAAATACCACAGGAAGACTACCAATAAATACAAAGTTTTCTTCAGAAAAATTGCCTGGGCGAAACTTGCGACAATGTGATGTATGCAGTAAAAAAAATGGGAATGGAATTAGGTGATCCAACTTAATTTTCGCATCTATTGAGAGCAGTTGAATCCATATCAGTCGCAGCTTGTATTCATTTTACTCAATTGTGATTTGTAATAATATAAGAATTAAAATAAAATACGGTTGTAAGTAGTAATGCAGTTGAGCCGTGGATTGTGGTACAGTAGCAAAGTGACCGTGTTTATTTATTTATTTATTTATTTATAGTAAAAAAAAATTTTCATTGTTGTATAAAAATTAGAAACTCTTTTCACTTTCTGTGCTCATTATTTTTGCTATAGAGGAGGAACGGTTAGCAAGCAAAAATACCACAGGAAGACTACCAATAAATACAAAGTTTTCTTCAGAAAAATTGCCTGGGCGAAACTTGCGACAATGTGATGTATGCAGTAAAAAAAATGGGAATGGAATTAGGTGATCCAACTTAATTTTCGCATCTATTGAGAGCAGTTGAATCCATATCAGTCGCAGCTTGTATTCATTTTACTCAATTGTGATTTGTAATAATATAAGAATTAAAATAAAATACGGTTGTAAGTAGTAATGCAGTAGAGCCGTGGATTGTGGTACGGTACATAAAATGAGCGTGATTTATTTATTTATTTATTTATTTGAGGTAAAAAATAACGTTTCTTTGTAATATAGAAATGAGAAACTGTTTTCACTTTCTCTGATCATTATCGATTCTATAGAGGATGAATGGTTAACAAACAAAAATTCCACAGGAAGACTACCAATAAGTACAAAGATATCTTTAGAAAAATTGCCTGGGCGAAACTTGCGACAATGTTAAGTAGTAATGCAGTAGAGCCCTGGATTGTGGTACGGTGGACAAAATGAGCGTGTTTTATTTATTTATTTATTTATTCGTAGTAAAAAAATTTTTTTTGATTGTTATATAGAAATTAGAAACTGTTTCCACTTTCTCAACAAGTGTTATACTGATCATTATTGATGCTATAAAGGAGGAATGGTTAGCAAGCAAAAATGCCCCCAATAAGACTACCAATAAGTACAAAGATTTCTTTGGAAAAATTGCCTGGGCAAAACTTGCGACAATGTGATGTATGCAGTAAAAAAAAAATGGTAATGGAATTAGACGATCCAACTTAATTTGCGCTACATATAAAAAAGGAATTCAGGGACTTTGTGCAGCAAAACATTCTTGTAATAAGTGAGAATAAAGAATAGTTTTATTGGAAAAAATGACTTGTTAGATAATAATTAGTTTTAATTATAACTATTTCTATTGTTCTCCGAACAAAAATTACTACGCATTTCATTTAGCACTATTAGCATATATATAGGCAAACTCTTTAGCACTCACATTGTTAACCTAGCTGTTATTTACAGTTTATATCCACTAAACATTAATTCTTTAAAATAATTTTTTATTAATAACCTATTAAAAACGTGTAAAAATAGATTAATATTCACTGTTTAGATTTTTTATATTTCTTTCAAAATCTTTAAATATCTTTTGCGACTTCCTTTGCGTTTATAGTCTATATATTCACATTAAATGCATGTATTTTACGTTGAATTGAGCAACGCCATTTTTATTTATCTAATTTTATTACTTTCATTCAAAATCAAGTTTGGTAAATCTATTTTGGCACCATTTGATATATTATCATTTATGTGCTAAATAAATAAAATCTTTTAAGTAACTCAATTCGTCTGATAGCGTTTAAAGTATTCACTGAGATAATTCAATTTTGCTTACTTTTGCACTCTATTTAATTGACTTATCAATTTAACTTGAGGTATTTCTTTTGAGTTTTTACTTAGAGCATACCCTTTATCCTTTGTTATAAACTTAAGAAAAATTCTAGGAAAAAATTAATTTTAAGAAATGAATCTAACCCTGAAACTGATAGAGTAAATGAAATACCATTTTTTTTATAAAAAGGGAAAAATTCAGTACAGTGTAAAGGGACAAGAAACGTTGAATTTGTTTAGATGTTTTTATATTCCTTTTAAAATCTTCAAATATATTTTGCGATACTGTATGCGTATATAGTTAATATATTCATATTAAATACATTATTTCTTGTTAAATTGAGTTACGCCATTTTTATTTATCTAATTTTATTACTTAAATTCTAAATAAGGTTTGGCGAATCTATTTTGGCACCATTTGATATATTATCTTTTATGTGCTAAATAACTAAAATCTTTTAAATAACTGATAGATTAAAAGTATTCACTCAGATAATTCAATTTTCCTTACTTTTGCGCTCTCTTTAATTGACTTATCAATTTAACTTGAAGCATTCCTTTTATTTTGAGTTTTTATTTATAGCATACCCTTTATCCTTTGTTATAAACTTAAGAAAAATTCTAGGAAAAAAATTAATTTTTAGAAATGAATCTAACCCTGAAACTTAGACGAAATACCATTTTAAAAAAATGAAAAATTCCAAACAATGTAATGGGACAAGAAACATTGAATTTGTTTAGATGTTTTTATATTTCTTTCAAAATCTTCAAATATATTTTGCAATACTGTATACGTATATAGTTAATATATTCACATTAAATACATTATTTCGTGTTAAATTGAGTTGCGCCATTTTTATTAATCTAATTTTATTACTTAAATTCTAAATAAGGTTTGGCGAATCTATTTTGGCACCCTTTGATATATTATTATTTATGTGCTAAATAAATAAAATCTTTTAAGTAACTCAATTCGTCTGATAGAGTTTAAAGTATTCACTAAGATAATTCAATTTTGCTTACTTTTGCACTCTATTTAATTGACTTATCAATTTAACTTGACAGTATTATTTTTTTTTAGTTTTTATTTATAACATACACTTTATCCTTTGTTATAAACGTAAGAAAAATTCTAGGAAAAAGTTAATTCTCAGAAATGAATCTAACCCTGAAACTTATAGAGTAAACAAAATACCACTTAAAAAAAAAAAAAATAATAATAATAATTCCATACAATGTAATGGGACAAGAAACGTTGAATTTGTTTAGATGTTTTTATATTTCTTTCAAAATAATCAAATATATTTTGGGATACAGTATGCGTATATAGTTAATATATTCACATTAAATACATTATTTCGTGTTAAATTGAGTTACGCCATTTTTATTTATCTAATTTTATTACTTTAATTCTGAATAAGGTTTGGCACCATTTGATATATTATCTTTTATGTGTTAAATAACTAAAATTTTTTAAGTAACTGATAGTTTAATAGTATTCACTCAGATAATTCAATTTTGCTTACTTTTGCACACTTTTTAATTGACTTATCAACTTAACTAGAAGTATTTGTTTTATTTTGAGTTTTTATTTATAACAGACCGTTTACCCTTTGTTATAAACTTAAGAAAAATTCTCGGATAAAATTAATTCTCAGAAATGAATCTAACCCTGAAACTTATAGAGTAAACGAAATACCATTTTTTTAAAGGAAAAATTCCATACAATGTATGGGACAAGAAACGTTGAATTTTTTTAG
>CM063510.1:148373360-148375860 GCA_032207245.1 Pardosa pseudoannulata
AAACAGGAAAAATAAAATAGAAATAATAGTATATAGTTTCAATTTTTTCCCGTTCTGTGGTTCCATATCGACTGATGTAAAAACTAATTTTTATTTGTATAAATATTTCCAGAATCTATGTAGTAGACAAGAGCATTTCGCTTACCCGTACCTGTACATGACCCGAGCTCAAGCATCAATCGTCAGAAAACGTACTAGTACGTGACCCGCATTCAATACATAAGGCTGACTCTCCACTATGAAATGGTTTGGTTTGAAGTGCTACGGACTACTTTTTTGCAACACGGGCGCTAATGAGACCGGGACCTACAGCTTAAAGCGGATTCCTAACGGCCACGGGCATCCATGCCGCAGTGGATTCGAACCCACGAACTCCGGTTCCGAAGGCCAGCACCCTAACCAATCGGACATCGTTCGGATGTTAGTATTATGTGTTACCTATTCTGATTTTGTTTGTTTTTTAAGTGAGAATTGGGCGTTAATACGAGATAGTACTCACATGCAATTGTGAAAATTACATTTGGTGGTCTAACAAACATGTAAACATCCGATGTAAACATTTTTTACCAATTTTAAATTACACGTTTACTTTTTTAATTGTATGATCTGACATTAGAATTATAATTTGCACCATCACTTAAACATCCAAAGTGAGTTACTGAAAATAATGACTATGCTTGATTACAGCTGATGTCCTACTATCTCGTGTAATCTATCATCTCGTTATGTAGACTTTTACGTGTAGAGCAACGGTCTACTGTTTTGCACACGCGGGTTTATGAGACCCGGACCTTGTTCTTAAAGCCGATTCCGAAAGGCTATGAACATCCATACCCTACTAGAAATAATTTCAAGATTTTCTCAAAAAAAAAAAAGCCTACAATCTTAAGATTTTCTTAAGAATATAAAATGAAGAAAATTTTAAGAAGGTAATCTGCAGAAAATCTTAAGATTGTAATCTGAAAATTTTCTTCAGAATGTAGGCTTATGTGGGCCAAATAGCTTAAGATATCCCGAAGAATTATAGAAATTGAATACATTCAAATATTTTTAAAATATTCTGAAAAAGTGTAGAGAAATTGGACACATTCAAATATTCTTAAAATATTGAGAATTACAAAAAATTTAGAAATATGAAAAATGATTGAATCTCAAAAAAATCTTCACATTTTTGAAGATTTTCTTTAAAAAATGGTACTTTAAGAAAATCTTCAGATTATTTCTAGTAGGGTATCCGCAAAAGGGATTCGAACCCACGAACTTCAAAATGTAGCGATCATCCTTATGGTATTTAGGAATATTAGTAATAAAACATATTCTTCATAACATTTTACTAACATTGCTACATATATCATCATGTTGTGTTGTGACCTCAAAGCATCTTACGATTCCGTGAGAGCTACACTTCGGAACCGGAGTTCGCTGGTTCGAATTTTGCTGCAAGCATGGATGTTTGTAGCCGTTGGGAATCGGTCTTAAGCTGGGGAATCGGGACTATCTCATTAGTCCTCCTGTTCAAAACTGTAGACCATAGCGCTCCAAACTAAACAAAACTTACGATTTCGTGAATCACATATATGCCCCTTTTTCCAGTTAAATATCAAATAAGCTGTCGCTAAAATTACATCGAAGGAATAGTAAACAAATTCGAAACGGTAAAAATTTACATCGAACGCAATAAATGACAGCGTATAATTCATTCCAATCCTACATTTTATCTTATATAACCTCGACATGTTCGAGACAAGCGTCTGAAGACAATCTATCATTATTGTAAACAGGAACGACACTGAAAGAAAAATTACAAGGATCTCGACAGCACCGAAAGGAAGAAAAAAACCTACAGAAATAGTTTTAAGCATGTTGGATCTCAAAATACGGTGTCATTCGTATGTTTCAGAATTCCAGTAACGATAGATGAATGTTTGCAGATACGCTCTTAGCTTCTCACTGACAGCCTAGTCTAATTTCCATGAGGGAATACTTTAAATTTCATTTCCCATTTGTGTCAGATGACAGATTGGTGCTTTAACTTTATGTGCACGAGGGATGAATCCAGTTATTAAAAGTATGTTGCTCATAAAGTGAGAGATATCTGGGAGTTATTTTATCATCAATAGTGTTTAAGCGATTTCAAATGAGCTATGAAAATTCTAGTTGAATGAATTAAACACAAAATTTATTTACATGACTTATATGGTTCATGTTTCAAATCGAAGATACATATCAATTTAATCGACACGTGTCTAATAAGAAATAATAATTAAATACAAAAGGCATTTCATTACTCCTCCTTGTAAATGAATCTGAGTTATAAGTAAAAAGTCCCTTAACACCTGGTAAACATCTGGGGGAATATCTCTAGAAAAATCTTTCTCTGATATATATATATATATATATATATATACATATATATATATATATATTTATATATATATATTTATACATATATGTGTATATATATGTATATATATATATATATATATATATATATATATAT
>CM063510.1:148383360-148385860 GCA_032207245.1 Pardosa pseudoannulata
CTCCTCCTAAACGTCTGGGCCGAACGATGGCCGATTGGTTAGGGTGCTGGCCTTCGGTACCGGAGTTCGTGGGTTCGAATCCCACAGTGGCAGGGATGTTCGGAATCGGCTTTAAGCTCTCAGTCTCTTTAGCCTTCGTGTTGCAAAATGTAGACCGTAGCACTCCAAACCAAACCAAGCCTAAACGTCTGGACTGACTTTGATAAAATTTTGTGTATGTAACTAAATTGGTTCGTGAATGGTTTAGATTCACAATTTGATCCGATAGAAAACGTTTGTTCTTAAAATTCCAGAATTGCGTGCTTCTTGAGATTATTATGTCACTTGAAACCCTTCACTGCCAACGTATCTATGGCGCACTGGTCGACTCAACGAGCTTCAGTACGAGAAATCCATGGATCGAATCCCCGTACAAGTGGCATGGGAATTTTAATTTAATCTAATTACGTTTGCCATGACTGTACGCGTGGCGGCGTCAAGTATTTTAAATATTTTTTCCCTTTTTTTCCATCAAAACCGTCCAATTTATAATTTATTTAAAAACATTTTACAATTTTTGTATTTACAGCGTTAATCAGGAAAACGTCTGTCGGGTCGTCTAATATATATATATATATATATATATATATAATATATATATATATATATAATATATATATATATATATATATATTATATATATATATATATATAAATATATATATATATATATATATATATGTATATATATATATATATATATATATATATATATATGTATATGTATATATATATATATATATAAATATATATATATATATATATATATATGTATATATATATATATATATATATATATATATATATATATATACATGTATATATATATATATATATATATATATACACACATATATATATATATATATATATATATATATATATATATATATACACCAAGTGACTTGACTCATAACTTACTTCTACCTGCCTAATAAAAGGACTGTAAAGGTTACAATACGGGTTTAAAAATTATTAAATAAAGAAATTGCATTCAAAAATTAAAATTTTAAAAAATTAAATCGTAAATCTATAAATTCAATTATTTTAAAACATTTCAATTTTTTAAAATGATTTTCTTATTTACAAATGTTTACTTTTATAATACATTAATGTATATGTCTCGAACTGTATGGACTTCTCTATGTTTTTCTTCTATACCCCATATTATATTCCATTAATGAAAGTTAATAGAAATCATGATAAAATTATTATATCTTACATAAGTCAATTCTCCGTGTTACATATCTTAAGTAAAGAAACTACTAGAAATACCGCCCTTTAATACAACTTTATGAAAACCTATTAACAAAGTTCAAGCAATATTTCAGAATCAAGATATGATATTTAGAGAAGATTTATGATCTAAGAAAATTCGAGGCACTTTAAAAACTTTTGTGTTCTCGGAAATTTCCATTCCTAATATTAAGATATTCATGGGAGGGATTCTCAATGTGAGATAAATTTTAAGATTTTATGATACAATAAAGCTTCCGGCCACATGGAATGACATAAAGCAAGCTTGTAAAAGTGACTCTGTTCGAATCAAGCATTCACATTGCGTACGAAACGCAAATATATAAAAAGATTTCAAAACTTTATTAATATATCACTTCTGATTTCCCATTTCCTGGTGCCGGAGGAAGTTAGAGAACATGTGTAAATCGTTACACTGAATAAGCTTATGTGAAACATCTAGAGTAAAATTAATTTTTGAATATTCACATATTTCTGATAATGACTACGAAATATTTAAACTAAAATACATTCGGTTTATTAGTGACAAAATTCTGTATCGAAATTTTTACTATGATATTATTACATTTGTTGAAAATAACAAACAATTAAAAAATCTTTGCAATAGAAAGTATTGAACAACAGAGGTAACCGTGGGTTTGCTTCCAATACAAACTCAGTGTAACGGTTTGATTTAGCGGTGTGTCGACATCAAAGAACTTTGACAGGTGGACTTCGCTTGTGTGGATAAAAAGGATTGTTTTCCCCGGCACAACGATGTCCACACTGTTGTGCTCTATAGTAGAGGAAGAATATAGCAGACAACCCGGCACCTTCACTGTCTTATACCATGCCACAAAGATTTCGAAATCAAACGTTATAAGCGGCAATATATAGCTATATGTGTGATGGGTAATTTGGTTAAAAACAACGGGAAGTCATTTACATGGACACAAATAAAAAACCGTAGTCGATTGAGAAAACAAAGACTTTTTGATGAAAAAATTGGAGTTTATTTTAGCACCCTCCCTCGTAGCTTCGTCTCCAACAGTACATCTGAATTTATAGGTGTATGAGCCAACCAATCAGAATTCTTAATCGCCAGGCACAAGGGTATGCCGGTGACTTCGTTTAAAATTCACAAGTTATGTAAATCATTTATGTAAGAATATCTTTTGTGTTTCTGAGATAGCAAAGTTGATTTTAATTTTTTTAGGATAAAAAT
>CM063510.1:148393360-148408360 GCA_032207245.1 Pardosa pseudoannulata
ATATATATATATATATTATATATATATATTATATATATATATATATATATATATATATATATATATATATATAACCTCATTTAATCTTTAACAATCGTGCTGTGTGTAAACGCTTTTAAATGCCATTTGATTCAACTTAATTGACAACAATTCGTGGGCTGTATTATATGCGACTATTAACCTGTATTTTGTCATTATTACCTTCCATAAACTGGCAACATCTTGATTAGCCATGCTGACCTAATAAACTGCTTTTAAACGCTGATATCCCACCTTCCCCGATAGACACAATCTTTCCAGAACAAACCCTGGTATCTTCAATTAAACGAAAATGGCATTTCTAATTAAATTTAAATTATAAGTCTAATTAATGTTCGTTTCGCTAAACCTTATTTGGAATCCCTTCATTTAAAATGCAACGATATGAAATTTTTCTCTAAGAGCCGGACGAATTCCCATTTATTAAAGCACGCCATCCATTCGGTTTTAAATGGGTCGCCTTAAATTAAAAGTATCTTCAAATATGTTCATTCGTTAGATTCCGTAAAAGTATTAAATGTATAAACTGTTATTCACTACCCTCTCTAGATTTAATTTTCGCTTTCTAGTTTAGGGAATTCTAGTTCCAATTCACTACTTCAGAATTTCAACTTGTAACAAAGTAAAATATAAATAAATCCTCTCAAAACTAATAAATTTAAAATGTTTAGTACAGTAGATACATAACGTCTTTAGATAATACTGTTATTTTCTATAAAAAGCCTAACCGTTATTTCTTAGACCCTCGATCACCGTGTACATTCCATTCTTGACGGTTACATTCCCATACAATTGACGGAAGCTAAAGTACCGACAACTATTGTAGAGTACAACAGAGGTAGAGAGAATGGGATACAGAAACCTTTCTTCTATCAGTTTTGTAGAAAATTTTCAAATTGTTTTGTAATGTTCTTTTACATTAGTTTTTCCACTTTCTACTTTTCGAAAAGCAATGAAAAAGAATTTTAAAACAATGTTTATACTATGCCCTTTCAGCAAGAATTTCACTACTTCAATTATTTAATAAACAAATCCATAGTAGGGAAACGAACTTAAAAGGTTAAAACATCACCTTGAAGCAAATTCATAAAGCATAGAACAATTTTCTTGTAACTCCTTTCATATATTTTTTAATTATTATCATAAGTACATAGAATTTTCAGCATTTGCTCTCAATTACTATTTAATAACTTTTAATGAATTTATTTGCTTCTAAAAAATAAGAACTGTTTTTAAAAAAGTGAAATGCGAGGGTTTTTTCAAACATTTTTTTAATTTTTCCAACACATTGTCAGCAGACTGACAACAACACAAAGTCAGTTTGGATAATACTTTTTGTTTTTGGAGTAAACAATTTTTAGATATAATTCTCAATGTATTTAAATTTTTAAAAGTATCAGAAGTATTACTTCAGGGTATTAAATATTCGAAACAGATAAATTAATGTTTAAAAATTGCATTTCAAATTTTATAAATACTGAATTAAATAAACAACAACGAAAATATTTGGCAGGGTATTATGGTAGGTCTATATGGTATTGACAGTGAAAATTTTATATCCATATGCGTGACAGTTTTGTACTAATAATGCCCGCAAGTTGTAAAAGCAGTTTTCAGCAAAATGAACTTACCTTAGATTATAGGATGCCTTATAATATATAATATATGCGAAGATTGTACAATTTTACTAGTTCTAATTCGAATATTTCGCTAGGGTTGGTTTTAAACTATTAAGAAGTGTACAAAAATTTTAAAATTGCAAAAATGTTTAAAAATGGAGTTCTTGAATGTGATGATTTTTTTAAAATTTAGAAATATTTTTAACAACTTTAATGCAGATGAGGATAGTCACTAAAACCATTTTTTGTTGAATGCTTATAAATATATTTTCATCGAATAGGAGGTATGGTAAAATTGTAAAGGCTGACATCAAAGTTTTTAAATATTTAAATTTTATCTTCTGTAATACTTATTTAAGAGTGTAGTCGGGTTCGGTTCCCGAGCCGTTCTAAAATCCGCCGTGTTCGTTAAAGGTTACTGGGGCACGTAATATGTTCGTGGTCACAATATCCTCCAAGTTTTCAATCAATACCTCTGGGGGTGGCAAGCCAAGTCTACGGATGTTCTGATTCAAAATTATGAGGAACCACTTGGTTTGGTTTAATTTGGTTTTGGAGAATTACGGTCTACTGTTTTGAGCACGAAGGCTAATGAGACTGGGACCTACTGTTTAAAGCCGATTCCGAACGGCTACGAACATCCATGTCACTGTGGGATTCGAACCCACGAACTCCGGTACGACCCTAACCAATCGGCCAGTGTTCGGCAAGGAACCACGTGAGCAAAGTAGTTCTTGCATCTTAATGGTGCTCATTAAAATGCTTAATTTTAACTAGCCCTTTGCCTTAATAGGATGTTTCATTCATGCTTTGTTTGTCCAAGTGCATCAAAAGCAACAGCAAGAGTGCACTGCAGGACTCAGTTATCAATTTAAATACTCAAAAATTTAAATGAAATGAAATCATAGCAAAATATTTAAAAATTAGATACTTTAAAAGATTAATACATAGATCCAAAATATTTAAAAAGATTATAGATTATTTTTTAATGTAGTGATATTTAGCTTCCTCGAATCATCATTTTTTATCGAATATGGCATCTTAAAATGTGTATAGACTAAGAACAAATTAAAAAAATTAAATTTCATTTAATATATTCAATAATTATTTAGAAGCATACTGCATTAATCAGTTATCGGTATAATTACTAAAAATTTTGAAAGAAAAGAAATCAGAGAAAAATACCTATGAATTAGATATTTCAAAAGAGTGGCACAGAGTTCAGAAAAGTATATAAAAATACCTCTTTTAGCGATAACATCAGCTGATATATAAAATTTATTTAAATTTAACTAATCTTTAAATGATAAACGAAAATGAATGGTTGAATGACAAACGAATGTTTATATGTTTATATTTCCTCATATTGTAATTTTCTTTACAAATAATGGAAAAGTATTTTACTAACTCTAATTCCTTTTCATTAAAATAATAAGTCTGAATTCACTAAAGCAATGAATTTTGTTTCTCATGAAAAAAAAGGTTAACTGCGAGTATTTTAAGAGTTGAGTCTCAGCCCGAACCTTATTTACATAACATTCTATATATATATATACATAATATATTTATATATATAATATATAATATATATATAAATATATATATATATTACTTTTTTATATATCACCATTTCCAGTTAGAGTGTTGACTACTTCTAAAAGACCTTGAGAATTTCAAGTCCTATACAATACAGTTATAGCTCATTCTTCCATTTTATGCCTTATACTTAAGAAATTGGTATTTTAGACAGTTGCGCCACTAGTTATATCTTTGCTAAATTCCGTGTTAAACAAAGAACCTATTTTAAAAAACATTTTTAATATTTCAGCTCTACTCTCTATCTCACACACACACACACGTAAGTGTGTGTGTACATTATAAAACACACACGTATGTGTGTGTGTGTTATAATGTATATACAAACATCTATAAAATGCTCCATTTAAACAAGATTCAGTAGTACCTTATTTTTTTTTCCTTTTAGTTTGCATCAATTATTTCATGTTGCTTATACAGGAATTGTTTTCATTGGTGTACAATGACTGCAATACAAAATCACAGATTTAAACAGATTCAGAAGGTTATTAGTAACTGCTCAAGTATACAGCGAAATTTATGATATCTTTAAAAACATTTTACTAATAATATTTATGTAATAAATGAATATCTTTAATTATAATAATATAATAACAAGAAAATTATAGCAATGTACGTGCGTTGATGAAATCATTAAGTTATTATCAATATTGTTGATTACTTAACTAAATATGCCTTTCTAACTAAGCCTTTCTAAATATGCCTACTTTGTCAACTTGGTGAGGGTATTACCAATTATATTTTTGTGCAAATTTTTTTGACTCGGAATCATTTTTGGCTACACATTTACTGAATCAATCGCTATTTTGTCGATAAGTTTTATCAACTTGAAGACATTTTGAGACTTGTTTTGCCGTTACCATAGGGAAATACCTCGAAATATGTTTGGGGTCCTATAAATATGACTCTGACGCTTTTTAGCATTCTGTTAGCAGACTTTAAAATAAAAAAACGTGTTGCTTTGCTTCTTTCACGCTTAAGTGAATAAGCGCACATCCTGTAATAGAATTTTGTTTTTTTTCAAGCTGTATCTAGATAATTCAATGCTCTCTATTCTGAACTATGTTGTTCTGAACTGTACGTTGTAAGTTTATCAACTTGAAGACATTTTGAGACTTGTTTGCCGTTACCATAGGGAAATACCTCGAAATGTTTGGGGTCCTATAAATATGACTCTGACGCTTTTTAGCATTCTGTTAGCAGACTTTAAAATAAAAAAACGTGTTGCTTTGCTTCTTCACGCTTAAGTGAATAAGCGCACATCCTGTAATAGAATTTGTTTTTTTTTCAAGCTGTACTAGATAATTCAATGCTCTCTATTCTGAACTATGTTGTTCTGAACTGTACGTTGTGGACACAGTTTTAAAGTTTTTCCTAAGAAATCCCTGTTTCTTGTGTCTTATCATACAGCGAAATTTATGATATCTTTAAGAACATTTCACTAATAATATTTATGTAATAAATGAATATCTTTAATTATAATAATATAATAACAAGAAAATTATAGCAAGAGTAACTTGCGTTGATCAAATAATTAAGTAATTACATTAAGTAATATTGTTACGAACTTTCTAAATATGCCTTGGTCAACTTGATGAGGCTATTACCACCTATATTTTTGGTGCAAATGTTTTGACTCGAGTTCATTTTTAGGGACTTATTTACCGATCTGATAGTCATATTTTTTTTCTTGAAAGTATTAACTATGCTAAAGTCTATCTTTCCAAATATCTGTCACTTTTTTAACATTCAAAACATATTTAACATACATCTATAAATTTTTGTTTACATTTTTGAGTCTTTTTATATCAATATTTTTAACATTTTATAAAATTTTTTGTATTTTTTTTTTTAATGTTTTTTGTTTTTTATGTAAGCTATTTGTATGCTATCTTTTTATTTTTATTTAATTATATATTATGTTTATTTTATATTTATTTATATTAGAATCTTTATTATTTATCTATTTATATTATATTATTATTATTTTATATATTATATATTTTATATATATATATATTTATTATATAATTTTATATATTATTAAATTTATTTATATATATATTAAATAATTTACTTATTATGTTTTTATTATACTCTGTATATTATATATATGTTATATATATATTTTGTTTTATATTTATTTATATATATAAAATTTATTTATATGTATACATAATATATTTATTATTTTTATAAATTTTATTTTAATATTTATTATTATATACTATGTATTTATATATTTATTTTTTATTATAATTTTTTATAAAATTCGCTTATATTATATAATATATAGTATTTTATAATTAATTTTTTTTTATTTTTATTTTATTTTTATTATATATTTTTATTTATTTATATTTTATGTTTGCTTATTATTTATGTTGTTTTATTCTGTTGGTATTATTATATTATATATTTATATATATTATTATATTTATTTAAATTTATCTGTTTATTTTTGTTTTATTTTATATATATTTTTATATTAGATATTATATAATTATTGTATTTATGAATTATTAACTATTATTTTTATTACATATTATATATATTTGTATCATATATATATATATTATTTATACATATATATATATACATATATTTATATATATACATATATATATTATATATATATAATATATATGTATTATATAATATATATATATATATATATATATATTATATATACATATATACATATATATACATATATGTATACATATTATATTTATTTATTTTATATATATATTTATATTATTATATTATATATATATTTATTATGTGTATATATACATATTTTATTTAAATATTTATATATATATACATATATTATTTTACATTTAATATATATACATATAGTATACATATATATATATATTTATATTATATATATTATTAATATATGTATTTTTTATACATATATGTATGTATATATATATATATTAATAATCTATATATATTAATATATATATATATATATATATATATATGTATATATACATATATATATACATATATGTATATATAAAAGATTTTATAATATATACATACATATATGGTTATATTACATATATAATATATATATATTATTATATGTATATATACAACATATATATATATTAACATTGTATATGATATACATATAAATATTTAATACATATGTATATATACAAATAATATATATATATTATAAATATATATATATATTATATATATTATATATATAAATATATATATATATATTTATATATATATATATATATTATACATATATATACACATATATGTATGTACTCTGTATGTGTGTATATATATGAATATATAAACGTACATATACACATTTCTATATGTATATAAACATTTATACATATATATGAAATGATTTAATATAACGGCCACATAATTTAAGATACTGTAGTCATCATTGTATGATCATAATTATTAACTGTAGAAACCGAGTATATTAATGCAGACTTACAAAAACATTTATTTCAATCACCCGATAACACACATATCTCTGTAGGGAAAAAGAACACGAAAACAGAAATATTTTGACGATATATTACATCGCGTTCTGAAAGGAAAAGAATTGATATCTGTACGCTAGGTCTTTTATTAACTACTGGAAGTGGCGTGACTCCAGGAATGATGCCATTCTGGTAAACAATCACTTCAGTATAAGTAATTCTAGTTTATTCTAGAAGTTATATTACGTCACAATCCGCGGGAAAAATGAATTTTATTATTGCATATATATTTTATATATATATATAGTGTATATATATGTATTTATATTATATATTTTTACATATATATAAAATTATATATATATTTATATTTTTAAATACATATATATATTACATTTATATATTAATTTATTTATATACTTATATATATACATATTTTAAAAACACATATATAATATACACACATATATATAAAAACATATATATATATATATATTATATATATTTATATATATATATATATTATATATATATATATTATATATATATAAATATATAACACAAAATATATATATAACCACACATATATATATAAATATTATATATATTATATATATATATATATTTATATATATATATATATATATAAAAAAATATATAAACACACAAATACATATATATATACATATATATATATATATTATACACACACTATATATCAAATATATATACACACACATATTAACACAACAATATATATATATATATATATATATATATATAAAACATTATATATATTTTATAATAATTATATTATATTTTATATTATATTCTTTTGTTATATATTATAAAATTCATGTACACACACATTCTATATATATATTTTTTTATATATATATATATATTTTGTATATTTATGTATGTCTGTGTTGTATTGTCATTAGATGAGATGAACTGAACTTGGTGAATTGAACGATAAACTAAAGAATTCAATTTTATTATCCGCAACTGAAGGAAATAGCTTATATAACTTTTGAAATTTCCAGACTTGGAAGTCCAGCAGAAAATTAACAACTATAATTAACATTAAATTTGCATAATCAAATTAAATTAACATAAATTAAATCCAAGTTAAAATCAATTTTTAAAGGCAGCTTTCCTCGCTTGTTTAAAAACCTTATTCACGGATCCGTTAACATGCGCCACGTCCTTGCAGAAAGGAAGGATTTTCGCTACAATATATATATATATATATATATACATACATATATATATATATATATATATATATATATATATATATATATACATTCATGTCCATAAATTAAGGATAATTCAGAAGCACACAGAAATTGAGCTCTAAAATAAAAATTTCACCTGTAGAATTATCACACACATCTTGAAGAAGAATATGCAAATTGCAGGAAACCACCAGATGGCGCGGATAGTACGTCACAATGACGAGAGTGTATGAAAGGGGTATATAAGGAATGGTAGCAAAGAAGTAAAATTGTTCACAAGCGCTTTAAAAGCCTTTCAGTGCAATAACCGCATAGTTATGGCACAAAGGAAGCATTTGGATGATTTTTTACGTGGTAGAATTATCGGACGACTGGAATGTGGACGTACCCAGCTGGAAGTATCCGAGGAACTTGGAATCGCCCAGAGTGTCATCTCCAGGCTTTGGCAACGATTCAAACATGATGGTAATGTGAGTAGATGTTACAGCACAGGTCGCCGAATGATGACCGGTATTTGGCAGTTACTGCCAAAAGAAACAGACGGAGCACAGCATCAGACCTGTCTCGTCAGCTCTCTTCAGCTACCGGTACGACAGTTTCAAGGCAGACCGTGTACAGACGCTTAGGGAACATTGGTCTATATGCTCGTAGGCCTGTCAGATGTGTTCCCCTTACCGCAACTCACTGTCGCCTGCGATTATGCTGGGCTAGAGAGCATGCATTGTGGACACCGCAACAGTGGTCTTGTGTGATGTTTTCCGACGAGTCCAGGTTCAGTTTACATTCTGATTCTCGCCGGACTTTCATATGGAGAGCGCCAGGTACCCGTTACCACCAAGAGAACACCATTGAACGACACCGTTACGGTGGTGCAGGATGGCTCGTTTGGGGAGGAATTATTCTTGGTTCCAGAACTGACCTGCATGTTCAGAGTGTAACGATGACAGGCCACATCTATCGGGATGTCATTCTGGAACAACATGTACGTTTGTTTCGGGGCGCCATGGGTCCTGAATTTCTGTATATGGATGACAACGCCCGACCTCACCGTGCAAACATTTTAGACGAATGCGGATCGGAGGATCGGAGGATTTCACCCGTATGGATTGGCCAGCATACTCACCGGACTTGAATCCAATAGAGCATGTGTGGGACATGCTTGGCCGACGAATTGCAGCCCGTCAACCCCCTCCCAACTGTCTATCGGAACTTCGGAGGGCATTGCTTGATGAGTGGTGTAATTTTCCCCAAGATCAGATTGATAATCTGATACTCAGCATGCGTAGGCGTTGTAACGCTTGTATTGCATCGTCCGGGAGACATACTCCGTATTAACCATCATACTAACCATGTTATACTGTTTTCTGTAAATAGGTTCTTTTTTAAATTTGCTCCAGGGAGTAAAAATCGCAATTTTTATTAATTATGTCAAACATATAGCATCTTTTTTGCTCTTTACCTTTTGTTTAATAAATAGACTTTACAAATAAGTCAAATTTGTTTTGCTTTTGTCGTTTTCATTGCCTGAACTTCATTATTCTTCTTCTTCTTCTTCATTCTTTATGGACATGAGTGTATATATACATATATATAAATATATTATATATATTTAAATGATAAAATATTAGATCGATAATTAAAAAATAATTAAATTATCAGATAGTTAAAATTACTTAATGTCGTAAAACATCCACACCCAATCCATCTTTCTTCCTATCCGCTTTACATTTAATGGGCTTAATTGGGTTATATTGTTTTGGTTCTGTTTTATATTATATATATATATATATATATATATATATATATATATATATATATATAAATATATGTATGTATGTACATATATATATATATGCATGTATGTATATATATATATATAAATAATGTATATACATATATGAGTGTTTATATATGTCTGTGTCTCATTGTAAGTGTAAAATCTGGGTAATCTCCGAAGTAACGACACAGGAAAGCAAACTTACTAATATGTGTGCATTCCGATGAAGGGGGTGTAATTTCAACTGCAGTATGACAAGTTTCCTGAAACCAGCATTGCAGTAGGTGGAAAGATTTATATGTAACAAACAAATAGAAAAACCATTATATTATAGATTCTTGGATATATAGCCGTGATACGTATTGAAACACTTGTTGTAAAAAGATTTTACAACTAGAAAAAAAATGTATCCTTTTAATAACAAAAAGGCTTATATCCTTTTTATATGCTCACAGGGCGCTCATAAAATGCCCCCAAAAGGGAAAATTTTATTCAAGAAAGTTTTATTTCTACTCTTCCCCCACAAAATAAGCGAAAATAAAACTTCTTGGTCAATATTTATTCCGAAAACTAAATCTCATGCATCGGTGGCAATTCTCTTTTTTTCTCTCCCTTTTTTCCTTTTTTGGGCCAAAGTCTTTGTGTACTTATATATGGATAATCTTTCTGCTTCAATTGGGAGTGGAACCCTATTTGATCTTCTCCTCCTATTTCTCTATATACATTATATATATATATATATACATATATATATATATATATATATATATATATATATATATATATATATATATATATAATATATATATATATATATATATATATATATAATAGATATATACATATATATATATATACATATATATATATATATATATATATATATATATATATATAGTGATAGATAGATATACATATATACATATATACTATATATATTATACATATATATATTATACTTGATATATATATAATATATATATACATGTTATATTATATATATATATATATTTACATATATATATATTAATATATATATATATATATATTATATAAATGCAATTATATATATATATATAAAATATATATATATATATATATATATATATATATACACATATGTGTGTGTGTGCGTGCGTGCGTTTGTGTATGAAGGAATGAAATCGTAGCTCCTCAGGTTTATTTAAGAGCAGTAAACTGCGAGCAGAGATCTATTTTAACAAGTTCAAGAAAGAGAAGAAAGCCAATGCAAAGTAAAACTAAAAACAGATTGCTGGAGTTTGTGGTGATTAAGCATCTTTTCTGATTAAGGTAGTTGACGTAATGTTCACTCCTTGTAAATAGTGTCTTGTATACAGTATAAATATTGTAATGTATTTTCACATATTATCGTAACATGAATTCATTGATCTGTATGAATATTTATTATGAGTAAAGTTTCAAAATGATCGTATTTTTATTTGTGTCAACACAGAATCTTTTTAAATATGCAAATATCTGTAATGTACGTATATGTTGTCTGCCTACATAAGAGTCAGTGTGACAGTAGCTGATGGCTCGGTTACATCGAAGGTGCTGATGTTTGTTTATGTAACTTGAATGTACTTTCAGTTTTTTAAACTTCTGTAACGTTAGTTCAGTTTGACATCCAGATCTTTAAGTCATTCATTATACTATCTTAAATAAATGCCTGTGTATATATCTAGTTATTTTATTTAACTACACCGTGTGAATCCGTTCTGAGCCTGGTTTTATGTATGATATGATCCCTGCGGATACTTCTTTAAGAATTGTCAAGCCATAGCAGGGGTCGCCATAGGGATTACGGCTCGGGATTACGGCTCTTTTGTTTACCTAAAGTAGCTAAAAAGCTCTGTGGACATGGCCTTCCTTAATAACACAGGCCTACGATGAAAAAAATACAAGGGATGTAACAACTGAACTTAACGTATTTTTTAGTACTGATTTTGAAAAGAATCATTAAAATTGTCTATCACGTCACATTTTTTTGAAAAATTCAATTTTATGTGGTTTTTATACCTTGCCATACCCATGGATATAATAGAAAAATTTTCAAGCTAATATCGTACCCTACAAACATTCCTTCGACCATACGCCCCTTTCCTCATGTACCTGATGTGCCAGTGCCTTTGCCTCCGACAGAATTACCAATTTTTTCTTCCGAATCTTCTGACTCTGACATTCCGAAGTTAAAGAATCCGATACAGAATATAACCTCGTTGAAGACGACTCCCCTAGGCTTTTCTCTCAGGTTGTACTTAATCATCTGACTAGAGATCTGTGCCTTTCTAAAGAGGCAACTCAATTATTAGTCTCCAGATTGAAAGAAAAAAACTTATTGGCCAAAGGAACCACTTTTTATTGGTACAGGAATCGTGAAAAGGAATTTATTCAGTATTTTGACGAAGACGAGCACCTTATTTATTGCTCAGATGTTCCTGGATTGATGAGAAAATTTAAGATTCTCTACAATAAAGATGAATGGAGGCTTTTTATAAATTTTTATCAAAAAGGAACCTTAAAGCTGTCCTACTGCATCAGGGAAACCAATGGGTGTCTGTGCCATCAAGACACCCAGGATGTGGAGAGAAAATATGAAGGTAGTTGGAATAAGAATATGATTGCCGACTATTGTTGGATGTTAGCAAGAGATGAAGATAAGATTAAACGTAAAAGAACGTCAAAAAGAAATTGTAACGGAAAAAATGTAACTAAATTTAAATGTAACTAAATTTAAACGTAACTAAATTTAAATGTCTTTGTTTCGTATTGAGTTTCAAATATATTTCAAACTTACATTTATTATATATATATAAACCATAATAAAACGTAAAAACAGATCGTTGGGGGTTTTTCTGGAAGTGTTTTTCTTATAAAATTAATGTAAAAAATTTAATAACGAGGGAACTTTTTGTCTCGCCCTGTTGCAGCTCATGCGTTCTGGTTGTGATGGTTTTCATTCTTTATATACAAAATGTATTCATTTTTAATTTTAATTGTTTAAAAATTCATATGTCTCATCATAAACAGATTAAATAAACTCACATGAATAGATAAAACCCATTGTTGCCAGTCAGTAGAAGCTAACAGTTCGAGAGCATTTTTTCCATATAGGACATTACCAGTAATATGTACATCAATTTTACAAAAAATCCTGACGTGATGGAAAAAAATGGAGGTCATTTTCGAAATCAGCATACCAAATAACTTAAAAATAAATAAAAACTTCTCTTGTATTTTTTAAAAATTTCAATTTCGCAGGCCTGTGTAATTAATACCATCTGATACTATCCATAGCGAGTCTTCACCAATTTCCTTTATTAATGGGAAATTCTCGATAGGAAAAAATTTATATTTCGGCCAACTGTTATAACTCTTATTTTGAACAAACCTATTTGAATATTGCAGGTATATGTTAAATTGCGTTCCATTGACTTGTGAAATAAGCTACGTCAAACTGAAATTGTGAATTTATTTTTAAACCTTCCGCTTCTTACATATGTTTAAAAATCTTTTCGCGTCTTTCTTTCACTCCTGTAAAACAGCTAAGAGTCTGGATTCAAGATATATTTCTGTTTGCATATATATATATATATATATATATCTATATATATATATATATACACATATAATATATATATATATATATATATACACATATACATATATATATATATACATATATACATTTTATACAAATTTTTATTATATATATACATATATACATATATATATACATATATATATACATATATATATACATATATATACATACATATATATACATATATATACATACATATACATACATATATATATATGTTTGTGTGTGTGTAAGTACAACTTTTTATGTATATACATAACATCATGTAAATGCCCATAAATTGTATATATAGAACGCTTATATACATGTTTGTATTTATTGGTAATATATATTCTTTTATTTAAACCCTTTTATAATTTTTATTTTAAAGACAAATATTACATACAGTAAACAAAATCTCATATTTTTCAACAACTTTCACTTTTGTCTTATATAATAACTTCATATAACAATTTCCTCCCGTTTCTTTACATAATATGTGATCATACACGTAAAAACGAAAAAAAAATTTTCCCAGCAATGTAACATGTTCTTTTTCTTCAAAATTTCTCTTTTATTTATCAAATGTTTCCGAAGCTAATTTCAATTTTTTCCTAGCAAAAGTTTCGAGTATAAAAATGAAAATTTTTCTCCTTAAATAGTTTATGTCAAAAGGAAGGAAAACAAATCTGGTCCTGCATAAAACTAATTCAAGCTCAAAAAATTCACCAGAATAATATGCATTGAACAAAATTTTTCAGAAATGTAATTTTTTCTCTCTAGGATTAAAATTTGTGAAAAAGTTTCCATTCTAAGATAATTAGACTATAAAAACTATGCAGGGGTAGAGTTACATTGTCTGAAAAACAGGTTTTGTTGTTTCTATGTATGTAGTCATATATACGGTAAAACTTGCTTACCCTTGAGGCAATAATTTTTTTGTTTCAAGGTGAGTGCGATTCTTATACATGCAGTCTTCATTCTCGGTGAAAAAACTATCCACTTTTTTAATCTACGGAGAAAGGAAAATTTGAAATTATTTTTTTGTAATTAGTTTATTCTTTCATTTTACTGATATGAATTTTTTAATAACAAAAGCAGCTTTTCAAAATATAATTACATAAAATTTTAAAAATTTTGTTCGGTTTAGCAGTTGTAAAGAAAATATGCTAGGTTGTATGTTGTTTAATGCTATTTAAATTTACATACATCAACAAAATATTTTGTGTTTTATAATATTAACATATATACATATACATATCCAAATATATATACAAATATATATACAAATATATATATATATACATATATATATATATACATATACATATATATATATATATATATATATATATATATATACATATATATATACATATACATATACATATATATATATATACATATACATTATTTTTATACATATATATAATACATATACATATATATATATATATATATATATATATATTTATATATATTTTATATATATATTTGTGTGTTTGCGTGTGTGTAATATATATATTTACTTTTATATTTCTCACCTCCACTTTCATTCTAATCTTAAAATCTTTTCCTCCAATATTATTTTTCTTAAAATCTTTTTTCTCTAATGTTTTAATCATATAGTGTCTTTTAAATTCCTATATACAAA
>CM063510.1:148413360-148415860 GCA_032207245.1 Pardosa pseudoannulata
ATCTAAATGTCTAATTAGTTTAAAATTTTCTGCTTTTTCTTTTAATTCTTATTTCTAAAGTGGTTTTATTATTTTTAAATTAAATTTTTACTATTTTTTCAATTTTTTTATGATTTTATGATTTTTATTTTATTAAATTCAAGTATTGTTGTACGGATGTCCTTGTCCACATACACATTTTATGTTTTCTTTCCTTAAACTTTTTTCTCGTAATGTAATAATAGCCTAAGTTATCTGTTAATCTGTCCTCGAATTTATGAAGCGCTTGGACCTGGAATGGATAGAGCATCCATATTGGACTTTTGATGAGTTAGGGTTTGCAACATTCAAAGCGAGTACAGTTTATCTTTTCCTAAATTATAGATCCCATTCTAAAATAAATCGGTGCGAATAAGCTTCCTATCACAGCAAAAATACCATCTTTAAAACGTTCGAAATCCACCCCGTCCCCCTTTTCGAGTGTGTAATGCCATTAAAGCAAGGCCCATTTTAAGAGCAGGCGATTGAATTTATCAATTTATCAAATAACAAATAGGTAAAAATAACATTTTTTCTAACATTATGACGTCATTCCTTTAACCATCTCATTTAATCATTTATTTTAGATTATTCGAATATCTTCAGCATTATTTCCATACGTTTTATCAATAAACTTAGGTATTATGTAAATAATTTTCTTTTATATTTCGTTTAAATAATAGATTAGGTACGTGATAATTTTAATCGATTATTTTTATTGAAAGATAATTCTCATCCAAAAAACAAACTATTTTTTTTTACTTGCCTCATAGGGTACTTTACAATTCTGGAAAATTAAAAATTTTACTGATCTAGTCATATGACAGGATATATGCTAGTTTTTATACTATATAACATTATATAATATTTTGATACTTTAATTTCTATTACCATAGCTTAATCAAACGTCAATATAAATGAGGAGAAAGTAAAATTAAAAATATTATCGTTAGTAATATTTTATATTCATCTGAATTAAGAAATAAACTGTGACCAAACACTGGAAAGATATAGTGTCTAAAATGTGACATAGATGGCCCATAAAAGCCGAATGCAAATTACACGACATCCACTTAAATTATTAGATCACAACTTCACAAAAACTAAAAATCAATTACAACCTAAAAAAAGATTCGAACATCATATCAAAGTGTTATACTCTGAAAAATATTTTAATTTTTGTATTTGATTCAATTTCCATATATAATACTATTTAAAATATCTTATATTAAAAAAAATTTAAAACACAATTTAACCACTAATAATACAAACGTTTATTTAAAAAATATTTAATCATAGAAAAATACTTTTCTAAAACTTTTTGTGATTCTTTTGTATTTGTGGGGCTTTGAAGTTTCTCAATACTTTGAAATATAAGAAAAATTGTTTTAAAAATATATTTCACAAAACGTTTTTCTCATTTTCACATCTTTTGAAGTTTTAGCATTTAAAAATAATATTCGATGATTTCAGATATATGAAAAGCATACTCTATCAAGCGCATAAAAAATACTTTTAAATCGAGATGTTTTAAAAAGGATATTTAACAAGTTTTTGTTAAAAGATGTTAAAGTTAATATGGGAAAATTTTTCAAATAGAAAAATATTTTTTAAGTTTCAAAGCAGTTAAAAATTTGAACGAAAATCATGGGAAAAAATATTTAAATAATTAAAAATAAAACATTATATTATGAATAATTCAAGATCACCCAATAATATTTTTTCATTTAAGGGGTTTATACTTTCACTTATTTTTGTAATTTCTTTAATCTCTTAATTATTTCTTATTAATGACGTTCCAAATAGAGTTTTAAAGATTAAATTGGCTTTATTATTTTCCTTTAAAAATATCTTGATAGCCGTATAACACTATATATTTTTTATTTAATAAAAAAAATTTCTAAGACGACGTTTCACACCACAATACATTTTAAAGAAAAACTTCTTTTATCATGGCACAAAATGGCACACATACACACTTCTAATTTATGGTTCGAACACTGTTGTTGAATTACTCAACCATATTTCTTTTCCCATTTATTAATGGCTTTCATTTAACTTCAGCCCTGTGTCAATTTAAATTCTGAATCAATTATCTGAGTGGAGAATTGATTTCTAACTCTGAAATATAGCTTTCAGACATTGATCTGAAATTTCGCATATAGCTTCAGTTCCTGTTATAATAGAATATTCAGTCAAAACAAAATTAGATTGGAGCAAAAAAAAATTGGTAAATGCAGAAAGACTGTGCAGCGTACTTCAAATCCGAATGTCAGAGATTTTTAACTAGTATCTTCATCCATTTGTAAGCGGATTAACCAAAAACTAACAATATTAATTTCATATATGATTGAGGCAAAGTTAAAATAATGACTCTTGGTTTATAATATAATACAAACACACTCACAGCGATATATATATATATATATATATATATATATATATATATATATATATATATATATATATATATATATATATA
>CM063510.1:148420860-148443360 GCA_032207245.1 Pardosa pseudoannulata
ACAAAAATAAAATTTATGTTCTACTCGAACTTCTCTTCTATGCTTCTCTTCTATGTGACCCGATAGCTACATCTTCAATTAGTCTAGTTAAGCTTCTCCTTGCCCAGTAGCCCGAGCAAGTAAAAAAAAAATAGGGGCTATAATTCTATTTTGACCGATGAATTTAATTTTCTCCTTGTTACATATTATATAACCAACCAACCCTCCCATATATATATATATATATATATATATATATATATATATATATATATATATATATATATATTCGTATTTCGTAGCACGTTTTTGGAATTATCAGCCCTTTTTTGAAATGTATATATATATATATATATATATATATATATATATATATATATATTCGTATTTCGTAGCACGTTTTTGGAATTATCAGCCCTTTTTTGAAATGTTTTATTTAAGTGTTACACTACAATAGAGTGGGGAAATGAGTTATTCTTAAGCTTTCATAGCTCAAAGTGTTTGTCTGTAAGAAGGAGAATCGAGAACACTTAATATGGATGAGATAAACTCCCTCAAGGGCATCGTTCGATTCTTATTCAACAACAAAACAAGGCAGAAAACAGTTATTGTTCTGTTGCCCCAATTACTTTTATGTCCAGGCTTCAAGTTTCATTATGTTATGTTGCGATGTAATAGTTGCATTTCAATATTTTTTATCTCTTATTTTCTCCCTCTTTATTTCTCTTTTCTATCTATCTATCTACCTATCTATCTATCTATCTATATCTATATCTATATCTATATCTATATCTATATATATATATATATATATATATATATATATATATATATATATATACAGTCGAACTTCGATAATTCAAAGTTTCAGAGGACCCCCAAAAATATTCGACTTATCCGAAATTCAAGTTACTGAAGTTACCTACCATTCTTCTCAACTGGCACTTAAGATGGGTCGACATGGTATAAATGGTTTGATATGTGCCATAATACTATAGTTGTACGAATTTAAATTTTTTAATAGTCCCTATGTAAATAACAAGAGAAGAATTGGTTCGAAAGGTTTAAAACTCAAGAAATTTGGCTTCATTACATATTAATTAGTATACATAGCGTGTAAATCTCATTTGAAAAAAGCAGTTATTTTTATGGTTTTTGGCATTCGAAAAGTCACCTAATTTTGAACACAGTTATATAAGGTGTTTTCTGTACCTTCGGTGGTCTCCAGGTATTGTTGGAAGATGTTAATAGCGTCCTGTGCTTGCCCGTGACATTTCGCTTCGAATTTTTCGAAGGTCACTGGTGGACTGACATTCGAAGTTTTGAACGGAATTGTGTTTTTACCGGGGAAATCTATCAAACAAATTCCACTTAGAAGATGTTCACTTCGAGTTATTGAGACAGTTTTTTAAAGAAAAGAATAGAAATGATTCGGGACTTGATTAAAAGTTCGAGTTAGCGAATTATTCGACTTATAGGAAGTCCAGTTATCGAAGTTCGACTATATATATATATATATATATATATATATATATATATATATATATCTGTTAGTGTAATAGGAAATTTGTCCCATCACAAAGGCAATACTATCCATGCTGTATGTGATGCAGATGTAGCTTAAAAATGTAGCTGAAACATGAAAGATCAAAAGAGATTTTTGAATTAAAAGGCAACATTGCATATTAAGGCACCTTCTGTCATGAACTCCAAGAGAAACAAGTACATCTCGATTTATAGTTGTAAGAGCCGACTAATCAGAATTCTTAATAGCAGTCATGATGGGACGCCGAAGATGTAGTTTAAGCACCACAAGTTATATAAAGCATTTATGTAAGAGGAAGTTAGGTCTTTTCGAGATCCTGAAAATGATAGAAAGAACTATGTTATTCCCCAAGTTTGCCAGAAAAGGTGACTAAAAATTTGAGATTTACCTCAAAATTATTATAGGATAGGCATAGTGTGTAATGGAATTTTAAACACTATCTACCAAATTGATTATAATAATATGCTAAATTAAATTTTTGGCCATTCTATCCAAAATTTAAACCTTTTGGTGAAATACCATTGCTTGTGATAACCTTTTTCGATTGCTAAAACACCAATATTAACTTCTGATTACCTGAACTATCCATATATCATAATTTAGTTTCGCTTTTAGTGTATCCTACGTGATAAGTTTTAACACTTCTATTGGTTGCCTCTCTTGCAACCTCAAGGCACCCCATAAGCGAATGTAAAACATTTGGCGACAGAGCTCCAAACGTGGATTCTTTTAATAAACTCAACATTTTTATTTTCAAATTTTGTTCATTTCTTTAATGACCTGACGACGGCATATTGAGTCTATTAAATCTTTTGAAATGTGCCAAAAATACCCACAACAAATACACACATATATATATATATATATATATATATATATATATATATATATATACATTCAGCCAAACATTTTCAAAAAGATTGTGTTTTATGTAAAAACTTTATATTTTCTCATTAAAATAAAATTGTAAGCTGAACTTCAAAGTTCCTTGTATGTTATTTTTCCTCAAAAATAGATAAGATATCAAAAAGTAAAAGAAGATTCAAGGCAAGTTTTTTAATTATTGCTCATTGATCGAAGCATTAATTATTGCATTCGAAAATTGCAATTTCAAAATTTAGTCAAAATGAATCATTCTGAAATCTTTATTGTAGGAAGAATAGTTATTATTATAAATGATAAAAATAGAATGACCATTGATTAGAACGTAAATCGATTTGGTTCATTTGTTCTCATAAAAGAAATGAAAATATATATTCTCTTCTTTTCTAATATAAAGAAAGAGCAAGACGTAAGAAAATCAAACACAGGCCACGAAGGGTATTGTATTAAATAATTCAAGTAACAGAGAAAAAAGAATTATATATATAATACACAATGTTTATAATTCCACATTTCTACTTCTTTACAAGAAATTATTATCCCCCCCAATACACACACACACACATAATTTAGGGGCTCTTGCATTATGCCGCAGATTTTGTTGAACATTTTATTACCTTGAAAGCGAACTACAAGTCTAGTCTCGTTCTTTAGAAGCATAATTCAAACAGCCGAAAGATGGCCTATTGGATAGGAGATTGCTTGACTTCGGTACCGGAATTCGTTTGTTCGAATCCCACAGTGGCATGGATGTTCGTAGAGGTTCAGAATCGACTTTACGCTGTAGGTCCCGGTGTCATTAGCCCTGGTGTTTCAAAAAGTAAACCGTAGCACTCCAAACCCCCCCAAAAAAACAGAAGACCCCCCCAGAGGTATAGTTTAGAATGGCATGGTAATCACAATCCTATTTTACGTGTTTCAGCCTCCATTAACGAACACAACGGACCTTTGAATGCCTCGATCCTCGATCTCGCAACTCTCCAGTTATGAAGTCCACGCTTTTTAAAACTGAACTACTACTGACAAAGCCGACCAATGAGAATATTAACCCTTAGCTCTCCGTTGGCTCCGCTACGGGGCCATCCGGCATTTGTCCCGCATGTCTTTAGGCTCCGCTGCAAAGCCAAATGTTTTTAGCATGACTACGCTTAAGATACTGCGGAATCGTAGGCCTTTGGATTTGTTATCGGTAGTTAAAACGTGCTCAGTCTCTGTATTCCTACGATTAAACCATTGTTTGACCTTATTTATGGTTAGCAGCATGGTGAAAAATAAATATTATGATAATTTGGAGTTGAGTGGTAGTGAAGAATTAAAAGATATTGCGAAAGACAAATGTTGTTTATAATTTTAAAGGCCCCTCCACACTAGGTCCACTGCAAGACATCACCACCGTCTGGAGGGGGTATGGCTTATCGTGGCCGATGGTGGCAGACGATAAAATAGCCTTGAGGGACGATGGCTTCGGAGGAGGTTTTTCTCCAAAGATCAAAAGCAGCCAGATGCGCAACTAAAGTGCGCAGTAAACCCTATGAACGAATCAATAAGCTCAGGTCATTTAGTGGCCAAGCGTGTGGATGCGACCCGTGAACCATCTTTCGAGGTCACCATCATCTTGGCTTATCGTGGCCGATGGCGGCAGTCGATAAAACAGCCTTGGCGGACGATGGCTTCGGAGTGGGTTTTTCTCCAAAGATCAAAGGTAGCCAGATGAGTAACTAAAGTGCGCAGGAGACCCTGTGGACGAATCAATGAGCTCAGCTCATTTAGTGGCCCAGCGTGTGGATGCGAACCGTTAACCATCCTTCGAGGTTACCATCAGGAAGTTGTGAACAACTGGCCATAGTGTGGAGCTACATAATACTTTAAGTAGTGGTTCCGAAATTATACTACCCAAGTAAACCCAGAATGCGTATGGGAGTTTGTTTCCAAAGATATCACACCATAGTGAAGTACAAAATTTAAAATTTATCTTCAATTTGCAAGAAGAAAGTGCAAATGTATCAAACAAAATTAATAACATTCACAAGCTCGTGTGTTTCTTCTCGCTTAAAATAAGACTCCATTTCAATAGTTCCGCTGCGAAAATGTGTCGGAGTTGCTGGTAGTCAGTGGTACAAAAATGTGCGGAGAGCTAAAATTTAATAATGCGTCGTCACATGACATTACGTACGAAGCGGAAGTTGCGTGAACAAATTATATAAGATCAGTTGATCTAGGCAGGAGTTAATTTGAGTGTAAGCGAAGACGCCAAATGTTACAACAATCAAAAGATAAATAAACGCATCTCACCAAAGTTATCATTTTAAGGACAGAATTGACAGAAATATATTCTAAAGTACAATTATAATTAAATTATTTAGTTTGAGGATAAAATATCTTATACAGTGTACTCCACTTAATGTGATCAGTTTGGGACATGATTTTGATAACAATAAACGATATTCAAAATTAGATATTTACCCACCCACCCTTTTAACTCACACGTACTAAATTTTAAAACAAAATGAAAATACACACCATATATTTATGTACTATATATTATCCTTTAAAATATAAGAATTGTATACATAATTAAAAAAATTGAGCAATTGTTGACTGTCTACCATTTTTGCTAAGAAGCTCATTGATAAATTGATCTTAATCATAATCAACCTGTCATAACGATTTAAAATTTTTATTTTTTGTTTTAATATTAAATCGTTTCACTTTCTGACTTCCCTATCGACAGCCTGCATGTAATCGGGCAAGATATAAAATGTGAATAAGCTCCTTCTCAGTTCTGATAAGAACGTGTTGCCTTCTGCTTATCTGACAACCGTTGACCACCAGCAGGGTGTGCGTATTTCTGAAAAATTCCAAGAACGTGTAATTTTTCTAGGTTGAAAAGGTAGAATTATCGTAAATTCAAACAACAGCAAAGGGAAAGAAAAGAATTCCTTCTGAATATATTGTGAATATTCTATTTGTGAATTTTCTCAAATAAAATGAGGTTCGAAAACTCACAACATTAACTGATCTCATAAAGCGATAATTTTAACATACAAATGAATAGAAAAAATCGGGACCGAGTGATTTCGATACCAATAAGTCATTGATAACATTAACCAATATCACATTAAGCGGAGTCCACTGTATATGTTTATATATATATATATATATATATATATATATATATATATATATATATATATATATATATAAGGTACAAAAATTTATAAAGAAGGTTATCCATGAATTGAAAAAAACTGTTTTTTTCCACGTTTTAATAAAATTAAAACTGAACCGTATTGGTTATTTTTTTTAAACTTTTAATAGATTTTTTTTAATAGCTGTTCAGGAAATAATTCTTCAGGTTCGAAAAATTTTGCAGTGAATTTGAATTAAATTATTTCGAAATATATAATACACATCCTATGAGCACCTAAAAAAACAAAATAATGTTGTTAATGTTAGCGGCAACGAACGCGCAGAACAAATAACTTTTTGGATCGAATTACTCACTGATTTTAATTCGATTTTACCTTTCTGACATTTCTCGAAGAAATTTCAATTAATAAATTTAATTTACTTTTTTTTCTAAATCATTAATCGAATAAAAAATATTCAACTACACGATAATTATTTCACCAAACATATGTGAAGAGCTATAATTATTACAGGAATGAAGCTAGATTTTTTAAAGAGCGGTTTTTAACTTACTTTGTTAAATTAAACGTAAGCGAGAAAGAAGGCGAAGGATAAAGCGAAAGTAAAAAAAAAAGTGCTGCTTGAAGCAAAATCAAAAGATTGGTTTAAGATAAGCGAATCCATTTATTTTTTTTCTTTTAATCCGCAAATAAAAGTGATATTAATAAAAAAATTTCAGTTCTAAAGAAATTTTCTGTAACCTGACTTTATTGGCTTATCCCAAGACAAACTCAAATTTCAGAGAAATCCAATTACTGAAGCATGGCTTGTTTTCATTATTACAGTTTGTATCATTCAGTTTATTTAAATTAATGTATGGTAAAAGCATTCCTCTATTAGGTGTATATATGCATATATGTATTCAGATATATTTTACATATAAATATATACATGTCAGGTCTAAAAAGGGGGTAGTTGTAAATTACGTGAGTTATAAACGATTTTAAAAAGGGAACTCTTTTATAATAATAAAATAAATGAAAAAGACCCACGATCGCGTAAGCTTTTAGGATAATCCGGTCAGGTGGAAGAATTTTGGAAGATTTTGGTGAATTTGCAAACAGATAAGCGTCAGTTTTCACGTGGATATGGCACTGCCAACCCCCTCTACGCGTGTCTTCGACGAATAAATGAAAATGACATTTGTTTTGCTTTAAATGAAACTATTTAATAAACTTATTATTATCAAGAAGGACTTGTTTTCCATTCGCCTTAATACTGTATCACGATATATATGTTCGTATGTATATTATTTATACGTATACATGCATGTATATATATATATATGTATGTATGCGTATGTATGTATCTGTGTGGGCATGTAAGTATATAGACATTTTATGTAAACATACATACTTATACACATGTATCTACCAGTCGACAGTTTTGGTTGAGCAAACAGAAAAAATCTTTTTACTTTAGTGTTAAATTATTAACCTAATTATAAAAAATCATATGAAGAACTTAACACCTGTTTAAATCATAAAATGATCTTTATTTAAATTACACAGGAAAATGTAGAACAAATAATGCGAGAGGTTTATAAATAGATATTTTTTTGCTGTAATACTGTGTATAAGATAATTCATTTTCAAATATGCAATAGGATCAAAAAATTTAAAGTAATGTGACGTCAGATTGGTTTGGTTTAGTTTGGATGACTACTGTCTTTTTTTTTTTTTTTTTTTTTTTTTTTTAACAACACGAGGGCTTAATGAGACCTGGATCTACAGCTTAAAGCCGATTCCAAACAGCTACGAAAGTGACATCAGAAGTACGTTTTAGAGAATAAATTAATAAAATTTCAGATGTTTTAGAAACCTTTCAATTAAAAAATCCGTTGATGTAAAAGACATGAATTTAAAGTAAAGTAAAAATATAAAATAACTAACTATGGTGTAAAAATGAGCTAAATGCTTCAGTATCCCAACGTTTTGAATTCGTTTTACAGATATTTAAACTATAAAAGAGTTCTATTTTTAATATGTTTACTTTAATAATTCGGAAAAAAAATGTAATATATAATTCAAAACTAATCGTAATAATTTTAAAAGGATTATTTTGTAACTTTATTTCAATTGAAATAGGTCTTTAACATCACACAAAGTTTTGCATAATTTTATTTCAAATACTAAAATATATGAGAGATCAACACATGTCATTTCAACACTCAATCATAATAGAAAACTTTTCAAAAAATCGATAAGCAATCGAATTTGTTTGAAACTTTAACGTTCACAGCGTTTTCTTTACTCAATACAGCTGAACTTTTATTAGTTTTCTTTTTACAAACTATTTGCGTTCCGTACATAAAAAATACCTAAGACGAGGCAACCAGGCGAAACTGCTGACATCGGTTTTATTTGTTGTGAAATTTTGATGACTAATCAGAAGAAACATTCCATTATCACTGGTTCATTCTATAGATAATTCAATGCTTCTTTATGCACACGTAAAAAATAATATTAGACTTATCCATTTCATCGATATTTTTTAATCTTTAAGTTAGTGATACAATGTATTTTTAAAAACTTTTCTAATTTCTTATTCTAATTAATTTAGAGGGAAAATTTCTTAACTTCATTGCAGTTTTTAATCATCTCACAAATTTCTGTATACTTTCATTATAAGTTCTAAATCATATGAACTGTCAAAATATATCATTTCCATCTTGCAATCAGGGCCTGATTTACAGGGCATTTTTCAGGAGCCTCTACTCTCGGGGACCCCATATTAAAAAAATACACATTAAATTTTTGGTACATCTCAGAATTCGGTCATGTTTTCCTGCATACTGCCGGGAAACATGAATTTTCTTCTCGTAATGACAAACTGGAGTGTGTATGTTGTTGGTGTGCTTCAAAAGTCAGTAAATTAAATTTATTCCACAATTTTAAGCCAAAAGTAAGCTTTTATGTGCTTAAAAATACTTTGAGCAATGTTAACATTTTAAATGAGTATATTATTCAAATGACTGAAATACAGTGTTCCGTCGCCACTTCGCGCTTCATGTTTTACGGTTTCACTGCTTCGCATGTTTTTCCAAAATATTCATCAAAAAATAAAAATTAAAAAATAGAACCATGTCGGCAGCCACATTGCGGAAAGGAGCGCTGTTTCATGTTGGTGCGTGAGAGAGAAGGTTCTCTGCATGTCAAACAAAGAGATGAGTTGACTCTACATACCACGGGCTCTTGAGATGACAAAGTCTGCAAGTGAGGAAGAAAATGAAGAGGAAGACGAAGAACAAACTGAAAAGCGTGGCCTTACCCTGAAGAATCTGAAACAGTTGTGAAATATGGCAAGAATTTGCACAAGACATTGACGACAATAGGGTTCGAGCTGTCGAGTTCAGCAATCGAGTTGACGGGATTATGTTCTTCTATAGAGGAATTTTAAAGAAAAAGGGAAAACAAAGACAATAACAACTACCCATCACCATGTTTCTCTCCAAGATAAAGCCCCCTGGCTCTACGGTCAGCTCCTCAAGCAGAAGAGTCTCCGAATGAGCCTAAAACTTCTACGAGTCAAGTGAGATCCTCTCCTCCGCCACCAACACACGACTCTTCGCCTCTCTCAAAAAGCAATGATGATTAATATTTATTACTCTATAAGATTTTGTATTTAACCCTATTAATTAGCACTAACACGTTCAAGTAAACACATATACTGTTGTAATTATTATTTTAAACGTGTAAAGTATAAATACTGTTTTTATATTTAAAACATTCGTGTACCCGCATACACGAAAATTCCTAGGGGCAAATCCTACTTCGCGGTTTTTCAGCTGTCGTGGAAGATCCCCATTAACCGTGAAAAACGAGGTATCACTGTACCAACCATATCAGTGACACCAATTTACAAATTCATCTCTTCTGAGAGGAAAAAAATCTTAACTATTTTTTTCCCTCTTGACGAGGTTAATAAATCAGAGAAAATAAATTTTTCCAAAATCCTCTGATATCTATATTTTACTATTTTTAAGATTTAAGAATGAATAGACAGTTTTAAAATTGGTAATTTAAGAATAAAAGTATTTAATTTTTGGAATTTTGTAAAACAAAGTCTCACATGATAGTCTACTTAAAATGGCAATTGTTATAAATTTAAACTAGTATTTTTTCCTTTAAAAATATTACAGGTACTCTGAGTTTGACTCAAGAATGTCACAGTTTTATCGTTAAAGTCAGATACTGTAATTAAATTGCACAGACATCTGTAATATGTTTGATGTTAGTTTAGTGGAATTGTATACTTTGAAAAAATTATTTCATTTTATTAGGTACACAAAATGTTTAGGTTATGTATACCTGTCAGGAGTATTTAAACTGATATAACAGCTTATAAAATAAAATCAGTCACGAGTTCGAGAAAAGTAAGATGTATGGGGGCCCCATATGAGATTTTGGCCCGGAGCCTCCAGGGGTATAAGAAGGGCCCTGATTGAAATCATGAAAGGATACGGTCCAAAAAATCGATTGTCAATCGAATTTCAAAAAATACATCTTTGACGGTTATAGTGTGTTTTCTTTGCTATACAACTGAACTTCATTTAGTTGTCTTTCGCAAATCGGGATCCCACAAATCGAAGCAACCAGTCAAAACTGCTGACATGGGTTTTATTTGTTGATAAATTCTCAGAAATATCTAGGGACGACACCGGCAGAAGCACTTACTGACGAATTCTGCCGGTATGGGCCGGAGGCACGAATAACAGAGGGGAGGGTGATACAAAGAGGTCTTGAATGGGGTTGTATTTTCCATTACCCCGTCAGCTTTTCACGGGGCAACTCTTTTGACCAGTTGACTGATAGCTGCCTACAACAAAGCTTGTTTACAGTTTCAGGTGTCTTCCTAATGTAGCCTCCACACTATGGCTAATTGTTCACCACTTTCTGATGGTAACCTTGAACGATGGTTCATGGGTTGCATCCACACGCTGGGCAATGAGCCGAGCGCATTGATTCATCCATAGGGTCTACTGCGAAATTTAGTTGCGCATTTGGCTGCCTTTGATCTTTGGAGAAAAACCACCTCCGAAGCCATTGTTCGCCAAGGCTATTTTATCATGGCCGATATCGGCCACGATAAGCCAAAGCCCCTCAAGACGGTGGTAATGGCTTGCAGTGGACCATAGTTTGGAGGGGCCTTAAGCAATAAATTTTTACAATCTTTTTCTCTCTCTAAGAACGATACTAATCTTATTTTATCTTACTATATATATATATATATATATATATATATATATATATATATATATATATATATATATATATATATATATATATATATATATATATATATATATATATATATATATATATATTTGAAGTTCAGTTTAAAAGTATTTTATTATTTTAAATTAATTCTTATCTAGAGTCTAGTTTTTAGTTACTACAGACAATAAACAATGTAATCTGAATTATCGTAACTCTTATTAACTAGAACATAGCTAATCATATGACAGGATCAGTAAAATTTTTCATTTACCAGAATTGTAAGGTACTCTATTAGGTAGGTTTTCTGTTTGGGTTGTCTAAAATTTAGAGAATCTATTCAAAATATGTGGTTATGTATCAAAAACAAACACACAAACGAACAAACTTCTTAATTTTCAAAGAAATATAACTTAAACGCTAGATATTTATGAGTCCGTGAAATAGATTCCTAGAGTTTTATGAAAAGAATTTGTTGTTAATACTGGTGATAAAATTTTCCTTACAAATGATTAAATTTCATATTATCCCACATGTACCTAATCTATTATTTAAGCCAAATATAAAAGTATAAAATATAATATATTAAAAATAAAAAATATAAAATTATTTACGTAATATATAAGTTCAGCTGAAAAACGGATGAAAATAATGCAGAAGATATTTAAATAATTTTAAATAAGAAATGATTAAATGTGATGATTAAAGGAATGACGTCATAATGCTATATAAATGTTATCTTTACCTATTCATTATGTGATAAATTGATAAATTTAATATAAATTGATAAATTAAATAAGGCTTGAAATAATGGCATTAAACGCTCAAAAAAGGGGGAAGGGGTGGATGTCGAACGTTTTAAAGATGATTATTTTAGTAGTATCTTTCGCTGTGATATGAAGCATATTTATACCAATTTATTTTAGGATCGGGTTGATAGTTTAACTTAAAAATGAACTTTAAAATAAAAATACATTTACAATTTTAATAACTATACAAATTTTAAAAGGATAAATTTTCCTCGCTTTGAATTTTGCTAACCCTAACTCATCAAGAATCCAATATGGATTCCTCTACCCACTTCAGGTCCAACCGCTTGATACATTCTAGGACAGACGGACAGATAACTTAGGCTATTACTATGTAGGGAATGAAAAAAGTAGTGCAGTTTGTGGAATTTAGTTGTTGGTGCAGATTTTCTAGAAAAGACCACAAAAATAAAAAAGTATCGTATAAGAAAATTTTCTATGTATTAAAAGAAGCTTAGGAATTTTTTCAAATTGTTAATTCTTTATATGCACCAGTTAAACAATTTATTTTTTTCCTTTTCGAAACAGTGATATTTTCTTCTCACATAGTACCACTCAATAACTTTGTCTGTTTTTAGAACGTGATTCAAGCGAGCTTGTGTAGTAAAATGTAAACCGTAGAGCTCCGAACCAAACTAAACCATGACAATTGAGACTCAGTATGTTCAGACATCTTCGGAAAACCTCTGGCATTTTCTTTAAAACTAGTCGCAAGAATAATGTCGATTAATTTTAGTTTTCTCATGATTTGAGTACTATAAAAGGGTTCACAAAATACATAGGAATACATGCAAATTGGATCCATTTATATAGTATAAATCCAAGTATTTAACCCTCTAAGCGGTACGCACGTACAATTCCGCCAAACCGATGATGTCTTCAAAGCGGTTGTGACGTACAATTTTCGACCTCCAAAAACGTTCCGAAAATGGATGTATTGTACATTTCTGCCAGTGTTTTCCATCATGGAGTTTTGAGGTAGGAGGATCAGGTCGATTGTTTAGGAACTGCACCCTTACTCCCGGAGGCACAAAGACTCCGATAGCTTTTCTAGGCTTTGTAAATCTCTATTTCGAAGTATTTCGTTTGCGGTAACAGATGTATCTCTAATTGCACCCCTTAATTATCTTGGAGAACTTTCGTAAAAATATAGATAAGTCTTTAAAAGAATATTTAGATTTTTTAATATACTTTTAGAATCCATTATTTTTTATGGGATGACATTCGAGACTCGACAAGCTTTATATGCATTAAAAATTAACAATCTATAATGTCTATTTATATATCTATTTATAACTGGAAGTAAAGGGACAATAACAAGGGTGGGTTTCCCGAATTCCAATCTAGTTGACAAAGGGTGAAGTAAAAAATCCGAGGAGATTTTTTTTCCTCGGTGTGTTCCACTCGGAGGGTTAAGGGAGGGGAAACTACATATTTTAACCAAAAATTAGAAAAAGCTTTTTTTTTTTTAAATCAAAATTGAAAAATTGAAAATTTTAAAAAATATTTAAAGATATTTCTTGAATAACAAGATAGTTTTACTGCACTGAAACTTGTTTTATACCATACATCCCATTTTAAACTTTAAGAATAATATTTCCACCTTGACGATTTCTGTATTGAATATTTCATGTGATCTTTGTTAGGTGTATTACTTTTAAGCATTTTGAATTCCAAATTTTAGACATTCTCTATTAATGTCGTTTTGCAAAAATTTAGGTATGCTTTTGGAAATCGTAAAATACTTTCTCAGGTAACAGAAAAGTTAATACCAGAAAGCGGTAAACCTAGTTCCTGAAACAGTTTATAAGTTTAAATAATTGTATGCATAAATATTACTTAACTAAAGTGATAATCGATACAAAGTTCAGTTCTTATAAAAATTTTAAAGATAAAAAAGGACTTGTTTTTAAAGCTGTGAAACAGAAACATATTTAAGGAATATGGATAGACGACTCCATTTTTATGAAATATTATTTCGCTTTATAGGATCATTACATCGGTTAACCCTTTAACGGACGGTGGTTTTACAGCGAATCTACCTGTTAAAAGTTTCTTTTTTTTTACCTTTTAAAGACATATGAATGATTTTTTAAAAAACAATTCTATGTTTGTTACATCTCAAACTTACAGATAAATAAAAACACTACAGTTAATTCATTTTTCCATTTGATAAATGTATTTTAAAAATTTCTTTACCCAGAAAATGCAGAAATTCGATTTTTTTCCTTGTGACCCCAAATACCTATATTATTCAAAAACACTTAAAAACTGTTTAACTATTTTTTATTATACACTTTTAATGATAATTATTCATACCTTAATAAAAATTTAAAAGAAAGTATTATCTTCACACAGTACAAAGGGATAGTTTTGCATTCAAACCAGCCCTCTAACCTTTCTTCCTCCCAATGAATGTCTTCTTCCCAATGAAATCTTAAGAAATTTATATTAGTGTCCTTTAACCCACTGAACGGACGCGTCGACGGGGGTTCGACAGCGAATTCCTGTTCGAAAACGGACTTGTCGACCCCTTCTCGTTCGCACTCGTATAACACACTTTTGAGGAAAAAAAATATTGCAAAGCGATAATAAATGAAAGAAACTAATTTTGCGTAACGGAACTCCTTTACCTTGCATGGAAAATAACTTAAAAGTAGCCTGACAACTTTTAAACCGGCAACTCTAGTATAGTACGGTAAGTTCCGTCTGGAATTTACGAAAAGGGTGACAGTTTTGAAAGGAAGAAAGGTGGGGAGGGTAGTCGGTGGATGGGTTAAAGGGTTAATGGGAACAGTTTTCGAACCTCAATTTAACTGACAAAAGAATAGTCACAATATATTCAGCAAGAACCCATTTTATTGAATTCTCCACTTCCACGTAATGAAATGGGGAACGAACAAAGGAGTGGGGTTTTACACGTTCCTAGAATTTTTCAGAAATGCACACGCAATGCTGGTGGCCAGTGGTTGTCACATAAGCAGAAGGCAACACATTATTATCGGAACTGAGAAGTAGCGTATTCACATTATATGCCTTGCTCGCTTACATGCAGCGTGTCGATATGGAAGCCAGAAAACGAAATGATTTAACGTTAAAACAAAATATAGAAATTTTAAATCGTTATGACAGGTTGATTATGATTACGAATAATTTATCACTTGAAAAAATTGTGGACAGTCAACAAGTAATCAGATTTTTTAATTATGTATACTTATATTTACTTATTTATACTTCTTGTGCTTTAAAGGATAATATACAGTACATAAATATAAGCTGTATTTTTTTATTTTGTTTTGGAATTTAGTACTATGAATTAAAGGGGGGTAAATTTATCTAATTTTGCATATGGTTTATTGTTATCAATCTGTTATTGTTATCAAAATCACGTGTCGCAAAGGGATCACATTAAGCGGAGTCCACTGTATCTGAATACATATATGCATATATACACACATACCTAATAGAGTAATGCTTTTACTATACATCAATTTAAATAAACTGAATGATGCAAACTTAATAAAGAAAACAAACCATGTTTCACTAATTGGATTTCTTGGAAATTTGAGTTTGTCTTGGGATAAGCCAATAAAGTCAGGTTAAAGAAGATTTCTCCGGAACTGGAACTTTTTATTAATATCACTTTTATTTGTGGATTAAAAGAAAAAAATAAATGGGTTCGCTTATCTTAAACCAATCTTTTGATTTAGCTTCAAACAGCACTTTTCTTTTACTTTCGCTCTCTCTCTCTCGCCTTCTTTCTCTCGTACGTTTAATTTAACAAAGTAAGTTAAAAACCGCTTTTTAAAAAATCTAGCTTCATTCCTGTAATGATTATAGCTCTTCACATATGTTTGGTAAAATAATTATCGTGTAGTTGAATATTTTTTATTGGATTAATGATTTAGAAAAAAAACGTAAATTAAATTTATTAATTGAAATTTCTTCGAGAAACGGCAGAAAGGTAAAATCGAATTAAAATCAACGAGTAATTCGATCCAAAACATTAATTGCACGGTGTGTTCATTGCCACTAACATTAATAGTATTATTTTGTTTTTTACGGGCTCATAGGATGTGTATTATGTACTTCGAAATAATTTAATTCGAATTCATTGCAAAAATTTTCGAACCTAAAGAATTATTTCCTCAAAAGTTATTAAAAAAATCTATTAAAAGTTTAAAAAAAATAACCAATACGCTTCAGTTGTAATTTTATTAAAACGTGTTAAAAAACAGTTTTTTCAATTCATAGATAATTACCTTCTTTTTAAATTTTTGTACCTTATATATAGACATTATATATATTAATAATATATATATAAATATGAATATATGTATATTTATGTATGTATATATATGTATGTATATATATATGATGTATGTATATATGTATATGTATGTATATTGTATATGTATGTATATATGTATATATGTATGTATGTATATATGTATATGTATGTATGTATATATGTATATGTATGTATATGTATATGTATGTATGTATATATGTATATGTATGTATGTTAATGTATATATGTATATGTTATTTGTATGTATATATGTATATGTATGTATGTATAATATGTATATGTATGTATTTTATATGTATATGTATGTATATATAATGTATATGTATGTATGTATATATGTATATGTATGTATATGTATATATATGTATGTATATGCTTATGTATATGTATATGTATATGTATGTATATGTATATATATGGATATGTATATATATATGTCTATATATGCATATATTTATGTATATATATATATATATGTGTGTATATATGTATAAATGTATGTATATATGTATATATATGTATGTTTATATTATATTTATGTATGTATATATGTATATATATGTATGTATATATGTATATATATGTATATATTATATGTATGTATATATATATATGTATATGTATATATATATATATATATATATATATATGTATATATTTATATATATGTATATATATGTATATATATATATTATATATATATGTATATATATATATTTATATATTATATTATATTATATATATATATATATTATATATATAATATATATGTATATATATATATGTGTATATATATATGTATGTATATATATATGTAATATATGTATGTATATTATGTATATATATGTATGTATATATATATATATATGTTTATATGTATATATATATATGTATATATGTATATATATATATATGTATATGTATATATGTATATATGTATATATATATGTATGTACATGTATGTATATGTATATATATATATATATATTATATATAATATATATATATATATATATATATATACATATACAGTGGACTCCGCTTAGAGTGATCGCGATTAATGTTATCAATCGCTTATTGTTATCGAAATCACTCGGTCCAGATTTTCTCTATTCACTTGTATGTTAAATTACCTCTTTATGTGATGGGTTAATGTTGTGAGTTTTCGAACCTTATTTTATTTGATGAATATTCACAAAAGGAATATTCACAATGTATTCAGAATTAATTCTTTTCTTTCCCATCGCTGTTGTTTGAATTTGCGAGAATTCTCCCTCTCTCACCTAGGGAAATGGGGAATGATCAAAAGAGTGAGTATTACACGTTAATGGAATTTTTCAGAAATACGCGCACCCTGCTGGTGGTCAACGGTTGTCAGATAAGCAGAAGGCAACACATTATAATTGGAACTGAGAAGGAGCGTATTTACATTTTATGTCTTGCCTGCTTACATGCAGCTTATCGATTTGGAAGCCAGAAAGCGAAATGAGTTAATATTAAAACAAAATATCGAAATTGTAGACAGTCAACAATTGATAATTTTTTTATTTATGTATAAAATTCTTATGTTTCAAAGAATAATATACAGTACATAAATATAAGGTGTGTTTTTTCATTTTGTTTTGAAATTTAATACATGTGAATTATATTGGGGGCGGGTAAAATCTAATTTTGAATATTTCGTTTATTGCTGTCAATCAGTTATTGTTATCAAAATCACGTTATCCCAAACTGATCGTATTAAGCGGAGTCCGCTGTATATGCACTTGTAAATGATATTTTAGCCTCACACTAAATAACTTAATTATAATTGTATTTAAATATATATTTCTGTCGATTCTGTCCTTAAAATGACAATCTTTGTCGAGATTTCCTTAAATCTCTTTTGAATATGGTAACCTCTGTCGTTTTCGATTACACCCAAATTAACTCCTGCCTAGATCACCTACTCTTATATAATTTGTTCACGCAACTTTCGCTTCGTACGCGATGTCATGTGACGACGCGTTATTAACCCTTAGCACACCGCGCATTTTTGTACCACTGCCTATCAGCAACTCCGCTATATTTTCTCATCGGTACTAGTGAAATGGGGTCTTATTTTAAGTGAGAAGAATCACTCTTGTGAATGTTTTTAATTTTGTTTGATACTTTTGCACTTTCTTCTTGCAAATGAATGATACATTTTAAATTTTGTTCTTCACCATGGTGTGATATCTTTGGAAACAAACTTCCGTATGCATTCAAGGGTGTACTTGTTTAGTATAATTTCGGACCCACTACTTAAAGTATTATGTAGCCTCTACACTCTGGCCAGTTGTTCACCACTTCCTGATGGTGACCTCGAACGATGTTTCACGAGTTGCATCCACACGCTGGATTACTAAATGAGCCGAGCGCCTGGATTCATCCATAGGGTCTACTGCACACTTTAGTTGCTCATCTGGCTGTCTTTGATCTTTGGAGAAAAACCGCCTCCGAAGCCATCGTCAGCCAAGGCTATTTTATCGTCTGCCGCCATCAGCCACGATAATCCAAAGCCCCTCCAGTTGGTGGTAATGGCTTGCAGTGGATCATAGTATGGAGGGGGCCTTTAGAATTATAATCAATATTTGTCTTTCGCAGTACATTTTAATTCTTCACTACAACTCAACTCTAAATTGTCAAAATAATTATTTTTCTCCATGCTGCTAACCATAAATAAAGTCAAACAATGGTTTAGTCGTAGCAGTACAGAGCACGTTTTAACTACAGATAACAAATGCCAAAGAAGCATCTTAAACGTAGTCATGCTAAAAACATTTGGCTCCTCAGCGGAGCCTACGGAGCTGCGTAACAAATGCCGGATGGCTCTGTAGCAAAGCTAAGGGTTAACATTCTCATTTGTCGGCTTTGTCAGTGGTAGTTCAGTTTTAAAACCGTGAATTTGCTAACCGGAGAGTTGCGAGATCATCCAAAGTTCCGTCGTGTTCGTTAATGGAGGCTGAGATACGTAAAATGTTTGTGATCGCCAAGTCCTTCTATACATCTTATCGTATATACATTTATATCTTCTTACCTTTATACCTTCTTAGTTTTAACTTATCTTCTATACCTTTATACCTTCTATATCTTTCAATATATCTGGGTATCTTCTGTTTGGTCCCTGATTCTAAAGAACGAGAACCTACTTGTATTTCCACTTCATGGCAATAAAATGGGAAACAAAATCCACAGCATAATGCAGGAGCCCCTAAATTATTAAATATATAATGTTGTGTCAGTAGATAACAATTTAATGTAAAGAAGTAGAAATGTGGAATAATAAACATTGTGTATTATATAATTCTTTTTCCCTCTGTTTCTTGAATTATTTTATACAACACCATTCGTGGCATGAGTTTCTCACGCCATGCCCTTTCTTTATATTAGAAAAGAAGCAAATGTATATTTTCATTTCTCTTCATCAGAACAAATGATCCAAATCGATTTACGATCTAATCAATGATCAATTTCCAAATGATTCTTTTTGTCTACATTTTGAAATTGCGATTTTCGAATGTAAGAAATAATGCTTTGATTAATGAACAATAATTAAAAAATATGTCTTATATCCTGTTATATTTTTTTGACATCTTAGCTATTCTTGAGGAAAATAACATTCAAGGAACGTTGAAGTTTACAATATCCTTTTAATTAGAATATATAAAGTTTTTACATGAAAGACTAAAATCTTATTAAAAATAATGTTTGGTTTGCATGTATATATATATATATATATATATATATATATATATATATATATATATATATATATATATATATATTTATTTATTTATTTATTTACAAATAGAAATAAAGAGGGAGAAAATAAGAGATAAAAAATATTTAAATGCAACAATTACACCGCAACATAACGTAATGAAACTTGAAGCCTGGACATAAAAGTAATTGGGACAACAGAACAATAACTGTTTTCTGCCTTGTTTTGTTGTTCAGTAAGAATCGAACGATGCCCTTGAGGGAGTTCATCTCATCCATATTAAGTGTTCTTGAATCTCCTTCTTACAGACAGACACTTTGAGCTATGAAACCTTAAGAATAACTCATTTTCCCACTCTATTGTAGTGTAACATTTAAAGGAAACATTACAAAAAAGGGCTATATGAGTGTATATATATTTATACATATATATATACATATATATACACTCATGTCCATAAAATAAGGATAATGAAGTTCAGGCAATGAAAGAGACAAAAGCAAAACAAATTTGACTTATTTGTAAAGTCTATTTATTAAACAAAAGGTAAAGAGAAAAAAAAGATGCTATATGTTTGACATAATTAATAAAAATTGCGATTTTTACTCCCTGGAGTAAATTTCAAAAAAGAACCTATTTACAGAAAATAGTATAACATGGTTAGTATGATGGTTAATACGGAGTATGTCTCCCGGACGATGCAATACAAGCGTTACAACGCCTACGCATGCTGAGTATCAGATTATCAATCTGATCTTGGGGAAAATTACACCACTCATCAAGCAATGCCCTCCGAAGTTCCGATAGACAGTTGGGAGGGGGTTGACGGGCTGCAATTCGTCGGCCAAGCATGTCCCACACATGCTCTATTGGATTCAAGTCCGGTGAGTATGCTGGCCAATCCATACGGGTGATATCCTCCGATTGAAGGCATTAGTCTACAATGTTTGCACGGCGACGTCGGGCGTTGTCATATATATACAGAAATTCAGGACCCATGGCGCCCCGAAACAAACTTACATGTTGTTCCAGAATGACATCCCGATAGATGTGGCCAGTCGTCCGATAATTCTACCACTTAAAAAATCATCCAAATGCTTCCTTTGTGCCATAACTATGCGGTTATTGCACTGAAAGGCTTTTAAAGCGCTTGTGAACAATTTTACTTCTTTGCTACCATTCCTTATATACCCCTTTCATACACTCTCGTCATTGTGACGTACTATCCGCGCCATCTGGTGGTTTCCTGCAATTTGCATATTTTTCTTCAAGATGTGTGTGATAATTCTACAGGTGAAATTTTTATTTTAGAGCTCAATTTCTGTGTGATTCTGAATTATCCTTAATTTATGGACATGAGTGTATATATATATATATATATATATATATATATATATATATATATATATATATATATATATATATATATATATATATATATATATATATATATATATATATATATATGCAAACCTTAAATTATAAAATTGCTGGACAAGAAGAATGCTAAACAGCTAGCAGTAATAAAACTGCAGTCGGCTGACATTGAAGAGAACGGTACAAGTCTAATTAAAACTTTATTTTACATATATATATATATATATATATATATATATATATATATATATATATATATATATATATATATATATATATATATGGGAGGGTTGGTTGGTTATATAATATGTAACAAGGAGAAAATTAAAATCACCGGTCAAAATAGAATTATAGCCCCTATTTATTTTACTTGCTCGGGCTACTGGGCAAGGAGAAGCTTAACTAGACTAATTGAAGATGTAGCTATCGGGTCACATAGAAGAGAAGCATAGAAGAGAAGTTCGAGTAGAACTTAAATTTTATTTTAGTTAAGAGAACGACATCTGTTTCACAGTCAAAATCAGGAGATAAAATGACCATCGAAACACGTTCTGGAATAGGGTTGGTTCCCAGAGCAAGACCAAGACGAAATCTTTCTCAGAGAAAGTAGCTTAGTCGGCATCATTAACAAGAAAAGGAACTTAGATCATTGAAAAGGGAACCAGGGAAGATAGGAAATATGGAGAGTGGGCAGATAATTTTCACTGATTGCAGGGAAATATTTTGGAAATGTGAATTTTATGTCGCGAAAATATCTATAATTAAGATATTTTGTAGCTAGAAAAATAGATTTTAAGGAATAAGAATGGGAGAGAAGGAGAACTTTTATGATACAATAAAGTGTAATAATTTTGATATATATATATATATAGTGTGTGTATCCGACTCTAAGACTAGAACCACTAAGTTAATTAAGTTTTTACTACAAAGTTAAAAGTGTATCGATGCTGGCTAATGCATGACAAGCGTTTCATGACAAGCCAATGAGGGTTCTAAGAGTGTGTTACGAGGGGAGACGATAAAACTCTAAGCAGGTTACACAAAATAGTCGCATAAGAAGAGTTGAGGTTGCCAGTAACTAGTTTTAATAGGAAGTCGGTGGAGGTTACTATAGTTAATGGTGAAGCTAAGATATCTCGCCACAGGCTGATATTTTAGGGATGGAATCGTCAGAAACTTATTTTAAATTCCTTTGTAATTCAGTTAGTTAATTATTCTTAAAATTCCATTACATATATATGTGCGTGTAAATTCATAAAAATTAAGATACTTTAAGTACAATTTATACTACATTAAAAATGTTCTTAATAATGATATCTTACAACGGAAAAAAAAGATGAATGTTTATTATGTTTGCAAAAGTCGTTGGAGAATGGGGAACATATTACGTAAAATTACATGTAACATTAGTTAAAGTATATTAAAATGATTTTAAGATAGCTATCTAT
>CM063510.1:148448360-148452175 GCA_032207245.1 Pardosa pseudoannulata
TTCTTTAAAATGTATTGTGGTGTGAAACGTCGTCTTAGAAATTTTTTTTATTAGATAAAAAATATATAGTGTCTATCAAGATATTTTTAAAGGAAAATAATAAAGCCAATTTAATCTTTAAAACTTTATTTGGAACGTCATTAATAAGAAATAATTAAGAGATTAAAGAAATTACAAAAATAAGTGAAAGTATAAACCCCTTAAATGAAAAAATATTATTTGGTGATCTAGAATTATTCATAATATAATGTTTTATTTTTAATTATTTAAATATTTTTTCCCATGATTTACGTTCAAATTTTATCTGCTTTGAAACTTAAAAAAATATTTTTCTATTTGAAAAATTTTCCCATATTAACTTTAACATCTTTTAACAAAAACTTGTTAAATATCCTTTTTAACACATCTCGATTTAAAAGTATTTTTTATGCGCCTGATAAAGTATGCTTTTCATATATCTGAAATCATCGAATATTATTTTTAAATGCTAAAACTTCAAAAGATGTGAAAATGAGAAAAAAGTTTTGTGAAATATATTTTTAAAACAATTTTTCTTATATTTGAAAGTATTGAGAAACTTCAAAGCCCTACAAATACAAAAGAATCACAAAAAGTTTTAGGAAAGTATTTTTCTATGATTAAATATTTTTTAAATAAACGTTTGTATTATTTGTGGTTAAATTGTGTTTTAATTTTTTTTTAATATAAGATATTTTAAATAGTATTATATGTGGAAATTGAATCAAATACAAAAATTAAAATATTTTTCAGAGTATAACATTTTGATATGATGTTAGAATCTTTTTTAGGTTTTAATTGATTTTTAGTTTTTGTGAAGTTGTGATCTTATAATTTAAGTGGATGTCGTGTAATTTGCATTCGGCTTCTATGGGCCATCTATGTCACATTTTAGACACTATATCTTTCCAATGTTTGGTCACAGTTAATTTGTTAATTCAGATGAATATAAAATATTACTAACGATAATATTTTTTAATTTTACTTTCTCCTCATTTACATTGACGTTTGATTAAGCTATGATAATAGAAATTAAAGTATAAAAATATTATACACTGTTATATAGTATAAAAACTAGCATATATACTGTCATATGACTAGATCAGTAAAAGTTTTAATTTTCCATAATTGTAAAGTACCCTATGAGACAGGTAAAAAATGGTTTGTTTTTTGGCGGAGAATTATCTTTCAATAAAAATAATCGATTAAAATTATCACATACGTACCTAATCTATTATTTAAACGAAATATAAAAGAAAATTATTTACATAATACCTAAGTTTAGTGATAAAACGTATGGAAATAATGCAGAAGATATTTGAATAATCTAATATAAATGATTAAATGAGATGGTTAAGAGGAATGACGTCATAATGTTAGAAAAAAAATGTTATTTTTACCTATTTGTTATTTGATAAATTGATAAATTTAATCGCCTGCTCTTAAAATGGGCCTTGCTTTAATGGCATTACACACTCGAAAAGGGGGACGGGGTGGATTTCGAACGTTTTAAAGATGGTATTTTTGCTGTGATAGGAAGCTTATTCGCACCGATTTATTTTAGAATGGGATCTATAATTTAGGAAAAGATAAACTGTACTCGCTTTGAATGTTGCAAACCCTAACTCATCAAAAGTCCAATATGGATGCTCTATCTATTCCAGGTCCAACCATTTCATAAATTCGAGGACAGTCGGACAGATAACTTAGACTATTATTACATTACGAGAAGAAAGTTTAAGGATCGAAAACATGAAATGATTATGTGGCTAGGAACATCCGTACAACAATACGTGAATTTAATAAAATACAAATAATAAAAATCATAAAGAGTTGAAAAATAGTAAAATATATTTTAAAAATAATAAAACAACTTTAGAAATAAGAATTAAAAGAAAAAGCAGAAAATTTTAAACTAATTAGACATTTAGATAAACGTGGCTGATTCAGGGACAGAACCATCAACCCGAGAAATATGACAATCAGATGGGCAGACATTCTTCCTAATGTGTCATGCCTACAAATGGTGAGGGAACTAATTAGAGTATATGATGGTCGAGTAAAAACAGTCCAAAAATTTTAATATTACTTTCCGCTCTCGCCATCTTATCAATAATGAATTTATTTTAGAATAAGGTTTGAAATAATAGCATTAAACGGTCGAAAAGGGGGGGATGGGGTGGATTTCGAACTCGCTTTGAATTTTGCTAACCCTAACTCACAAAAAATCCAATATGGATGCCTGTCTCTATTCCAGGTACAACCGCTTCATAAATTCGCACAGATGGACAGATGGACAGACAAATTAGGCTATTATTATATAGGGGATGATGTAAGAATAAATTTTTAGTATGCTGAATTTATTTTATGGCGAGTTGCAGATCAAGCATTTACCTCTGCGAGTTTGATTTAAATAAACTTATACTATGTAAACTTGTTAAATTCTAATATTGGTTAATTTGTAACTATTTCCATACTCTAAATTTTCCAGAAAAAAATCTTATCAGTTTTGTTTGTTAAAATTGTGACCTCACTTTCAAAATATGTTTGAGATTTCCTTAACCACTTCCGGTATGATTTAATAATTAAAACCTGTGCATGAAATAACCATCTAATTTTTATTTAAAAAACTTGCTTCATTTTACAATTCTTACATATTCTTAATTAAAATCCACTTTTTACATAGTGTTAAATAATATCAGAAACAGTAAAATTAAGAAAATATCAAAGCAAAACATTAATAAGGTATACAGATAATAGTCTTCAAGCTAGTGGTACTTTTCAAAAAAGAGTGCAAAGGAATTCTTAATTGTTTACACCGTTTTCTTTTATTTTGACTCATTGATTTGGCAATGACTTGTGACTTTTGATGGTGTTTAAATTCAAAACCTATATGAATTTTTAATATATTATATTGAAGAATTTTATTAATTACATATAATTTTGACATTTTTCATATGCATTCAGTTTGATTATATATATTCAAATTTAATTATATATAATAACAGTTATCTTTTGTGTTAATATTATTATGACATAAATAATCAAGAAATATTCAAAAGATGTTTTTAACTAAACAAAGTTTAGTTTTACACCCATTATGGAGTAACTATGGAGGAGAAATGACGCAATACACAAGAAAAGCGTAAGGTGTAATATCAAAAAATAGATCTCCGGAGTTTGAAGTTGGAAAAAGTATACTGAAGTGAAAATTCGAGCAGAAACGGAAAGTTGTTGTGTTGCACAAGTTTCTGGAATAAAAATATACGTATAAGAAATGGGAAAATACGTATTAGAACACTGAGTTCATATATAAAAGTTTTATCTCGATATTAGTGGGCAAAGAATTCAGTTCATCGACCTCCAGGATGTTCGCAATTTTTGTCATCCTTTCTTTCCTTCCATCACATTGAGCTGCAATAATTGTTTATCAATAAAATGTATTACATATCTCTCTAAACAGTTTTACAGAAAATTTGGAGAAATTGTGAAGTCGTTTTACATTTTAAAAGATATACCTTCATTCAGTTTTGATAATTTATATTTTATGAACTTTTATATCTAAATTCTTTTGAAAATAGATAATACTTAAGAAAGTATGGAATTACAGCATTAATTATTACAAAGAAAAGCGAAATATTTGTTAAACGTATGAATATGGGGATGAAATAACATTATTTAAGAGCAGAGCTCAAGAAGTTTTATAGGGAACAGATAAATCTAGTCGGTTGGTGACCTGCTCTCGGACTAAATATCTTTATCTGAAAACAAAATGGTTAATGGAGGATAAAATATCT
>CM063510.1:148459775-148472275 GCA_032207245.1 Pardosa pseudoannulata
GTGCAGGATGGCTCGTTTGGGGAGGAATTATTCTTGGTTCCAGAACTGACCTGCATGTTCAGAGTGTAACGATGACAGGCCACATCTATCGGGATGTCATTCTGGAACAAAATGTATGTTTGTTTCGGGCGCCATGGGTCCTAATTTCTGTATATTGATGACAACGCCCGACCTTACAGTGCAAACATTGTAGACGAATGCTTTCAATCGGACGATATCACCCGTATGGATTGGCCAGCATACTCACCGGACTTGAATTCAATAGAGCATGTATGGGACATGCTTGGCCGACGAATTGCAGCCCGTCAACCCCCTCCCAACTATCTATCGGAACTTCGGAGGGCATTGCTTGATGAGTGGTGTAATTTTCCTCAACATCAGATTGATAATCTGATACTCAGCATGCGTAGGCGTTGTAAAGCTTGTATTGCATCGTCCGGGAGATATACTCCGTATTAACCATCATACTAACCATGTTATACTGTTTTCTGTAAATAGGTTAATTTTTGAAATTTGCTCCAGGGACTAAAAATCGCAATTTTTATTAATTATGTCAAACATATAGCATCTTTTTTGTTTAATAAAAAGACTTTACAAATAAGTCAAATTTGTTTTGCTTTTGTCTCTTTCATTGCCTGAAATTCATTATTTTAATTTATGGACATGAGTGTATATACACACATATATATACATATGTATACACACATATATACATATGTACACACACATATATACATATGTATACACACATATATACATTGGTATACAAGCATATATACATATGTATGCACACACATATATACATATGCATACACATAGATATATATGTGTACACACATATATATATGTATACACACATATATACATATGTATACACAGACACACATATATATGTGTGTGTGTATTTGTACATATACAAGTCTTTTAAATTTTATTTTATATTTATACTGAAATTAATCAAGTATGATGTTCATTTGACCTTTTAGTGTAGTAAATTAATCTATAAAAATATCCGTGAATGCATTAGAAATTTCAAAAAGGAGAATTTAATTTAAAAACCTCTTTTAACAACTAAAAACTCAATAAGGCAGTAAAACTTTAAATATCTTAAAATTTAAACTCGACATCTTTTCCCTCGTAAAATATTTAAATGTCAGCTTAAATAAATTTACTTACTTAACAGTTTAAACTTCATTCCAGTCTTATATTTTATACCCTATCTCAATAAATCTCATTATTTGAGGTAAAGTGCATTTCCATTTAGTAAAATATTCTAATAACTATTGTTATTGAAAATTGAGTTATTTAAATACTTTTGCTATTTTTTGTTTGAAGAAATGAAAACTCGATGCCAACTAACATTTCTTTTTCAATCTAATAAAATTATAAAGACGGTATGTTATACACATTAAATTAATGCTTAAATTTAATATATTAATTAAAATAATTATACGATGTAAAAAATTATAGTCATTAAAAACTACAAAAATCTCAGATTCATAATTAGCTCAAATTTAACATCGCAATTTAGACCTAATATATGGTAACAAGGTAGCCATTACCTTTTACATGACCAATAAAACTTAATTGCTTTGAAATCATCTTAATTTCATATAAAAGAATCACAGAACCTGTTCTTATTTGGGCAATTTACTCATTTTTACACGTAATTGGGAATAGTTTTAGTGCTTGTTAAATGAGTCAATCCTATATAATTGTATCATTTTTTTAACATCATTAAAAATTTATATAGGTAATAAAGTAAAAAGTTGTAGCAATAATTATCTTTCCAGACATTCTCGCTTTTTTTTATTCTGTTTTCCCATATCGCTCACGTGTGTATCTCTCATAAGGTCTCATTTCTTTTCTTAATTAATGACATATTTTCCTACTAATTTTTATTACCTAATTATTTATTTTTATATATACACACAAATATACATATATATATATATATATATATATATATATATATTATATATATATATATATATATATATAACTATATATTTAGTCACTATATTTATGTAATATCATATATATATATATTTATATATAGATAGAAAGCTAATTATCTAATAGTAATAACTATACTCCTTTAGTCACAATATTTATGTAACCCCTATCAATTTTACTTCCCGGGATACTGGGCAAGAAGAAAGCTAATTATCTAACAGTAATAACGATGCAGTCGGGCCATATTAAAGAAAACATCACAAGTCTAATTAGAACCTTATTTCAGAGCTGCTAAAACGGACATCTTTACTAATCAAAGACAGTTTTTTAGCTTTTTAAGATGAAGAAAAACGTGGAGCCATTTGCCGACGACAGCTGGAAAACGTGTTGAATAATATATACACATATATACGTATCAAGTTCCTATTAAACGACACTAGACTCCTGACATAGTTTTCATTCTTTATTCAAATCTCACAGCACACTAATCATCAATCATCTTTAATGGCGTCTCACATTGGCGCCCAACTTCTAACAAAGGCAGGCTTAGCTGCCACGGGTAACCACAGTTCTGATCGTGGAATGTGCATACTTCTCTCTGCTCTAGATCACTGCGCGTGAGCCGTATTTATGTTTCTAACTCCTCACGCCGAGTCACACTCAGTAAAATAATCCCTAATTAAAATCTCTTAAAATTAATCTACATTTTAAATCCACATCTATAGGATAGAAAGCTTTGGGAAATGGATAGAGAGAATCTTATGTCGAGAAAGCTCCTTTGAATATATATATATATATAATCCATCAAAATAATTGTAAAACTGTTGGACAACGAGAGAGCTGATCAGCTAAAAATAATAAACGTGCAGTCGGGCCATTGAAAGAGACCGGCACAAGTCTAATCAAAACTTTATTTTAGAGCTGTTAACACGGACATGTTTACTAATCAAAGACAGACAAGAGGAAGACACAAAAATCACTCTGCTCGAACAGAGGTGCACCCAAGAGCGAAGACAGAAAGACTTTTCCCAAGGGACAAGAAACTTACTCAAGGAATAAACGAAGAGCCATTTGCCGGCAACAAACAGCTGGGAAATGTGTTGAATAGACAGAAAATTTACATCTCTAATTCAAAAAGCTTTGGTAAATGTATCGAAAGAATTTTAAGTCGAAGACACGCCTTTGATTAAGACATGTAGAGGTTGGGAAAAAGATTTTAAGGAATGGGAAAGAGGAGGTTTTTAAGAAAATATTAAAGTTAAAGAATTGTGATATATTACATATATGTGCAACAATATGGTAATTGAAGTTCTCGTTTTCGAATAATTAACGATATAAGTAAATAATTCAAGTTTTATTTACACTTTTTATTGTTATTTTGTATGTAAACCCTTAATCACTGAAAACTGCACGCACACATATATGCATACATGTACGTCTTTGGGTGCAGTTTCATTTGCTTTTCTCTGTTCATCTGATGGCCTTCAAGTATGAACGTATGTATGCATATATATATATATACATATATATACACATATACAAATATAAACATATATATATACACACATAAGTACTATTAATATCCCTTATTTACACAACACAAACACACTATATATATATATATATATATGAGTATATTATATATATATATATGTATATATATATATATTATATATATATAGTATATGTGTGTGTGTGTAGTGTGTGTCTGTGACATACAAATGAATATAAGACAGGTAAAAAGAATTTTCAGACATATATATATGTAATATTAAAATCCCTTATTCACATATTTTAATATTAATTTAATATCTTATGTTTATAAATTACGTTATTGGGGTTTGAGCGGTAATACTGATTTTTCTCTGCAGACATGCTATAAACGTAATCCAGCCTCTGTCTGTACTTCTTTAACCAATAGTAAAAGCGTTCTCTTTAGACATGGGTATTTTTATCACATGATCAAATATTCTTAGGGATTATTCGTAATATTTTTACCTGAGGAAGCCCTACTTATAAAGTGTTTGTTCACGATGTTCTCGAAGTTTTTTGCCTGTTGTATAGATTGATAAATCGTCACCATAAAATGTGTTGTTCTTCTTTGATGAATCTCGCCCTTTTTACACACACACACACATATATGTGTGTGTGTGTGTGTATTGAATAGTTAATTGCGGAATACAAGTCCTAAGTCTTCTTACTCAAAGATGGTATGGAGAGTATAGGACTTCTAAAAAGTGACCCTTGTAATTTCGAAGCTAACCTGCCACCGCCTACCACTTAAAAAGGTATCTTTCGAACTTCAAAGAGACTACGAAACAGTTTCACATGCATCCACCCCCATTATTGAACACGATTTTCTTTCTTCCGGCTCTCTCTCCGATTATATTTTTGACGCCTTTGTCGACAAAGCTACTGCATATCAGGTGAATTATTCATCAGTGATTAAGGAGAAAAAGATTCAATTTTTGTCAATTCAACAGAAATAATACAAAATGTTTTGTGAGGAAAGCAAAAGAATAGTTTCTCTATCTCTATCTATCTATCTCTATCTCTATCTCTATCTCTATCTATCTATCTCTTTCTATCTTTTTCTATCTATATCTATATCTATTTCAATCTATCTCTCTTTATCTCTCTATCTATCTATCTCTCTATCTCTCTCTATTTCTCTCATCTCTCTCTCTGTATCTCTCTATCTCCCTCTCTCTATTTCTCTCTCTCTATCTTACTATCTCTCTCTCTCTATCTATCTATCTCTATCTATCTATCTATCTATCTATCTCTATCTCTCTCTCTATCTCTCTATCTCTCTCTCTCTCTCTATCTCTATCTATCTCTATCTCTATCACTCTCTATCTCTATCTCTCTATCTCTCTGTCTATCTCCCTCTGTCTATCTCTATCTATCTCTCACGCTATCTCTATGTACCTTTCTACATCTCTATCTACCACCTCTCTCTTTCACCCGCACACTTACACCCGCACACACATATATCTATCTATCTATCTATCTATCTCTCTCTCTCTCTCTCTCTGTGTATATATATATATATCTATATATATATATATATATATATATAGAGAGACAGAGAGAGATATATATAGAGAGAGATAGAGACAGAGAGAAAGAGAGAGAGAGAGATTAAATTTAATTCAAATAAATATTAGGGGATTTAAAAGTTGAATGCTTCTTTCCAGTTATTATAAAAGTGTGACATATTCTTCCCTTACTCAATTGTTAAATAACTCTTAAGAACACCTTCACATATTTAAAAAACTCGAACTAAAATAAAATAAAAATTTATAGACTAACACCAATAAAACTGTATTTTTTCAGAATAATATGGCCACCTGTTTTACCTCAAGACAAAGGGATGTCCGAATATATTGATGCTATTTGGTACCAAAAGTCATGGGTTCGTATTCCACTGCTCGCTTGGATGTTCGTAGCCGTTCAGAATCAACTTTAAAGAGTAAATCCGGGAGTTGTTGGACCTCGTGTAGCAAAGAAGTAGACAGTAGAAATCCTAACATAATCAAAGAAAGATATATAAGCCTTAAAGTGTACATTTCACTAATAATATCCATGTATACAATTTTCCTTTTTTAAAAATTTTTTTAACTTTCCTTATTTTATACATTTGCTCAACAACTACTGTTAATTTTATTTCTTTATTTTATAAATATTTACCGTGAAATAATACCTAAAATACATCAAGAGTTCTAAAGGGTAGTTGTCAGCAATGAAATATATTTGATCTGAAAAATTTCCTTTTTTTCCTTACTGGGACAGGAAACAGTTTTTAATTATTGTATCACTGCCATCATGGGTCTTTTGTATATTATCGAAAAATAAAAATCGATAAAACGAACAGTTGTTAAAATGCTGATAATTCAAATTCAGTTGCATGAAATCAACAAAAACCTCTCCTAAAGCTTAGAGCGAAATTCCGGTTCTGTTACAGATTTGCAACACGGTGATGTACAGTGAAGTTTAAGACACAAGAAAATTTGATTTATAATAAACATGTAAACATGACACTAATAAAGAGATAGAAAATGTAACTGCTTGTGGATACTGAGTCCGTATCCGGTTAAAATTCTTGAAGTTTGTTGATAAATGCAAGCATTTCATCAACAGATAAATCCACAAACACGAATCCCTAATTAACAAGGTACTTTTCTGGTTTAATCCGATTAATTTCAAATGTCCGCTAATCCGAATTCATGGTATCTCCAGCAAAATTAAATGTTATTAGTTGTTCACAGCTCTAAATTAACTTCTAAACGCTGGTGAAGCGAGCACATATAATTTACCGCGGAAACTCGGTAAAGTGTGAATTGTGAGAACAAACGGAGATTTGAAAAGTAATTATGTTTAAATGGTTCATTTTTCATTGTTAATCTACCAAAATTTCTATATTCTATATTCATTGGTAAAAAAGGGCATTCAATAAACATATGTTTATATGTATACATATATGTATATTATATAAACACACACATATATGTATACATATATATGTATGTTATATATACTCAAATATATATATGTGTATACACATATGTATATTATACAAACACATACAACAGATGACGCTGCAGTCTTGGACTAACTTGCAGTCATAAACTCTACGATATGTTTCCAGATATCCATATATACGTATATATAAACACCATCCCGTCTCTTTGTGTCCCGGGATGGCTTATATATATACATCTGCATATATCACAGACACAATATATTTTTTATAGTTAAATTTTTTCAGCGCATCTGTTTTGGAATATTGTAACTCAATTTTTAAAGTAATTCTCTACATGCATATAATCTACATGTATGTATCAATACATTTTCCCAGACTTCTGATATCTTATATAAAGGAGTGTACGCTGACTTAAAAAAATTTTACCCAGTCTCCCAAAGCTAACTCTAAAATAAATGCTATGTTTCTGTCCCCTCGCCACATTTTCCAGCCGTTCCAAGGCAAATAGTTCCTTTTTCCAGTGATCTAAGTTCCTTTCTGACTGTTAACATTGCTCACTGAGCTTCTCTCTTTTGGGAATATGCTATGCGTCAACTCGCTGTGGGAGCCCAACTCTGTAATAAGAAAGTGTTTCCATGGGTCAATTCCATGCTCTGCGTTTGTCAAAGAAAGATGCATTTTACCTAGATTAAAATAAAGTGAAATTATACTACTGTCTTGTTGTTTTCTTCTACGGGGCAACGACTACATGTTAATTACGCTTCTCATTACCCAGTAAGCACGGCAATTAACAATAATTCACATGTAACAGGTGGATTCATTTTGCAATTTACAAACACGCGCAACCATATATATGCGTGTATATATATTATTTAATGAGAGCATTAACTTTGTATATATAATTTTTTTTATATAATACGCATTAAAGTGATTGTTATACAATAAAGCACTATATTTTACAATACACTTAATATATTTTAGCATTAATCTCTTATTATAATTAAAATATTTAATAAATTAAAAAAATTGATAAATTATTATATAACTGTTTTTATGTGAGTGTATAATGATATATATATATATATATATGTATATATATATATATATATATATATATATATGTATAGAGCATTTCATCTTTAAATAAAAGAAATCATATATATATATATATATATATATATATATATATTTGTAATAAGAAATGAAGAACGATGCATGCACTTAAAGAAAACAGTCATTTATAAGCAAAATTCTTTTTTTTCTTTTATTCTCTCTCTGTTACGATTTTGAAATATATATATATATATATATTTCTAAATTATTCAGAATTCGGTAAAGAAAGGTATTTATATAAATAAGAGTCTTTGTACCAATATATTACCTTTCAATTTTGAGACGTCATTAATTGTTATAGTAAATAAAAACCATGATATAATTATTCTTTAAGTACTTTAATTACTAATTGTATTTCATTTCATTGATTAGAGTTTATGAAAGATACAATGGACTTGAAATCTTAATCTTTAAATTGCAGAATTTTTAACGATTTTATTGTATTAATATATACAATATTGTTACATAAGCTATTCACTAAAATATATGAAATAATAATTTTTGATTAAAATGAGAGAATTTTTTTTTGTATAAAGAACATTACCTCCAACAACTTCTTCTAAAGTGCTACTAGTGTAAAGCATAAAAACTAATTGTTTTTATATTTTAACTTTATCTGTAGAATTTCTACGAAAACAAAACTGAGTATCAACTTTCACTATGCTTCTTTGGATATGAAAAGACGTAGTTTTGTTAATAAAAATAAAACAAGTTTTTTGGGTAAATCCTCTTTGCGATAAATTATTTCAAGTTATACACGTTATAGCATCTCTTTTTTTTCACCCTTATTAAATTATTTGTAAATCTCGAAAAAACTTCAAAACTTCAAAATGGAATTCAAAACTAAAACCCATTTGGATGGCCAACACATTATCAGACAATGACACTGAGAAATTGTTTCGATCCCAAACAAAATATCTTTTTACGCAATAACCATGTTATAAAATAACTAAAAAATTCATTTCACTCCATATAATAGAATATACTTTCTACTAGATAAAGTGTACCGTATAAAGCAAACAGTGTATTAGATAATGTGCTGATCCAGTTATTTATTCGAAAAGAAATAAGTAATACTTAGTAGAACTGATAAGAGTATAGAGATGTACGAGGCGTGGTTGGAAAGGACAGCCTCTTAATGTTTCCCATATCAATTATAGAGAAGTACTTATAAATCAAAACATTCTTAATATGAAAGTCGATAATATTGATTCGTTTTTATTTTTCCCTAGTAAAGGATGTTAACGTCTTTGTACATCATATAGATTCATTTTCTAGAATTACAATAACGACAAGTCTTCAGATCATAAACAAGTCTCGTACTTTATCCCTATCTATCTATCTATCTATATTATACAATACACTTAATATATTTTAGCATTAATCTTTTATTATATTTAAAATATTTAATAAATTGTTATATATAATGATATATCTCATTTGAAATTGTATAGAGCATTTCGTCCGCTAAGTAAAAGAAATTTATTTTACAGAAATTATAGTTATCTATCTATCTATCTATCTATCTATCTATCTATCTATCTATCTATCTGAGAAATGAAGAACGATGCATGCACTTAAAGAAAAACAGTCATTTATAAGCAAATTCCCTTTTTTTTCTTTTATTCTCTCTCTGCTTACCATTTTGATATTTTAATGAAGCAAAAGTCATATTTAAAGGATAAAAATTATATATATATATATATATATATATATATATATATAATATATATAAATAGAGAGAGAGAGAGAGAGAGAGAGAGAGAGAGAGAGAGAGATTGAGATAGAGATACACATAGAGAGAGTGAGATAGAGAGATATAGAGAGATAAAGAGAGAGATAGAGATATGCATAGAGAGAGATAGATATTGAGATAGAGATAGACATAGAGAGAGGGGGAATAGAGAGATATAATTGAGATAGAGAATAAGAGATATAGAGAGATAGATAGAGAGATAGATATAGAAATATATATATATATATATATGTATATATATATTTATATATATAGCATATATTATTTTTGAGAAGTTCTTTAGATAGAGAGTCTCAGAATAGATGATTAAGAGAGATAGGATATGTTGTTAAAAGAGAGATAGAGATATGATAAGAGAGAGATAGATATTTAGAGTGAGATAGACATAGAGATAAGGAGAGATGTATCAGTTAGAGAAGATATAGAAAAAGAGAGAAAAAAGAATAAAATGAATTTCAGGTATAAAATTGCTGCCAAACGTTAGAGGATGTTACAATAGGTATAGAGAAATACAATTGTGTCTCAACATATATATATATATATATATATATATATATGCAATGACATTTTAACTAAGTTAACTAAGTTAACTAAATTAATTACATTTATATTTTTAAATAAATTACTGATGATTCTCTCATTAAAATTACGACTGTTGGCAAAACACCTTTGTTTCTTCTTTACATGTGGCTATTTTGGCGACTTCGGACACACTGAGATTATTTTTGCTGAACTCAACAATTCTTATATTACATCGTTTTGGAAGTTAATTTCAATTCTATTTAGCTTCATCATGTTATTAAATATGGAACTGGTTTAAAATTCATTTACCTAATGGATTCTTTTCATTTACTTCCTGGTCAATGCTTCTTTGGATATGAAAGACGTAGTTTTGTTAATAAAATAAAGCAAGTTTTTGGGTAAATCCTCTTTGCGATAGATAGTTATCAATGGGTAAAAGGACGAATGATCATTATATGTAAAAATAAAGTAGAAGTCTAAATGAAGATTAACCCTTTAAAGCAGGAGTGTTTTTCAAGAGAACGATCTAGTTTTTTAAAGCAAAATAAATATCTCGATATTGTTTAAATTATTTTTTGCATTTTCAGCTGGGGGTGACGGCCATTACATATTAAAAGGTGTGACACATTAAACTAGTTTTAATTATTTTTTCGATAAAGAATATTATATTTCAACTATATATTTTTGTGAGGCAATTATAACACCCATGTAATATATTTGCGAAAAATAATAATAAGCAGGGTAGCTCTAACGATGCCTGCCTTAATAAAACTCAACACTTTTACTTTCAAATTTTCTTGTATTCTTTCCAAGCAGAACGACTGCAATGTATCTGGTTTTTAGTAAAAAGTTATATGAATGAAAACATTTAATAAAAAATCCTTGTTTATACATTATAATCCCATATAAAGGGTGTGGCACATTGAACTTATAGCCTATATATTTTTACTACACGAAATCTCAGATGGATATATATATATATATATATATATATATATATATATATATATAGACGCCGTTTTTTTTTTTTTTTCGCCAAACTTGGCGAATTTTTGGCGGTTTTATAGGGCGATGTGTGGGTTGATGTTTTTTCAATGACTTCAATGCATACTGTTAAGCAAACCATATCCCCCTTTCCAATTTACATCTGTTATTAAATTTATTTTACAGTTCTTTTATTACAAAGGGGATGGGGTGGGATGGGGAACCCCCCCCTTACATGTTAGAATTTTCATAATTATAGACAACAGAAAGGCACAAAAATCACTCTGCTTGAACAGAGGTGCACCCGAGAGTGAAAACAAAGAATTTTTCCAAGGGACAAGAAACTTACTCAGCGAATTTAAACTATTTATTTTTTAAATAATGTAAAAAATGATAATTATTATTCTAAGTTTTAAATCTGCTTTTCCTTAAAAAAAAAAAAAAAAAAAAAAAAAAAAAAAAAAAAAAAAAAAATTAAGACATTTAGACGCTGGGAAAAGATTTTAAGGAATTAGAATGGGAGATAGGATGTTTTTAAGGAAATAATTAGATTAAGACACACACACATATATATGTGTGTGTGTCTGGGTGTACATGTAATGATAGGTTTAACCTAAACAACCACTGCAATTATGTCTTTATTAAAATAAGTTTCTACCCATTCTATCCTGTTCTGGCATTTTTTTCTAGCAATCTTGGTGAACAACCGTGTTTTTCCTATTAATTTGGCGACTTCGAAACGGCAAGCATCCTGTTGCGTAAACACTTTAAAATATCTCGTGACGCTTGAACTAAGTCAATGGCGTCCCCAAGTGTCAGGAACTCACAACTTCTGATTGGTTTGCACAGGCAACCATGTAACCGAGTTATACATGTTTTGAGGACTGACTTCCTTGAGAGAATTTGCCAGCATAAACTCTCTTAATTTTAATTCTAAAATTTCCTTTGTCTTTACAATGTTTTAGGTCTGGCAACCCAACTGCAAACTGATCCAAAATGGATTCACTTCCCTTTGTGGTGAGACAAAAATCTCACCTACAAATGCATTTTCATTTTAACGTGTACATGGTCAAATTATATTTCCTAAAAAAAAAACGTTGTTATTTCTTTATGCTATTGAAAAAAATCGTTATCAAATCCGGAAAATCTCGAAACGCATTTTTTTCCCATCTTTACAGCGAGTCGCTTTTTGTGACTTATCAATTTTTTGCCCACCTCCAGGTGACGTTGACAAACATTTCTATAATGGCCTTACTTATAATAAAAAGTAATTTTTTGTCCATCCCTTTGTTCGTGAAAAATATATGGGATTTTTGCCAAATTCAATAGATATCTTGAAAGAACATTTTTTTCCCTTCTAAAATAGAAATGTTTTATTTTTTCGCCTTTTAGAAAAATCTCGACTTTCGATAAAAAGTTATATGGTTGAAAGAATTTAATAAATAAGCACTGTTTAGATGTATTCTACAAATATATATGTGTGTATGTGTGTATCTGTGAGTGTTTGTATGTGTGTGTGTACCTGTTGAAATATTCCTCGCCGATAGAAGGGAAGAAATAATACTTATTTTTAGCAGTCAGGGCTTCCTTTGAAAGTAACTCAGCTGCGGTCATGATATCAGAAAAACTAAGTTCATAGTTGTGGATTGGTTAAATTTTGTTTGGAGTGCTAAGGGTCTACTT
>CM063510.1:148477275-148502275 GCA_032207245.1 Pardosa pseudoannulata
AGTGGTGTAATTTTCCCCAAGATCAGATTGATAATCTGATACTCAGCATGCGTAGGCGTTGTAACGCTTGTATTGCATCGTCCGGGAGACATACTCCGTATTAACCATCATACTAACCATGTTATACTGTTTTCTGTAAATAGGTTCTTTTTTGAAATTTGCTCCAGGGAGTAAAAATCGCAATTTTTATTAATTATGTCAAACATATAGCATCTTTTTTGCTCTTTACCTTTTGTTTAATAAATAGACTTTACAAATAAGTCAAATTTGTTTTGCTTTTGTCTCTTTCATTGCCTGAACTTCATTATCCTTAATTTATGGACATGAGTGTATATACATGTATGTATCATAAATATTAAATAATTATTTAATGGGAGAATTAATTTTTTATATATAATTTTTTTATATAATATGCATTAAAGTGATTGTTATACAATAAAGCACTATATTTTACAATACACTTAATATATTTTAGCATTAATCTCTTATTATAATTAAAATATTTAATAAATTAAAAAAATTGATAAATTATTATATAACTGTTTTTATGTGATTGTATAATGATATATATCATTTGAAATTGTATAGAGCGTTTCATCTTTAAATAAAAGAAATTTATTTTACAGAAATTATAGTTTAAAAAAAGTCCAGCATTAAAGTAATTTTGTAATAAGAAATAAAGTACGAAGCATGCACTTAAAGAAAAACAGTCATTTATAAGCAAATTCCCTTTTTTTTCTTTTATTCTCTCTCTGCTTACCATTTTGATATTTTAATGAAGCTAAAGTCATATTTAAAGGATAAAAATCGAAATATGGAACTGGTTTAAAAATCATTTACCTAATGGATTCGCTTCATTTACTTCCTGTTCAATGCTTCTCTGGATATGAAAGACGTAGTTTTGTTAATAAAATAAAACAAGTTTTTGGGTAAATATTCTTTGCGATAGATAGTTATCAATGAGTAAAAGGAAGAATGATCATTATATATAAAAATATAATAGAAGTCTAAATGAAGATTAACCCTTTAAAGCAGGAGAGTTTTTCAGGAGAATGATCTAGTTTTTTAACGCAAAATAAATATATCGATATTGTTTAAATTATTTTTTGCATTTTCAGCTGGGGAGGGTGGTGGCCATTCTATATTAACGGGTGTGACACAACCTTTTAATCATTTTTTTCGATAAAGTGCAGAGTTTATGATGTCGTTTTGGGACACCCTGTATAACTGCTCATAAAAAATATATAGTTGAAATATTGCATTCTTTATAGAAAAAGGGATAAAAAGGAGCTCAATGTGTCACAAACATCTCTGTGATGGCTGTCGAATCAACGTTTGGTTGATTTGTGTTAACTTGATACCAATTTCTTGCTACAGCTAAAACCTCGTCATCATTACCTTCAGATTCACTTCCGTCATTGAAGAGATCATCACTTTTCATAGCTTAAACTTTCTGATATATTATCACATTCAAAATCATCAAAGTCGCCCAATATCGGATAACGTTTTCTAGACAAGTTACAAACACACTTAAAGAAAATTAATTTATGGTTAATTGTTTACTTTCATATTTAATGCAGCTAAAAATGGATATACACAGACCAGTTATATTTATGTAACCACCGCCTAATTTTGAAATCAATGTTAAATAACCAATCGCAAAAGACACGTGCCACTCTAAACCCTTGAATCCAGCAAATCTGATGGCTATATTAACACATTGTATGTCGGACACGTACTAGTACGGGTTAGTGTAACAACATGGTTTGTTTGTGGGTACAAAAATAACGGTATATACAGGAAAACGAAGCCGAATGTTCTTGTCTACTACATAGATTCTGGAAAAATTTAGACAATTAAAAACTAGTTTTTACATTATTAGTTTTATGATTGCTCTTTTCATTTTTTATAATGTAAAAATGTTTATATATAACATAATTCGAAAAAATTAAAACTATATACTACTATCTCTATTTGATTTTTCATATTTACGATACTATTATAAATTTATCCACTAACAAATATATTTTTTGTTTCTAAAGATCTTATGGTTGTTATTTATATATATATTTCTTTTTTACATATTTGTTTATATATTTCAATATAAAATACGAAAAGTTGGTTAAAAAATTAAATAATTTTTGATCTACTGAGATTTAACTGAATAACTAAATTTACGCGCAAAAGGCCTATTCCCGGTACAATTCCGTTGCGAAATGTACCCGCACACAATGTGTTAAGTGTGCTGTAGGTATCCAGGAAACATTTCAGTTCTGTCAGACATTCACAAACGGAGCGATTTATCCGAAATCCAAAAGGGTATGATCATTGGCATTCGGGCTAAAGGTGGAAGCATTTCCGAAACGGCGAATTGTGTAAGCTGTTCGAGGCCCACTGTGGTAAAAATATATGGTGCATGGTAAAGTGGCACTATCAAATATCAGCCACGTGGTAAAAGTGGTGTACCACGGACTAATATTCAAAATACCTCATACCCAAGAAAAAGCTGCATAGTGCTGCCATCTATGGAAAATAAGTTTAATTATAATCTAGCCTATATATTTTTACTACAGGAATCTCAGATGGACATAATAAATAATACAATTCCAGACTTAAGAACACAATAGGGAGACACGGACATGTAACACGGGATAATTATCAAAATGCACCGAACTCAAGAAAAATACTGCATAGTGCTGCCATCTATGGAAAATAAGTTTAATTATAATCTAGCCTATATATTTTTACTACAGGAATCTCAGATGGACATAATAAATAATACAATTCCAGACTTAAGAACACAATAGGGAGACACGGACATGGGAAATTTTGCCTGCAACTTTAAGTACAGATGCATTATAGACGCCGTTTTTTTTTTCGCCAAACTTGGCGAATTTTTGGCGGTTTTATAGGGCGATGTGTGGGTTGATGTTTTTTCAATGACTTCAATGCATACTGTTAAGCAAACCATATCCCCCTTTCCAATTTACATCTGTTATTAAATTTATTTTACAGTTCTTTTATTACAAAGGGGATGGGGTGGGATGGGGAACCCCCCCCTTACATGTTAGAATTTTCATAATTATAGTGCTTATTAAAATGATATAGTATTTATGTTGTGTTGAAATATATCATAAATATTAGTAATCTGTTATTTTTTAAATAATGTAAAAAATGATAATTATTATTCTAAGTTTTAAATCTGCTTTTCCTTAAAAAAAAAAAAAAAAAAGTTTTGTTTTGTTAATTGTTGTTGTTTAAAATATGCCCTGTTTTTTTTTACTTGGCGATTTTTCAAAACCCTCGTTTTTCTGGTAGTCGCCAAAAAAAGCGGGCCGGCGTCTATACTGCATTTGTTCCTAGCTTTAGGCTATGTCAAACAGGGGCAAATAAGTTACGTTTAATCTGTTAAAGGATTAACGGGGGTGTACAGAATTTTATTTTTCATTTAACATGAAAAATATTTATTTCATTTTTCGTTTGAAATAAATGAACAGTACATATCAAAATCATTGAATGTACGACAAAACATTTTAACCTATATATTTTATTCCTTACCTTGCATGTAACTTTGCCAATCACAGATATTTGAATTCGAAATCGTCTTTTTTCCCAATATATAACTTTTTATTTATCTGAAAAATTCGAGGAACACTTCGATATACTTGTTTGTTTGGGAAATTAATAAATATTGAATGAGATGAAGAGATTTTAAATATTCTATTCTTTAAACAAAATCTAAACAAAACATGTTTTCATTTAGTTCTATATTTATAAATTTATATTTATATTTTATTTTATATTTTTATTACCAAAATTCATACATATTAATATATTTCTAATGTATGGATAGTATTTGGTTTGGTTTGGAGCACTACGGTCTACTTTTTGCAACACTAGGGCTAATGAGACCGGGACCTACTGCTTAAAGCCGATTCCAAACGGCTACGAACATCCATGCCACTGTGGGATTCGAACCCACGAACTCCGGTTCCGAAGGTCAGCACCCTAACCATTCGGCCATCATTCGGCGTATGGATAGTATTTAAAAAAAACTTTAAAATTTTAAAAATATCTAAAAGATACCGTGTTCAATATATATATATATTGAAAATAAAACCATTATTAATAATTAAATTAGCCCATTTAATTTAATAGCTCTTTTAAAGTCCAATTTCACATAGTATACATATAGTGTGACAGCCACAACATTACGACTAAATTACTGTTTTAAAATATTTTCTTCTGAAAAACTTTCAGCTATCTGATTAAAATGAACTCACAAAATTAATTTGTTTTTTGAGGGGGGAGAAAATAAATTCTTATGTTTGTATTATCTACACAAGTGAAATAAACTTTCATTTCATAAATTAAAAAGAACAAAAATCATGTGAATTTATTTCAACTGTCAGTTATTTCTACTGTCAGTTATTTTTTCTGTGCAAAAAATAACATACAAAAATGTTATTAACGAAATGAGTCCAAATTTTACAAGTACTTAATCAGACAACAAAATTGGATAAACAATCATAATTGCATCTTCTATATATTTGAAGTCGTAATTTTGTTTTGAACAAAATAAATTTAATTTACTTATATTAGTACAAGAAATTTCATTATAATCGCGGTAATTCAAAAAAATTAAAATTATGATAAAAATTATTATGATACATAAATTATCGTTAAGTTAAGTAATATATAAAAAAGTTTTTTTAAAGTTAATTCCTACTTAGGTGAAAGAGAAAAATTTTAATTATTAAAAATTTTATGAAAAATTTTACTTACTAAAATTTTTAATTTACTCCCATATAAAACTGAAATTAATTAAATCATATTTAATTATTAGATTAGGATTTGTCACCTAATGGAAGACAGCAAATAGTGAAATATCTAATTCATATATAAGATAATTTTTTTCTCCCATATAAAACTAAAATTAATTACATCCTAAATAATTAATAAATTAAGATCAGTTGCCTACTGGAAAACAATGCAAGATGAGCTGATTGCAAAAATTTATTTATTCTTAAATATATATCCTGTTAAATATCTTATATAAGAGATATTTTTTCTCACATATAAAACTAAAATTAATTAAATTTAATGAATTAATTTTTGAAAAAACTGAATTAACATCAAGTGTCATCCACTAAAAGTTTTAAAAAAAATGTATTTGCACGTGAGTGGAGGGATAAAAAGAATTTATTAATGATTGAAAATTTGAACAAGATATATATATATATATATATGTATAAGGAAAAGTGTGAATTAATAATAAAAATTTAATAAAAATTACAAGACTTGAATTTTTTTTTAGTTCCACGTTATGGCTGATGAGGCACCGAGAAATATTTTCAGCATTTGCACTACTATTATAATTATAAAAAATGATGGAAAATATACACTCTAGAGCCAAAAGATTATGACCACCTGTCAATGACGAGTTGGCCCATCTTTGACGCGCAACACAGCTTCAACCCGCAGTGGCATGGATGCCACAAGTCCTTGGTAGATGGCCGGAAACAGATTGTACCAGATGTTTAAGCAGCGGTTAAGCAAATCCGAGATATTGAGAATCGGTAGTCTTTGAACTCTGGGCTGCCGTCCCATGACATCGCAAATGTGTTCTATCGGATTGAGATACGGTGAGTTAGACGGCCAGGACATTAACTGGAATTCAGCATCATGTTCCTAAAAGCTCTCTAATTTTAGCCTTGTGACAAGAGGCGTTGTTCTTTTGGAACATTCCATTTCCAGCTGGAAAAACAGAGGACATGTAAGGGTGCAACTGGTCCGCAATAATGTTCAGATACCCTGTACCATTCATGATCTGCTGTACCACAACCACGGGTCCCAGAGACACCCAAGAGAACGTCCCCCAAAGCATAATACCGCCACTACCGGCCTGTGTATGACCTACTGTACACTAATGGAGCAACTGTTGTCCTTGAAGACGGCATATCCTGATATGGCCATCGGCGTGATGAATGACAAACCGTGATTCATCTGACCAGGCAACTCTCTCCCACTGATCCATAGACCAGTCGCGATGTTCCCAGGCCTAGTGTAGGCAAAGTTGGCTATTACGCTTGGTTAGCAAAGGCACACGAGTGGGACGTTTCCTGTGTACCCCCCTATCCAACAGTGTACGCTGAACAGTGTGCTCCAATACTTGTCCCTGCATGGTATTAAGTTGTCAGCTGAGATACTGTCTTGCTCCGGTTTTGCTTCACCATGCGAGACAGTCTCCGACGATCTTTTTCTATGATAACCTGTGAATGTCCAACACCATGTCGTCTACTGCTCGTTTCACCGTATTCATCCACTTTGCATAAGTACTAACAATTGTAGATCGCGAACAACCCACGAGTCGCGCAGTTTCGGAAATACTTGTTCCGAGCCTTCGCGCCATTACAATCTGCCCTCTATCAAAATCGCTTAGATCCGCAGCCTTTCCCATCACACACAAAAGTAAGTGAAAGAATGATTCGTCAGACTCTCCAGCAGCAGTTAAATACCACTTCCACCTCATCACGTGCCTTACACGTCATCCAGGCGAGTTCATTCCAAAATGTAGGGGTGGTCATAATATTTTGGCTATTGTGTGTAGAATATTGTAAGTAATTCAACTTTAGCTTAATTTCTATATATTTATAGATTTTATACTTTCAGAAAGCAGTTACTGCGGTAGCTCAGTCACAAATTCTTAGATACCGTAACCAAAGGGTTGCGAGTTCGAGGCTAGACCAGGTCAAAGATGCACCATGTTCATTAATGGGCACATATAAAAAGTTCATAATCGAAAATTCCTCGAAGTTCGCAAATGATAACCATGGTGAATCTTCTGCTTACAAATAGCTACGAATAAGCTGGAGCTGATCAATGTTAATCGCGTCCTTAGTATTTATTAAGTTACACGTGCTTACCTGGTGGTACTAAATAAATAATATGCCATATTTGGCTTAAAGATATTTGTATTGCCAACAGCTCTCCAAATACTCTTCTTTTTTAATATATAAGAAGATACAGAACAAAAATTTATTTTTTATGCGAAAAGCAGATTTTTTATTAAATATAAAACAAAAATAACTAAATAATAAAAAAATAAGCACCGCTTACATCAGATTCTCTATATAGATAATTGCATTCTTTCAGAGAGGATTTACTGGTCGATTTATTCTATGATCCCCAATATCAACATTACTTCGTCGTTTAGTTCCAAAAAAGCACTCAATGGTAAGTAAATATAATGCCATCCATTAAGTAAATTATTCTGAAGTGATTCCATATTTTAACTCTATGCTTCAAATATTACTTTATCTTTTTTTTTAAAGCATCGAGAAGGGATAAAGGAAACAGAAATCTTTAAAACGGTTAAAAAATGTGGATTTTCTTATAAAAATGCTTTTTGCTTTGTATTATAAAATATATATATATATATATATATATATATATATATATATTATATATATATATATTATATTATATTATATTGTCCCATCACAAAGGGAAGAGAGTTCATTGATAATTCCATGCAGTCATGGTAACCAGGACTAAAACATCTCGGAATAAACACAAAAGAATTTTTTTAAATGAAACTGACAGAGTTTATTCAGGCATTTCGGACGACTCTGCGCAACACCTGTATATCTCAGTTAAACAATTGTTTGGGTCAACTAATCAGTGTTTGATTACAAGTCAAGTGGGGGACTCCGAGGACATAGTTCATGCGTCGGGATCTATTTTAAGTTACTTATAAAATCGAAAGGAAATCAAAGACATTCACCAAGGTACCTATAAAAGGATACCATCACCCGAAAATTATTTGAAATAGACATAATTACGTTGGTTAATAATTAAGATAAAAATATCTTTACTTCCGTTCTTACCCTCAATCCCTCACTCACTCTCTTTCCTTCTCTATCTCCCTCACTCTCTCTCCCACTTTATCACTCCCTCTCTCGATCAATCTATCTCCCCCTCTCTATCATTCTTTCCCCCTCTCCTTCTATCTCTCTATATCTCTATCTTTATATCTCTACATCTCTGTATCCCTCTCTCTCTATCTCACTCCCCCTCTCTGTCTATATCCCTCTCTCCTTTCTCACTTCTCTATATCCTTCCCACTCACTCTCTGGCTCAAAAGAGTCTCCCGTCTCACACTCTATCTCCCCTACTCTCTCCCTCCCTCCCTCCCTTCTCCCATTTCCCTCTCCTCTCTTCCTCCCCCTCTATCTCCCTCTTCCCCTCCATCTCCCCCTTACCTTCGTTCCCCTCCCCTTCTTTCTCGCATTCTCTATCTCCTTCCTTCCCTTCTCCCATTCTCCCCACACTTCCCTTAACAATCTCCCATCTCACTCTATATCAATTTTCTCAATTTTCACCTTCATCTCACTCTCCCTGTCAATCGCTTCCCCTCCCGAACGAAACAAACTGGTACCAGACGGTACCAAAACCATGTATAGTAATTTTCACCCCCCCTTTGTTCTTATGGGGATAATTGGACCGGCATTCAGAAAATATATTTTATTATCAATTTTCTTTTTAGCGTAGTTTGAGAGCGTCAATCTCAAAAATTTGATGTGTAATTCTATCGAAGACCTTTACTTTGACATCTTGCCTCTTATAATTCAATACTTCTCCTCTATACTACTTTAAATTATACGAGTTTTACAGAGGAGGGGGGTGGTTCAACGCATTTCCGCTTGATAGGCGAGTGGCAGCTTAACCCCTTAAAGGGCACGCTCGAGTTAACTCGAGTGGCGTTGTACTTTATGTTACTGTAATTTTTCACACTCGAATACAATCGAGTATCAAAAATAACTATGTGAAAGCAAAAAAAAAAATATAATAATAAGAATACAATCGTTACATGTGTAATAGTTGCAGTGTTATGTGCTGCACCTAGTTTCGAAATATATCACACAAAAGAAAATTTTGATCGATATTATAAATACTAGTACTGTTATTATTTATGTTTTAAAAGTATAAACAAGTATTTTTACAAATAATAATGTTTATTCTGAAATGGAATTAGAAAAGAAAGATAACAGAAAAGTCGATGTGCGTGTAATATTACAATATTCGACTATTTTCTGCAATGTTATCAAAATCCTAAATTGCAATAAAAATCCTGAATATATTTTTGTATTTTTGTAATTTTCTTGGCAAGAGAACTTTCTAAATTGTGTTTCTTACTTTAAAAAAAAATGAATTTATTTTGCCTGCCTTTTTCAAAAAAAAACTGTGCATAAGAGGTTAAAATAGTTGAGAATCACTGAAATAGAAGGTTTGATCTAATGTATTAATTTATATCGTAAGTATTAAGAAAAGCAAAAATCTTATACATAAAAAAAATAATTTTTATTTTACAGCTCTCTCTAAAGAAGATTTGGTTAATTTGAGATTTTATTTAGATTTGGTAGCAAAGAAAATATATTTTACTTTAAGAAAACATTAGACAAAAAGATGTTTACAAAACAACAAGTTAAACACCACAGAAAATATGAGGAAGAAAAGCCTTATTTTTGCTACGATTAAAATCCAAATTATACCGGAAACATTAAATGAAATATTATTCATTAACCGGAAGCTTAATTTAGTACTTAACACTCTCCGAATGAACAATATATAAACAAACAAACAATAGATACTTGTTGCACAAAATATATATTGTGTGTAAAATCTATGTATTTAATAAATGTATATATATACACAACACTTCCTATATATCGCTCATACACAGTACGAAACGTAAATTCTAAAAGCAAATGCTAAAGGTAAATGCTAAAGTACAAAAGGTAAAGGTAAAAAAATAATTGTTTGGAACATTTAGTTTAGTGCTAGTTCATTTCACATACAATTGATTCATTTGAATAATTTCATTATCTCCAAATAGTGTAAAAGAAATGGCTCTTTGTATCACTAATACCTTTTCACTAAAGTGCTATGTTGTTGTATTTGAGTTTAAATCGATGTAAATTACTAAAAGAAAAGGTTACAACAATAGTTCAAGAAATGAAACAAAACGCATCAACTCCCAGAATTCTTTTTCTAAACTGATTACATACCTTAAGAATGGAAGACTTCCTTTGTAAAATATTTGCAAAAGTCCAGTTTTTCTTTCGATAAAGATAACACCTTCTATTTCAGACTTTTCAAAAGTCTATTGTGGTAAAAATATTGTAGTAAAGTTCTGTAATTCTCAGTGATTTCAGAACCAAAAATGTTTGTACTTTCCTTTGCAAAAACATAAAAATGCTACTCATTACATATCATTTGTAATAATTTTGATACTTCACGTTCGCATCAAATCAGCAAACGATAATTGAAAACTGATGAATTTTCTGTTGCCACAAGAAATCAATACATTTTATTTGTATCTTTAAAGTATTCCATCAGTGCAAGAAATTAATTACCAATTAATCTAATCAACGATTAACTAGTCTAAAATTGATTTCAGTTTAATTTCCAATTAGTTCTTATCAGTAACGAAATTAATCTTTCTGGGAAATGGAGATGTGACCTGGAGCGAAATAAGGGGTCTATTTAATGAAACTAAATCAGTGTTACTACTAAATAATGTAAATGAATTAGGTAAAATTTTAAACCTAATCTCGATAGGAATTGATAGGGAGTAAAATGAGTCTTAAATGTAGGCAGTTAATATTCTAGAATCGGGTTTGTATAAATATGTATACGAGGGTCAATCTGGAATTTTTAATATACAACTAGGTTTTTAAAGTTATATTTACAAAATTTTAAGTATGTTCAAAGTAGTCTCCTCCAACCTCAATGCATATTTGTAGACGAATTTTCCCCAGATTAAATGCCTCAAGCCATTCATTTCTTGGAATAGATGAAAAATGCATTTATAGCCACATCAATCTCTTCTTTTGAATGAAAACGACGTTCATTTAAGTTCTTTTTTAAATTTAAGAATAACCAAACGTCACACATAGCTAGATCAAGTGAATACGGTGGATGTTCTATCACTTTAATTTGTTTGTTTTTTTAACTCAGCTGTTAACCCCTTCCCTGTATTTCCCTATGCCGTACGGGCACAGCTTTCGGGCCTTTACTGATTTGCCCGTACGACGTACGGGCAATGTGATTTCTATTTCGCTTGCACTGTTTCGGCCCTGTTTTTTCCAGTTTTAGTAACAAATTATTCGTATGGTAATTTATTCGTCCAGTAAATAATGGCTTGCAGTTTATTGTACTTTCTACTCTGATTGGTTCAAAAGCGCGGGTTTTTTCGCATGTTTTGTGTAAGAAGACGAATTGTTGTCTTTCAGTGTATAACTTTCTGGTTATATTTTACTAACCGCCTGATAATTGTATTGATGTAGGAGTTGAATAATATATTTTTACTTTTAAATAATGGATAATTCAGAGCGTATGGAGCTAATTTCTTGTGATTCGAACAGTGACTCGGAATCAGAAACTGAATTATCTGTAAATGATATTAGCAAAAGTTTACTATATGACCTGGATAGTAGTGACTCTGATAGTAGTACAGATGGAATCAGTCAAGCAAGACAATTTCCTGAAATTAATTGTCATAATCCTTCGGATCCGCCTCCTAGATTTGCTTTCACTGGAATCCCAAAAATTAACTTGGATATCGATGAGACTGCAGGTAATCTTTAGTTCTATGATGCTTTCATAGAAAAAAAATTATAATAAATGCTTAAAAATATTAGAAATGTTAATTTTAATAACATATCTTTACTTAAAAATGTAAAATAAACAGAAAATACAATAAAAAATGTGACATTTTTCTGACCGAATTCTGGAAAAAAAAATGAAACTGTCAAAGGGTTAATACGGCTGTATGTGAAGATGCATTGTCATGGTGAAGCATTAGTCGTATGTTCGTTTCATCACCCGTTACAATTTTAGAAATGATGATGTGCCCAACATCATTTACCAATTTAAGAGTTTGTTTACTGATTCTGTTACGCTCCCCTTTTTGGTGATCATTTTAGGTAACGGCAAACTACTTTTTTCAATTGTAATTCTTCATTAATAATTTTGTGTTCATAGCGTTAAAATGTTCTCGCGTCAACTCCATTTTCTCTTCTGTTTAAATCTTATTCTATGCTAAACAAGTTGAAGTAAGTCAGTATAAAATCGTCTGCTGTGTTAAAATACTTTGTATTTTAAAATTAAACCGTTATTTTTATTTTGTAAATTTTCATCATCCCATATATCAAAAATTTCAGAGTAACCCTCGTATATGTAACATGCGAATTTTATATTTGAATCTACACTGTGATAATAGCCATTATTATTTTTAATTTCCCGGCCTTACTGGGCAATCAGAACAAATAAATAATTTTTTTTGCAGTCGTAGATCCATTCCATTAAAAAAAGTTCAACGTGGACCTTTTACTTTATACTATACTACATAAAATAGTCTTTTCAAGACGAGGATCAGCATTAGATGATGACAAAAATACACTTCAATTACAAATTTTGACCCACAGCAAGATCACGCGGAGGTATTTCAAGACCTTTAAGGCATCAAGAAAATTGATTAAACTAGATTCCCTCAGCCGAGCCATTTAATCCAGAGATTTCTAACTGTGAGGGGCAGTCTCATCAAAGTCGTTTAAAGGGTAACCGTGATTAAATCATGGTGCCAACCAATGGTGGTACCCAATTCTCCGTTTAAACAGAGATTAATCAAGGTTAGCCGTTAAATGATTTTTGTGAAATCGAGCCTAAGAGCCGGTCTAACCAAAGTATTTTAACGGTTAACCGAGATTAATCTCTGCTTAAACGAAGAATTGCGTACCACTATTGGTTGGCTGTGAGACCGGCTCTTAGGGTCGTGTTACTAAAATCATTTACCGGCTAACCGTGATTATTCTCTGTTTACATGGAGAATTGAGTACTACCATTGGTTGGCGCCATAGGTTAATCACGGTTAGCCGTTAAACGACTTTGGCGAGACGGTCCCTAAGCATAAAAATGACAACGAGAAGAAAATAAAACAGCTAAAAGATGAAAGAAGGGGATAGTGTGGTGGATTCGTGAGTTCGAAATACATAAAAAAAACACTAGAGAGTAGAAAGTTTACGGACAGTGAAATATACATAATATTTTTGTAACCAGGGACATCCCACACTGCAACGATGAGTTTGGATTGGTTTGGTTTGGAGTGCTACGCTCTACTTTTTGCAACACGAGGGCTAATTAGACAGGGACCTACAGCTTAAAGCCGATTCCGAACGGCTACGAACATCCATGCCACAGTGGGATTCGAACCCACAAACTCCGGTACCGAAGGCCAGCACCCTAACCAATCGGACATCGTTCGGCTCTGCGACGATGAGAGATTACATAAATGCTTTTGTAATTTTGAGAGATTTACCCAAGATAGAGAGAACCAATCAAAAGTCGAATAGAAAGATTTCGTCTAATAGAATTTAAAATGAAGGACCAGTGAAAAAACAAGGCTATAAAGATGTTGAGAAGTACGATTATGTGATGCGAAGGTACTTCCATAATACCTGAAGCCTAATTATTAAAGTCGAAAATGTGGCCAGTAGACAGAAAATTGACATTTATTCCAGCATTAGTTTGGGAAACGAGTACATTTTAAGGTACCCGAACGCTTCTTTTAACTCTGAGACTTTTGTGTTTAAAAATTAGGTATGAAATAATGAGAACAGGAAAAAGAGAATTTTAGATAGATATTTTAGGTGTAAAATTTTGATATACTACACACACACACGCACACACACACACACACACACACATATATATATATATATATATATATATATATATATATACATATACACACACACACACATATATATATATATATATATATATATATATATATATACATATACACACACACACACACACACATATATATATATATATATATATGTATATGTGTGTGTGCGAGTGTTATATGTGAGTGTATATATATATATATATATATATATATATATATATATGTGTGTGTGTGTGTGTGTGTGTGTGTATGTGCGAGTGTTATATGTGAGTGTATATACATATATAATATATTTAAAAAATCCCTAAAATAGATATAAAATATTCTTTGTTTTTTCTTATCTTATTTTTTAATATCCGATTTACCAGTCAATAAAATGTCAGATAAAGGAGTATTCTCCGGCTTCAATTCTTTTACCCGTCTCTTAAAACTAACACTGGCATAAATTCTCCATTTTTGACTACTGGCCCAAATTTCATCTGTCCTATGAAAATAGTTTCTCTTCTGCAATAACTAAATTGCTGTATGGGGAATTTATGAGCTAATTTATGTGATCAAAGTTTCCTCTTTACTCACCATTGCTGATGTTGCTTAATATCCATGAAAAGAAAATCACATGACACGATCGCTATGACCTGACGTCGGCAGTAAATGTGTATATTCTTACAGTACTTTCCGCAGAGCTCTTGCACTGTAAAGACAATCAGTAAACCGATGCGTTCTTTATTAAATATGAAGAATATAATTCAGAGGTCTGGTATCTATTTTTCTTATGCCATGACTACAGCTAAGTCACAATGCCATAAATGCCCTGGCATTTATAAAAATAATTCCCCCGTATAATCAGTGAAGAATATTCACTGCTTTGGACTGCAAAATAAAATTTATTTTTTCTACGCACATAATTTTTCTGTTAATCTACGTTAAATAATTACATGACGTAAAATTTCTTATTTTCTAGGTGTTTTAAATTTTAAGAAAAATACTGTTGAATAGTTAAAAAGAACTGAAATGAACATTTAATGTAAGTTTATATAAAAACATTTTTAACGAGTTTTCTAAACAGGAAATTTCTTTGGAGAACATTATTCAGAGAGTTATTAGAGAACATATTAACTGTTAAAGACCGTAAGACCGTTTTAATAGATGTTAAAGAAGTGGAGAGAAGTGAACGAAAAGTTGCATATAAATCGTTGTAGAAGGATGGGTAGCAATAAACTCATTATTTCTCTCTAACGCCGTTAATAAGAAGAAAATTGTTGAAAATATTCGTGGATTACAGCGGAAAAATTTATCGAGGAAAATGACTTTTTATTTTATATGAAAAAAATAATTAAAAAACTAAAATATAGAAAACAAAATGTGCAGTAATAAATAATATAGCTATTCCTGCATTCAGATCTGTTATACATAGATTAGACTCTTTCTGTGCAGTGGTAGCTCATTCGATAAAGGGTTGGGAGTTAGAGTCTCGCGCCACTCAAACATCCATTATGTTCATGACTGACAAGAAACAGATTCAAGGTATTCATGTTCTCCAAAAATCGACACTATTCTACTATTTGGTTCCTAGAATCTCAATGACGAGATCTCACTTTTAATAGAAGAAGTTCTTTTACCCTAATGGTGCCCTTTAAAAACAAAGAGCGAATTCTTTGGATTTCATTCGAGTAGCGTCTGGCTCACGTTCTTGGATTGTCTAATTGGCATTAGCAACAACAAGAGAACCTATTTTACGTCACATAAAAAGTAAAATGTTTATTATATGCATATATTATATATATATAATTATAAAATACATAATCTACATATATATCTATAATACAAATACAACACATATATAACAATATATATACATATATATACATATATAAATATACATATATACATATAAATATAAATATATAAAATATACACATATAATATACATATATTACATATACATATATATATACATATAAACACATATATATATATATATATATATAATATAAATATATATATAGATATATATATATAAATATAAATAAATATATATATAATATATATATATAATATTATATATATATATATATAAGGTCGTTCGAACTGTATAGTAATGATTTTTTAATTTATTTTCTCGTTTATATTTTGAGATAAAAATTTGATAAACTCAGAATAATCGTGTGATCTTTTTCGATTGGAATGCAACATAAAAGATTTGTTTTGAAAACGGCTTCTAAAATTGATAAATGTCTCGAAGGTTGTATAACTATACGTAACTTTCCGAGGAAAAATATTGCTCTGAAAAAATTACAGAACTATGTTCCCAATGTCCTCCATGTTCTCAATGGATTCCTCTGCGTGTGGCAGTCCACGCCCATGGGTGTTCTGCTTGGTAACTGCTACAAAATTACGAGGACCCACTTGAGCATAAGTCGTACTTTCACCCTTGAGAAGACAACCCCTCTGCCTTAAATCAAGTAGCCTCAGGCTCATATCGAGTTTGGTTTGACCAAGTGGCATATGGCAACAATAACAACAACCACATAAAACGGTGTAAAATTCGCGTTTATTGTATTAAAAAATATATAAAATTTGAATAACATAATATAAACAATAACGTTGAATAACTTGAATAATATAATTTTTATAATGCATAAAATTTTAAAGAAAAAACAAATGTCTATCTGAAAATAAAAATGAAATTAAACTGCATCCGAAAAACTGTTCAAATGCAGGAAAATGCCAAGTAAGTGAAAGTCCACAAAATCGAGGAATCTTTGCATTGAATCTAGAATTGACTTTTGGTACTGTAAGTAAAAAAATTCATAAAGATTTAAAGTTACAAAAGGTGCTTAAACCTAAAATTCATCTGCTTTAGCCAAAGAATATTGCTGAAGAATAGAAAATAACAACTAGATGCTATAAGATGGAAACTTGTTGATGTTGTCACTTGGACAAACCAAGCCCGATTGAGCCATACTCTACTTCGAAATAAGGCAATGGGGCAGGCCTTTCGTTTTGACGAGCACTTCAAAGGTAAAAGTCTGATGGCTCGTAATTTTGAAGAAGGGTACAAGAAGAAGACATAGACTTAGCGTGTCCATCCCAGAGGTATTCATTGAAAACTTGGAGGACATTGTGACCACGTACATGTTATGTGCTCCGGTCACATTTAACGACCACGGAAGATATTAACCCTCTAAGTGGTTCACACGTACAATTCCGCCTAACCGATAAAGTCTTAATGTACAATTTTCGACCTCCAAAAAGATATGTAATGTACATTTTTGCTTTAGTTCTTTCTCCCATGGAGTTTAACGGTAGGAGGGTCAGGTCGATTGTTTAGGAACTGCACCCCTCTTTGACTGACATTTATTGAGGGATGCACCTCTACCTTCTGAGGCACAAAGACACTGATAGATTTTCATGGCTCTGTAAATTTCTATTTCGAAGTATTTCGTTTGCGGTAACAAATGTATCTCTAATTGAACCATTTAAATATCTTGGATGACTTTCGTAAAAAATATAAACAAGTCTGTCAAAGAATATTTTTATTTCTAGTTTTAGAATCCATTATTTTTAATGGGATGATCTTCGAGACTCTACTAGCTTTATGTGTATTAAAAATTAGCAATCTATAATAACTATTTATATATCTATATATAATCTTAAGTAAAGAGCCAATAACTAGGGTGGGTTTCCCGTATTCTATTCTAGTCGACAAAGGGTAGGGGAAAAATTATAGAACGCTTTGGCCTCTGAGACAGTTAACCTTTAGTGTATATTTTGGAGACTTTTTTCTCGATGTGTTTTCACTCGGAGGGTTAAACCAATTGGAGCTTCAAACCCACAACCTCACCATTATGAGATCTTTGCCTTTGCCGACCGAGCAACCACAGTTCCGGAAACTTGTGGCTAAGCTATATTTAAGTGATTGTAGACGAAAAAGATGCATTTTTTTTCTCAACTCTCAAGAATAACCATGAAAAATAGCATTGTTAGTGTGCAGAAAGGTTTCTAAAAGGATTCATTGTAGTTGCAGGATTTTGTTCCAACGGAAAATTAAAAATCAAAAGAGTCTAAGGTAAAGCCACAATCAATTCGCTCGACTAAAGCATAATAAGTTTTTGAAGAAATCCTAGCCTTAGTTGGAAAGGACATTGGGGAAATTGAGCTTCGTGTGGACCCTCTAATCACACGCCTAAATCACCTGTCACTAATTTAGCAAAGAGAGAATTAGAAACATTAATAAAATTTATCTCCTTAATGAAATCACTTCATGGTTCCCCAATGGACTTTTGTGCTTTCGGTTTATTAAAACGAGTCGTAATGAGTCTCACAACTGTTACACATCAGAATCCCACAGTTTTATTTCTACTTTTCAACGTTCCATAACTCTTTCACTTCTCACTAAAATACCTGATTTTTTTTTTTTTTTGTAGAAATTTACTATATATCTCTTTAATGAACTAACCTTATATACTTATTAGATTAATAAACAATATTTTTTAAATATACAGGATGTCCCAATACAACCGCATAGACTCTGCACAGCTAGATTTCTCGCTGGGAGTACATAAAAACTGCCCAAATAATCGTTCCTGTACGATCCATAGTTTACGAGAAAAATACAAAAAACAAAGTATGGCGTCACTACCGGTACAAGGAAAAAACACATTATTGGACATAACAACAGTATTTCCATATCTTTCCATACGATAATATTTAAAACGTTCGCCACCCATATCGCGTCATGCATGCGCGCACGCCATGGAATGACGTTAAGCCAACGTTGAACTGGTATTTAAAAGGCTCCATCTTGCAGCTACCGGTAGTATTTGTGTGGTGTTTATGTATTCCGGTCGTGACTACTGCGACGTGTACCTGATGTACGTCCGATGTAATGGAAATGCCTTGCGAACTGTTAGGGAGTCTGCCCGTGCCTATACTGATGTTGATATGTTCAATAAAGTGTTGTTTTCTAGCACCGGCAGTGACGTCATACTTTTATTTTCGTATTTTTCTGGTAAACTATGGATCGTACAGGAACGCTTCTTTGGGCATTTTTTATGTACTCCCAATGAGGAATCTAGCTGTGCAGAGTTTATGCTGTTTTCTTGGGACACCCTGTATATTTATGACTTGATTTTTATTTGTTAGTTAAAACTGTTCACACTTGCACAAGTTTACAAGAAATATTTTGCACACAAATGTTAAATTTTCTGTTCTAAATTAAGAACATACTTGTAAAATTGAATCTACTCACCCCCTCAAAAAAAACCCATAAGTTTAAGCACAAATTATATTTTTAAAGCATATTTAAAATTTTAACCTTTTTACTTAATTTTGAGATATATTTACCTCTCTAAAACAAAATATATTGCTCCCATAGCAATTATTTTGGTTCACTGACAAGAAAACATCATTATATGGAAATGCTGAAAATTTTGTGCAACAATATTGAATAACTTTTGAGAAATATTGCGCGCTACAATAATGATTTTCATTCTGAGAAAAATCAACTTAAATTAACAAGTAAACAACTGCCAAGCAGTAGAGTGTCTTTTATGTTTTTAATTATAACTTTTAAACTAAGCGGAATATATTTATGCCGTTTTTTAAATGTGTACAATATCTCAATCTATAACACGCCGAACGCTGGCCGATTGATTAGGGCGCTGATCGTCGGTACCAGAGTTCGTGGGTTCGAATCCCACCATGGAATGGATGTTCGTAGCCGTTCGGAATCGGCTTTAAGCAGTAGGTCCCGGTCTCATTAGCCTTCGTGTGCAAAACAGTAGACCGTAGTGCTCCAAACCAAACCAAACCAAATCAATCAATAACACATTTGAAATATTGAAGATTTAAGGATCTTGAAAACCCTTAAAGAAACGACATCTAAGAACACTGAAGGGACTTTGGAAAATGGTCCAAGAGAATGGAATATAAAAGTATTAAGAAAGTATTAAGGAAAAGTTTGCTTTCATTGGAATTCCTTGCTAGAGCTATTCTCAAGAAATATAGGTATCAGATAAAAGCAAATTCCCGCAAATATATGATATTTATACATGAAACTGTACTGTTAAAATATTTCCATAAAGTCTGAACAGCTTAGTGTAATAATACATATACAGATATACAGATAACTAGCATATATTATTATTATTACTAGCGTATTATTATTACTAGCGTATTTATACATTATCATATAGCCCGTCATATGACGCGATCAGTAAATTTTATAATTTTCCAGAATTGTAAAGCACCCTATAAGGTAGATAAAAAAGTTGTTTGTTTTTGGCTGAGAATTATCTGGCATGCTCTCAATAATTTGTGTATCTTCATACTCCTCTAAAGTCTCCGGATACTGTGAATGCAGTTTAGAATCACGTTGAATTCCTTTAGAAAGATAAGTCAAAGTTTTCATAGCTACGTCGAAATTATCGTTAAGATCTTCCCAATTTATTTTTGCCACAGTAATTAATGGAAGTAAAGGAATGAAACTATCATTTCCACTACACCCTGGGGGTAGATAGAATTTGTTGTGAATAAAGGTGATAAAATTTTCATTGCAACAAAAGTAATCGATGATTAAATTTTAAATTATCACATATATACCTAATGTTTTATTTAAGCCAAATAAAAAAGAAAATCATTTATGTATTACCTAAATTCAGTGATAAAACGTATAAAAAATGCAGACGATATTTAAATAATTTAAAATAAGAAATCTTTAAATGAGATGGTTAAAGGAATGACGTCATAATGCTAGAAAACAATGTTATTTGACAAATTGATAAATTTAATAGCCTGCTCTTATCCTTTGAAAATAGGGTTTGAAATATTGACATTAAATTGATAGAAAAGGCGGGAAGGGGTGGATTTCGAACGTTTCTAACCCTAACTCATCAAGAATCCAGTATGGACGCCTCTATCCATTCCAGGTCCAAACGCTTAAAGGAATGACGTCATAATGCCAGAAAAATGTTATTTTTACCTATTATGTGATAAATTGATAAATTTAACCGCCTGCTCTTATCAGAAGAAAATAGGGCTCGAAATAATGATATTAAAAGCTCGAAAAGGGGGGAAGGTGTGGATATCGAACGTTTTAAAGACGATAGTATTTTTTCCTGTGATATGAAGGATATTTATACCAATTTATTTAAGAATAGGTTTGATAGTTTAGGAGAAGATAAACTTTACTAGCTTTGAATTTTACTAACCCTCAATCATCACGAATCCAATATGGATGCTTCTATCCATTCCAGTTACAACCGCTTCATAAATTCTAGGAAAAACGGACAGATAACTTAGACTATTATTGCATAGGGTATGCGTATATGAAGCAAATCTTTCGAGTGAGGATTATATGAATAAGAAACATTCGAAATTCAAGATAAAGAATATTTAAGTGTTTGATTTCACTACAGGCATAAACATTCAATTTTATTCTTCAACAACACCACTTTATTCCACGTTTATTTTACAAAATACACTGTACTTCTTTTACATTGTGCACGAAGATTTCACATACGGATAACACAACGTGTGTATACCAGGGTAACATGTATATATTTTAAAATTAAACACCATAAAAATAATATTAAACAAAACTAAACAATTCTTTCTTTCTGAGCGAGATTCGGAATTTTTATTTTCCATTCGTCGCGATATGCGTAGAGAATAAAATAACTTTAAAAAAATTGAGTTTTTTTTTTTCTTGAAGCAATAACAACATTGAGAATTTTTTGAAAGATTCTTATATATTCCAAACATTTAGTTCCAGAATACTGCTCGTGTGGTGCTTCGAACACCCGAAGGAACTCTCTCCCCATTACAGCTCTCGTCCTTTTTAACACAATAAAATGAAAATCTTCAGGGAAATTTCCAGAATGTGAGTCACGAAATTGTGTCTCTATAACGAACACTTATCATTATGCTGCCGTACTGTCCTTGGGCAAGAGATTCGAGTCGAAGGCAGATTTCGAAGGGGAATTCAGCGGTATGAACTGACCGGTCCGCTCGTCCTCTCTGGACGATCCCGTAGCGATCTTGGTTCTCTTCCAGGGGCATCTGAAACCCCGGAGGAGCCTGCGGTTGTTCGAATTTTCCGGGGCTGATCCGGAGTGGTATTGGTCATTGGAGACACTCTTGGAGAAGCTGAGCTGCGGTGTCTTGAGTGAGTACTTGGAGGAAGCATGAGGGCTTTCCTTGTCTTCCATGGTAGTGTAAGCGGAGTGAATGCGGGTGATTTTGCCCTTGAGGCATGGGCAGAAGATCATGAGCAAGGTCTTCCTATACTTCTGGCTTAGGAGGCAGTAAACGACGAAGTTCCCTGCAGCGTTGACAGCCATCAGAAAGTTGAAGATGTTGCCCAGCCCCCTGAGGAGAAGGTCTTCGTTGCTGGGGGTGTCCACGTGGTGGAAGGATCGGTACAGGAGAATGACGGCTGTGGGCAGCTGGCACGTGAGGAACAGGATGACCACAGCTATGAGCATCACCGTGATCTTGCTCTCCTGCCTCGCCTGCTCGCCCGTCTCTCTCCTTCTGGTCATCGTCTTGCGCTGCGTCTTGGAGGAGTGTACCGAGCGGATGAGGAACGCATTGAAGACGGCCAAGAGGACTATGGGCACCATGATGAAGAGGACAGAGACCGTCCAGTAGTACACAGACACATAGACCGGGTCCAGACCCAGTTCCGAATACTCGGCCCGAACCTGGGTGACATTACGTGTGGTGTCGATCACCTCGACGATGTTCCACTCGAATGCCGTGGGCAAGGTGATGAGAAAGCTGCAGAGGAAGACGATGATGATCATCTTCTTAGCGCGGGACTCGGTGCAGATGACCTTTCCACGCATCGGGTGACAGACAGCTATGTACCGCTCCACGGTGAAAGTGACGGTGATCCAGACAGAGGAGTTGCTAGACGCGTCCGTTATGGTCAAGAGGTACGGCCACAGTTTCCAATACGGGTAGAAACGGGCGTCGTGGATGTGTGGGTAGTGCTGGAACGACAGTATGAAAGAGAACACTAGGTAGCTCATGTCGAAGATGGCCAGCGCAGCCAAGTACCAGTTGGTGGAGCTGCGCATTCTGCGTTGCGTCATGATGAAGATGGTCATCGTATTACCGACCACCCCTATGATCATGATGATGGGCACCAGTACCCGCTGCACCCAGAACCGACTGTTTTCCTGGAATTCCACCAGGCTCTGATCTAGTCCAGGAGATGTTGGCTGCGACCAGGTGGTGCCGTTGTTGGTACAGTTTCTACAGCCGGTGATATTGTCGAACAGGAAATCGGAAGACATATTGTCCTCCCAGTTCGTCGCATCGTACAGCACAGTGCTATTGAAAGCCATGGTAGTTTCGAATATAAATTTTAGCAATCGAATGTTATGAAATTCGAAGATTATACCAAATTCGCAAATTCAATTTCGTGTCATTTTAATTAACTGAGCAGCAACTACTGCTATATCTGTTCATAGTTACATTTAGACAAATCATTTTAGAGTCATATTTAGGTTCAAAAAGTTTTTCTATTTGCGAAAATTTATGTTCTTCCAAAGGAATAACACGCATCTGCATGGAACATTTTCTTCGTAGTTTAATAGTTATTATAGTACTATTCCATGGTCATTTGAAGGACGTTTTACCAAGACTCGCTGTTATCTGTGAATTACCTAAAAAGACAAAAAAAGTACATTTAGTTTAAAGATTTGTCATATATACAAAACTAATTATAAACATTTTACTACATAAAACATTTTGAGAAACAAAATACTGTTCATTTTCTCAGTGTTGTTGGTATTATAATGAACATAAAAGAATCTGTAAATCATTTTCATCGTACTTATTTTGTGCGAAAGTAACATATTCATATCTGAGGAGAGTTCTTACACTGGCCCGTCACTAAGATATACAGCAACTGACAACTAAGTCACCACGACAGCAACCACGACAGCTATAAAGCTGCAGCTGACCTACGCGAGGCCCGTCATGGTTCGAAGATTACTTTGGTCAACTCTGGTAAGGAACAAGCGGTACAGATCCAAGTTCTGGTCTAACCCTTTAGTGGACAGTGGTTTCACAGTGAAACCTCTTGTTAAAAATGTATTTCTCTAATTTTTAGAGAAGTATAAATGTTTTTTTTTTATTTTTTTGTAATTTTGACATTTTAAACTTACAATAGATGATAGTACTGCATTCAATTTAATCTTTCTTTTAAAATATATGTATTTATATATGATGTACCTGGAAAGTTAGTAATTAGATTTTTTTATCACTTATGACTCCAAACAAAAATATCGATTTGAACAACACTTATAATCTGTTGAACTGTTTATTTATTTTACTTTTTTAGTAGCACTTATTTATTGTTCTTCCAGTGTAATTAAAATTTGAAAAATTATTGTGTTCAAGGAGATGAGTTTGTCAGTTAACCAACCTCAATCCCTCCTATAGTGCCCTCTAAGGCAAACTCCTCTAAGGATTGTAAATTTAAAAAAAAAAACATTTTGCATTTATAAGGTTCATAGATAATATTTATTAACTAATTTCATTAAATTACGAAGAATTTATGTGGATGACCTTTAAAGGTCTAACAGAGAAGACACTAGAAAAAGATCACTCAGGTGAACCCCGGGCTCGTGACACCCATATATACCTAAAGAAGGTATACCCCAGAGGTTGTCTCACATTTAACACTACCCATAGCACACCTACGGCTTGAAGCTCGTGGCCGCAAACGAGAGAGACGTTGTTCCCCCATATCCATATGTAATGTATCAAAGTTATTACACCTATCTATCTAATATTTCTTCTTTTACCTATTTTTTATATTTTAATACCTAATTTCCACTGGCGTGTAGTCTATATGTGCAGGGTGTGCACTGCACACCCTAGCAAAATTATGAGAGACAATAATTTTCTGCACCTACGTCTATCTATCTTTACATGGTATATAATACATATTATTTATAATATATTCAAATATTATGTTGATTTGCTTGCTTGTATTCTCACAGTGTGTGCGGTACTAGGTGCTGCTGCACGTAGCGCGTTCAAAAGCAAACAAACATAAGAAATTTTTACGTGTAAGCACTGCGCACTAATAGAAAATCACGCTTTATATGTATGGGCTACTGGAGGAGCACAGCATACTATAGCACTAAGGCAAGTGCAGCTATTTTTCCTGCACTCGGCATTCAGAATCATCCGAAGGTACATTTATTAAGCGTTGTATTAGAGCGG
>CM063510.1:148512275-148517275 GCA_032207245.1 Pardosa pseudoannulata
TATATTTCTGAGATTTTTTAAAAATTATTATTTCTTACTATAAAAATCTTAAGGTTTGAAATAACATTTAAATACAACTAAAATAAATCTAAATAAAATAATTCATCTAAATTTTTATAGGGTGTTTTCATTTCAGAAATGTATATAAATGTATATGATATTTTGAAAATGAAATATTGTCTATTTAAAATTTTATATGGACTTTTCGATACTTTAGTAGAATTGATTGTTCTGTTTGAGAAGTAAACATACTGTTACGAATTTCGCAAGTTAGCATGTATTTTTGCCGTATACTATGTATTATAATGGGTAAATCATGTATTTGGCCAGATATTGGCTCGTAGGCGATGTTTTTGGCAACTAATTTTAGGCGCCAAGTTTGGCGATTTATCGCCAATTTTGGCGACTTGGTGAGTTTCTTGGCTACCGTTTGTACCTAATACTTTCTAGAATATTCCAATTTCTCCCAAGGATATAAATACCGGGAGCCGATCCTCATGGAAGTTCAGTTAGCTGAGAAATTTGTAGAGGTAAAGACCTACGTTGTTTGGCGCTAAGAGTTTTAGTGAACTATCGCCTGTGCTAGCCAGTTCTCGCGGTGTTGACTGCTGTATTCGTGTTTTCCCTGCATTACGAATAAAGTGCTGTTATTTTTGCTGTCTTAATTCAAAGTCTACTCAATCCACGAACGCTACGCTTCATAAATTGGTAACAATACACACAATCATTTAGTATGTGCATTGTCATATGGCAAGCGTGCGATTGCCCAGGATTTATTGTGTAAAAACTCGTTATATAACCTACATCGCAAATTACTGTGCTACTATTTTTGATTTCAAAAATTGTCAAGTGCTACTATATCAAAAGTTGGCAGATCTGACTTATGTACAGGAAACAAGTCAATTTGCATTTGAGAAATGGCAACTATGAAATGTAAGTAAACTTGATAAAACATGTATTTTTTATTTATAATAGCTTTATTAATAGGCAAAACATTTATGGCCTGATACTTTTTTTATTGAATGCAGGGTGTTATACACTTACGTATACATTATATTTATCCTTTTTTATAAGTTAGCTTTAATCTTATCGAAGTTCATGCTAAATAAGAACAGCTGAAGTATATGTCCGCATTAGATTGTTTTGCCGTTATCAACCAAAACATCGAAGTAAGTACTCGAGAAAGAATAATATGACAAAAATAACAATAAAAAGTATATTAAGTCAAAAAATATAAAAAGTTTCAAAAAATAAAATTTATAAAAAAAATATGGAAAATTTTTAACGAGCCTTACATCAGAAATAATGTCGGTAAAATAGCAAAAAAAAGCACCAAAATTGTAAAACTTGCAAATGAAGACCAATATTACATATGTATAGATAAACTTACAGATGTTATCTATAACGGTGTTACTAAATTATGGTTGACAGCAGAAGTCGCCAGAGATGGGAATTCGGAACATAAATTACCCATTCTGCAGAGTCATTATGCCGCGGATTTCGCTTGTAACATATAGTATATTAAGTCAAAATATATAAAAATTTTCAAAAAATTAAATTTATAAAAAAATATGGAACATTTGTAACGAGCCTTACATCTGAAATAATGTCAGTAGAATAGCAAAAAAAGCCCCAAAATTGTAAAACTTGCAAATGAGAACCAATAATACATATGTACAAATAAACTTACAGATGTTATCTATAACGGTGTTACTAAATTGTGGTTGACAGCAGAAGTTGCCAGAGATGGGAATTCGGAACATAAATTACCCATTCTGCAGAGTCATTATGCTGCGGATTTCGCTTGTAACATATAGTATATTAAGTCAAAATATATAAAAATTTTCAAAAAATTAAATTTATAAAAAAATATGGAAAAATTTTAACGAACCTTACATCTGAAATAATGTCGGTAAAATAGCAAAAAAAGCACCAAAATTGTAAAACTTGCAAATGAGGACCAATAATACATATGTACAAATAAACTTACAGATGTTATCTATAACGTGCTAATAAATTGTGGTTGACAGCAGAAGTCGCCAGAGATGGGAATTCGGAACATAAATTACCCATTCTGCAGAGTCATTATGCCGCGGATTTCGCTTGTAACATATTTCTTTAACAATATGGTAACAATCATAAAATAGTAAAAACTGTCCACTAGGGCGTTTTGTTTGCATACATTCCAGTAATTTCCAAATTTTCATTGTGATATTGAAACCTCTTCCAAATCTATTACGTGGTACACCATTCTATGCAAAAAAAGTTCAAAAATGACATCTTATTTTTTTTTTACTTTCCAAAATTAATCAAAATTTGATTTATAAAATTAATAACTTCTTGATTTCTCTAATTAATCGAATAGTTCTACAACATAAAGTAACTAACATAAAGTTTTTATATGTTTTATGCAGTTTAAGCCTATGGTGATAGAGATAATAAATTTAATTCCTTAAAACGACTTTGAAAAAGTTCAACAAATTCATTTTCGATATTTATCAGCACTCTGGTACATTGTAAAAGGAATCTCTATTCTATACATTGAATTAAAACACCTTCCGGTATGATTTAATAATGAAAAACTGCATGAAATAACCATTTAATTTTTATTTAAAAAAACTTGTTTCATTTTACAATTCTTACATATTCTTAATTAAAATCCACTTTTTACACAGTGTTAAATAATATCAGAAACAGTAAAATTAAGAAAATATCAAAGCAAAACATTAATAAGGTATACAGATAATAGTCTTCAAGCTAGTGGTACTTTTCAAAACAAAGTGCAAAGAAATTCTTAATTGTTTACACCGCCAAGTAGTCTCACTTTTAATTTGATTCTTGTAACACACACGGCATTTTTTAATAGGTTTTCTTTTATTCTGACTCATTAATTTGGCAATGACTTGTACCAAGTAAACAATATGCAATAGTGACTTGGGATTTTCACAAGTGATAAAAGTGTTGCCAAATTCAGTACACTAGAAATTTTAAACTAAATTAATTATCATATTTAACAGTAACTTTAATCGCATGACGAGTGTAGCTCGTCATTGTGCGGTATGGAATGAAAAACTAATGACGAGATAGACTCGTCATTTTACCGGAAGGGGTTAAGTAAGTTTTAGTGAATAATTTATCTAAACAATCGTCTGTTATACCTTTAATTAAAACAATTATTTTATAGGTTGGTTTTAGAGCGCTACGGTCTACTATTTTTCTACACGAGGTCTAATACGACCGGGACATACTGCATAAAGATGATTTCGAATGGCTATGAACATCCCTGCTATCAGTGCGATTTGAACCCGCGAACTCCTATACCGAAGAACAGTGCTCTACCATACGACCATCTCTCGTCTTTAATTATTTTATACCCATAAAATTCTATGAAAATATAATATTGGTAAATCTACACGTATACGAAAAATGGTTTATTAAGCTAATGGTTCTAAGCTTCCAATGCGGAAACAAATTTGTAGATATTTGTTCTAAGTGTAAAATATTATTGTAAAGAAAATGTACAAATTACATAAACTGAGTCTGAACTGTATAAGAAATCTCGTCTGGTAAGAACCTAAATAATTCCTTTAACCCTTTCCCTGTAGAATATATAGTTAATAAAAGTGTGCCAAAAATAGAAAACAAATTCTCTTCAATTTTGTTCGTTATTATCATTAAAATGTTAGAAATAGATTATTTAAAAAAAGAACAGATTCTAAATTAAGTACAATTTGAAATATTTTTACATGTATGAGTAATTTTAATGGATTACAATCATTTTTACTCAAACGACAGCAAATTGAATCCAATGCCAAAATTTTCTAGATCAATATATTAAACTATTAGAACAATATTATTATCTCTATCAACTGTCATGAACTCCCTTAGATTCCTTTGAATTTCACAAATCCTTTACAGCATCCGAGAAATAGCAACCAATGGCGCGAAACTGCCGGGGGAAAGTATATCTATTGGGGAAATGGCAAATGAAACGTTTTACTTGGGACGAACCGATTTAGGGCATCACACAAATTGGAATACCGTTTATTCTCTTACCAGCACTCAGGTTGAACATTCCCAAATGGGCGTATTTGTCTGAACGGAGTTCGGTTGTTTACAGCCAAGGAGTCAAAATGTGAGAGTGTTTGATTTAAATTGTTTTCTCCAACAATATTCCTTAAAATGGTATCTATAGCAAGGCATACTAACGAATTTATTTTATATTTACATTCTATATTTAAAACTTGTATAAAACCAAAACTTGTTATAGATAAACTTGTTATAGGTTGAGCATTCCAAAATCGTCGTATTTGAGTTGCCCAATCTGGGTTCGAGCGCCGATGAAAAGAAGTTAACGTAAAAAGAAAACAATTTAATGCAAACTAGAGTTTGTCTGGTGTGTGTACGTCGCTTTCAAAAGGTTTCTCTCAAATGTTATTGAATGTAAATGAATGTATTATTAAACAGTTAAACACTGTAGCCATTTCTTTGTAATGGATTTAGTTTCTTTTGTTCCATTCCATTATGAACAGTTATTTAAATTCAAGAGGGGATGAATATATAAAGTGAATTAAAGGATTAGCCTTTTCTCCTAGGATTCGTTCCAAACATTAAAATGTGGCTGGAAAGAAATAAATTCAGTCGTTAATTTAGGAGAACAAATCTAAAGATACATATATACATACATTAATACTCATATATACAAATGTATGTATATATATATATATATATATATATATATATATATATATATATATATATATATATATATATATATATATATATGTATATATATATATATATATATATATATATATATATATATATATATATATATATATATATATATATATATGTATGAATAATGTATGTATTGTGTATATATATGTACAATATGATGAACAATATGATATATTATATGTATATGTTTATATATGTGTATATATATGTGTATGTTTATATATATTATATATATAAACATATCAATACTATGTATTCAT
>CM063510.1:148527275-148529775 GCA_032207245.1 Pardosa pseudoannulata
TATATTTTGTACATTTTCTACAAATCGTATTTTACATTTAATGGTTATTTTACATTTAGAGTAAATATCTACAATTTTGTTTCCACACTTGGAAGCTTAGTAATGATCCATTCTTTACAGATATACATATCCTTTAATATTTTATTTTCGTAGACTTTTATGGATATAAAATTGGGAGAATTCAAAATTTTATTACAATTTGGTCCTTAACGTTTTTTAGAAAACTGGACACAAAAGAGTTTTTTGGTCAAAATTAATCTCTCGTGGTTCTAGTGTTAACAGCCAACTACTCCTTTATTATTAAAATATAACAGGAAATTTCTGGCCCACCTGTAAGTCTACAATCATTGATAAGTTCTGCAAATGCTTGTAAATCGGAAATTAGGGTGTGAATCACATAACACCTGGACAACTGAGTAATGGGAGACAGTCATTCTGATTTTATGCCTTAATCTTTTTAATTTCTAAGCACGTTTATGACTGGCAAACGCTGTGTCAACCCTATAATACTAAGAGAGAAACAGGGCGATGCTACAGTATTAGTTTGAGCAGCCATATTGCGGTATTCCACGATTACTCTGTAATGTCACATGATGCACAATGTTCGTTCTCAAATGGTGAAGCGCTGGTCCAAGAAGACAGATACCTACTACCATATCGTTCAAAAATGGTTTTGTGAGCAGGAGGATCATACACCCCATTATCCCTTGTCACGAAATTTTCCAATATTGTATAAGGAATCCATACAGCAGCATAAAAATTACAAAGATGTGCAATTGGACAATAAAACCCTTGAGTGTGACGCCCAAACTCAGGTCGGCAAAGCAAATGCATCCGTTTTGAAATGTCCGACCTGAGTGCTGTCAAGAGCAAGAATGGTATTTTAATTCTGTAAAGCCTGAAATATAATGCATAATTTTTAATTTGTTATTTTACCAATAGATAGAGATACGAAAAGTTCGGCAGTTTCGCGCCATTGATATTTATTTCTCGTATACTGTAAAAGATTTGTGAAATTCAAATTAATCTGAAGGACATGGGATTCATCACAGTTGATACAGATAATAATATTAGTTTATTATATTTATCCAGAAAATTATGGATCCAGTTTGCAGTAATTTGAGCAAAAATTACTGTAACCCATTAACATTTCCTTATATGTAAAAGTATTGAAAATAGTAGCTTCTTCGTTTAAATTTTATTTTTCAAAAATAATCTACATCTAACATTTTGATGATAATAAGAAGTGAAATTAAAGAGAGAAAAAATTCCATTCATGGCACGTTTTTCTCAAATACATTCCACAGGCAAGGGTTTATTACATGATTTAGAAACGTGATATAAAGCATCATACGTTGTAGTTACTAATTCAGCCTTTGGTTTTGAGAAATGTTGAAGAAATGCGACATTATGTCTTTAACATACGTGACTGGCAAAGTAAGGACAAAAACGTAGAACATAATATGGAAGAAACTTGAAAAACCATAGAAGCCATAATTTTTGGCACATGTACTTAATTGTATGAATTGGAAATATATTTAAAAACGTTCGTTCTCAAATCCAAGCAGAAATCTAATACAGAAACGAAATATACATTTAATGAAACAATATAGCATTTACATATTAATTGTGTTGTACTTTCTTAGTAGGATGGCAATGTTAAAAAAAGCATTGGAGTACACGTGAACTAATGGCTTAGTCGCTAAAAGTTCAGCATTTGTAAAATAAATGGTTTGACATCAGAACAGTGTACCTCCACCAACTTGGCGATAAAGCTCTGAGCATCGTAGCCTAACATTTTCTCCTGATCTCGCCATATCCAGACAATCTGTATCTATATTTTCTTTTATATTATATAGGTATCAAGCTTTCTTTGTGCAATCCCTTTCTTATACATTAAATGCGCGTAATGGTTAAAAAAAATTAGATATAGTGAACCATTAATGGTTCACTATGTCTAATTTTTAATAATTTGGTGCTGTTGGTTGTGTAAACTGTTGGCGGAGTAATTGCCTATAAATATAAATGCCCTGTTTCTAAGTGATTTGTGTTAATTAAGTAACAATATATAATTCTATTACATTAGGCAGTCTGCCTAAATTAAAATCATCAACAAAAGCAAGGAGTACAATGTTCGGATATATCTTTGTGATTTAGAAAACATCGCCAATAACTTCACCAAATTTAACAAAGGGAACCCTATTCTTACATAGTACCAGATAAGTAAATAAATATACTTACATATCAACAACAACAATTTACATTCTTAATTAACTTTTTTATTTTTTATTAAGTCTGAATTCTTATGCGTCCAAGACTATAACGAGTAATTTTGCAATAAAATTTTGCTTCTAAAAATATATTAGTATTTAATGTAAATAATATATTGTTTATTTAAATATTAAATGTGCTTATATCATAAATATATTATTTATATAAAATGGTTCTAAAAAGCTAGAGAAACGTAATATTATATTACATGAATCAAATAGGCAATTAG
>CM063510.1:148544775-148549775 GCA_032207245.1 Pardosa pseudoannulata
TTTAACAACAAAATGAAAAATTACATTTTACACCCAAAACGTATTAAAATATTTATTTACTTACATAATTTTGGAGCGAAATTTTTGGCATAATACTTTGACAGGCATTTGCTGTTGTTTGTTACACATTAGTATTTAAACCTTTATTCAAATTATGCATTTGGTGTTAATTTAATAAAACTTTAAAAAATTACATATAAGTTCAAAAAAATAATTCACAGAAAAATAATCACAGAATTTGTCTGGTGTATAAGGACTCGAGTATAAATTCTTAATGAACATTAAGATTAGAAATTCATTTTTAATACAAATTTGAATGCCAAAAAACCTAAATATGTCATTCGATATTTTAACAAATTAAAACTTTATCAGCTTAAATTCCGCAGAAAATTTTCCCTTAGAAAGTACGCATAAAACAGAACCACAGAAAAAACAGGTTCAAATTTATACAAAATGGAGAATAAAACTATATTAAGCACTAAATCTTTGATTATAATTACAATTTTGCATAGAAATTTGAATGATAAAAAATCCAAACGTAATATCATCGTAGCTCTTTACAAAATAAAAGTTTTATGAACTTAAAATTCACACAAAAAATAACGCAATTAGTCTGAACTAGATTAAATTATTAGCACGAACTAGAGTAGAAATTTCTAATGGGCACTAAGTTTATAAATACAGTTTTATGCAAAAATTTGAATAACAGTAACGATATATACAAACTTAAAATTATGAATTTAAATTTCTCAGAAATAAATCCACTCAAAAAATAATAAAAGAACTTGTCTGGGTATATACGATCTTGAGCATAAATTTCTGATATACAGTAAGTTTGTAACTACAGTTTTAAATTGAACTATAATAATAATAAAATAATTATAAATATAGTAAATAATATACAAATATAATTGTAATTATATAATATATATATTAATATATAATATAATTTATATATATTATATGGTATATATAATAATAAAATAATTTTAATAGAATAATAGAACGTAAAATTGACAGAAAAAAATAACACAATTAGTCTGAACTAGAGCAAAAATTTCCAATGAGCAGTAAGTTTGTAAATACAGTTTTATGCAAAAATTTAAATAACCTTGACGATATTTACAAATTTATACTTATGAATTTAAATTTCTTAAGAAGCAAAACCCACACAAAATTTAATAAAAAAACTTGTCTTGGTCTATACAATCTTGAGTATAAATTTCTCAAGTTTGAAATGTAATAATAATAATAAAATAGTTATATATATAGTAAATATTATATAAATATAATTATAATTATATAATAAATATAATACTATTAAAATAATTTTAATAGAATAGTTGAACTTAAAATTGACAGAAAAAAAATAATACAATTAGTCTGAACTAGAGGAAAAATTTCTAATGAGCACTAAGTTTGAAATGCAAAAATTTAAATAACCTCGACGATATTTACAAACTTATATTTATGAATTCAAATTTCTAATTTCTCAGAAAACAAAATCCACACAAAAAATAATAAAAGAACTTGTCTGGGTGTATGTGATCTCGAGAATAAATTTCTGATATACATTAAGTTTGTAAATACACTTTTAAACAGAATAATAATAAAATAATTATAAATATAGCAAATCATATATAAATATAGTTATAATCATAATTATATTATAAATATAATAATAATAAAATAATTTTAATAGAATAACAGTAACAGAATAATAGAAATTAAAATTCATAGAAAAAATAACACAATTAATACGAAATAAAGCAAAAATTTCTAATGAACACTAAGTTTGTAAATACAGTTTTATGCAACGATATTTACAAATTTAAATTTCTGAATTTAAATTTCTCCGAAAAAATATCCACTCAAAAAATAACCAAAGAACTTATCTAGGTGTATACGATCTTTAGAATAAATTTCTGATATACATTAAGTTTGTAAATACAGTTTTAAACAGAATAATAAAAATAATAAAATAATTATTAATATAGTGAATAATTTATAAATATAAATATAATTATATTATAAATATAATAATAAAATAATTTTAATAGAATAATAATAGAATAATAAAATTAAAATTCATAGAAAAAAATAACACAATTAATACGAACTACAGCAAAAATTTCTAATGAACACTAAGTTTGTAAATACAGTTTTATGCAAAGATATTTACAAATTTAAATTTCTGAATTAAAATTTCTCAGAAAAAAAATCCTCTCAAAAAGTAATCAAAGAACTTGTCTAAATGTATACAATCTTGAGAAAAAATTTCTGATATACATTTAGTTTGAAAATACAGTTTTAAACATAAATAGAATAATAATAAAATAATTTTAATAGAATAATAATAATAGAAATTAAAATTCATGGAAAAAAATAACACAATTAATATGAACTAGAGCAAAGATTTCTAATGAACACTAAGTTTGTAAAAACAGTTTTATGCAACGAATATTTACAAATTTAAATTTCTGAATTAAAATTTCTCAAAAAAAATCCACAAAAAAATAATCAAAGAACTTGTGTGGGTGTATGTGATCTCGAGAATAAATTTCTGATATACATTAAGTTTGTAAATACAGTTTTAAATAGAAATATGAATAAAAAAATCCAAACATAATATCAAAGTTGTTTACAAACTAAAGTTTATGAACACAAAATATCCACACAAAAAAAAAACCAGAATAAAACAAGTTTGCTTGTATACGAAATGAAGAAATTTTTACTGAACACTAAACCTAAGTTTATTAAATACAATTTTAACAGAAATTTGAATGTCAAAAACCCCAAATATAATGTCATACAAACATATTAAACTTTATCAACTTTGATAAAAAAGAAAACTTTTTTAAATCCTACAGAAAGCACCACTTTCCCGATCTAAGTTCCCTTCTTCAACAATTCCCCACTTGCTATTTCCGTTTTGTGGAGGGACGGGTCATTGATATTTTATTTTTTGTTTCAACACTGAAATCGTCTTGATAAAGTGCCAAGAGATAAAGATGAAAAGTTTTCCCGCTTACCTGCTATTAAGAAAAACACCGGCAAAGACACGGCGAGGCGATGGTATTAAAAATAGAACGAGGCAGGAACGACACAAAAGAACATACTCCTCAGTTCCGCACACAAAAAAACACAATAATGAAAAAATAATTTACGTACATAAAATTTATATACAAAATTTTAGCAAAGAATCTTCTAAAAATAAAGAATTTTATCTCAAAATAAAAACTATCTGACATACGTTCTGTCTTTATACAATAATATAATAAAAGAAAGATGAAAAAGTTTAAAGGATAGGAATGTTTTTAGAAAATATATTTGTTTTAATCTTTTTTTTAACATTTTTATAATTAAATTTTTTTTTTTTTCTTTTAAATATATAATTTTTTTTGAAAATATTGGTTCTTCCAATGTTGGATAAATTTTAAATGTTTTTTATTGTTTGAGGAATAGAGATGGTTTTGATAGCTTTTTAAATTTTTTTATTTTTTTGTTTTTTTACAATTTGCTTTTTTAGCCGAAGTGATTTTTATTTCTTTTTTAATTTTTTTTTTTTATTTGTTTTAAAACTTTTTGAAACTTTTTAATTTTTTATGACAGGAAAACATTTGAGTTTTAACATATACATTTATGAAGTTTTTTGTTTTTTTTTTTTTTATATTTTATTAAAACAATTTTTTTTTTAAATTTTTTTTTTATTTTTTATTAAAAAATTAATATTTTATTTTTTTTTAAAGAAAGATTTTTTTTGTTTAAATATATTTTTTGAGGTTTAGTTTTTTAAATTTAAATTGAATTTTTTAATTTATGATTTTTTTTTTTTTTTATTTTGTTAACATCAGTTTTTTTTTTTATTAACTTTAAATAACTTTTAATAATTTTTTTTTTAATAATTTTTTTAAACAAAAATTTGAGAAACTGTGCTTTACAACACAAAGTGAGTTTAACTCTATAATTTTTTATTTTATGTAAACAATCTATTCTCTATTTTTATTTAATTAGTTTTGTTAGACTAACTTCGTCATTAGACACTTTTTATTAAATAAAGTTAAAAACGTTAACTTGTTTAAATTTTTAAAAAAAAATTTCGAGACACTGTGCTTGGTCTTACAACAAAAAATGAGTTATTTTTTTAATTTTCTTTTTATGTGAACAAATTACTCTCTATTTTTAATTAGTTAGTTTTGTTAAACTTGCTTCGTTATTAAACCACTTTTTAAATAAAGTTAAAAACGATAACTTCTTTAAATTTTTAAATTTTTTTTCCGAGACACTGTGCTTAATCTTACAACACAAAGTGGGTTTAAATTTATAATTTTTTTCTTTTATGTGAACAATCTACTCTCTATTTTTAATTAATTAGTTTTGTTAAACTTGCTTCATTATTAGGCCCTTTTTTAAATAAACTTTTAATAACTTTTTAATAACTTCTTTAAATTTTCTAAAAATTTTCCGAGGCACTATGCTTTGTCTTACAACACAAAGTGAGTTTAACTCTATAATTTTTTCTTGTATGTGAACAATCTACTCTCTATTTTTAATTAATTAGTTTTGTTAAACTTGCTTCTTTATTAGACCCTTTTTATTAAATAAAGTTAAAAACGATAACTTGTTTAAATTTTTAAAAAATTTCGGGACACTGTGCTTAGTCTTACAACACAAAGTGAGTTTAACTCTATATTTTTTTCTTTTATGTGAACAATCTACTCTCTATTTTTAATTAATTAGTTTTGCTAAACTTGCTTCATTATTAGACCCTTTTTATTAAATAAAGTTAAAAACGACAACTTGTTTAAATTTTTAAAAAAAATTTCGAGACACTGTGCTTAGTCTTAAAACACAAAGTAAGTTTAAATTTACAGTTTTCTCTTTTATGTGAACAATCTACTCTCTATTTTTAATTAATTAGTTTTGTTAAACTTGCTTCGTTATTAGACCTTTTTTTAAATAAAGTTAAAAACGATAACTTGTTTAATTTTTATTTTAAA
>CM063510.1:148564775-148567275 GCA_032207245.1 Pardosa pseudoannulata
TTACTTAATTACTACCCAAAAATTCCATAAAAATCCTATAAAATTTCAACCCTTAGCCGTTGGAAGTGACACTTAGATAATTAAAACTAACCAAACTTTCTATCTTAAGATCATACTACAGAAAGTCAAAATATTTTAAACCTACAATACAATATAATAGTGACATTCAGCATTTCAAATCCTTGTATATTATCGATTTATTTAATAATATTGATATTTTTGATTTATTTAATAATATTAATCTTTTTGATTTATTTAATAATATTGATCTTTTTGATTTATTTAATAATATTGATCTTTTTGATTTATTTAATAATATTGATCTTTTTGATTTATTTAATAATATTGATCTTTTTGATTTATTTAATAATATTGATCTATTTGATTTATTTAATAATATTGATCTTTTTGATTTATTTAATAATATTGATCTTTTTGATTTATTTAATAATATTGATCTTTTTGATTTATTTAATAATATTGATCTTTTTGATTTATTTAATAATATTGATCTTTTTGATTTATTTAATAATATTGATCTTTTTGATTTATTTAATATTATGTTAATTTTCTATTTTAGATATGATATTATTTAATTCAATCTCCGATCTGTATCTATAAACTTATAAAAAACTATACTATTTGAAAACTATCTATGAAATGGAAATAGTTTTATGGTCAAAAAATGGCTATTCCAATGGGAAGAGATACTTTATCTATGTTGGCAGATCTTTATTTACATTTTTATGAGTCAAAAACGGATATGTGGTTGAAACATACTTATTTTCGATATATATATATGATCGTATAATTTGTTTTATGGGCTTTGAATGTGACGAGTTGGATTTAAACTTCTTTCCTGATACTTTAAAATTTACAAAAACTAAACGTAACCTTGAAAGCAGTATTGATTTTCTTTCAGTTTTTATTGGATGCTTTAATGGCTTAATCGAACATAGAATATTGGATAAGCGTAACACTTTTGAGTTTTCTATAAGTAAGGTTTGTAATTGGTCTACATGTATTCATGTTAATATAAAAGGAATTTAATTCACCATTATCTTTTACATAGTAAAGTGCTCCATAGTAGGGTTTCTGAATTTCATAAGGATGGTAAAGAGTTTATTATAAATTTGTTTTATTATCTAATTATCCAAATGTTCCTTAACCGCTTACCTGATTATCCCGAGTTATCTCGGGTTCGTATATTAGTTTGGGAAAATTTAAATCTATTATTTTTGGGTTAAATTAATGACTTCTTTTAACATGTTTTGGGTTCTCTAATTTGGGTCAAATATGCACCGTTTTGTTGTATAATTTGTTGCCATTTTAAAGGTAGCTTCATAATGCCTCTCTCGTAGAAGCCTAGGTCCTTATTGGCGAAAAACTTTTCCAATCAATTTTTACAATCTTTTCTTAATCCCAATTTCTTATCACTCAGGAAGTTTTTCAAAGCGAGAAAAAGGTAGTAATCGCTTGGTGCCAGGTCCGGACTATATGATGGATGCATTAAAACTTCCCAACCAAGCTCCTTGAGTTTCTGTCGAGTCACTACAGACGTGTGTGTCCTGGCGTTGTCCTGATGAAACACAACACTTCTTCTGCTGGTCAATTCTGGCCGTTTCCTGTCAATAGCTGGCTTTAAACGGTCCAGTTGTTGACAGTAGATATCTGAATTTGATGATTAGTCAAACGAAAGCAACTCATAATAAATTATTCCCTTCCAGTTCTACCAAATACACATTAGAACCTTCCTGGTCGTTACTTTTGGTTTGGCCACCATTTGAGCTGCTTCACGGCGTTTGACCATGATCGTTTTCATACAACATTGTCGTATTTGACCCATTTTTTATCCCCAGTCACCATCCGTTTAAGAAATGGGTCGGTTTCATTCCGTTTGGCCAAGGCTTCGCAGACGGTAATTCGATCCATCATGCTTTTTGGTGTTAAATGGTGTGGCACCCAAACATCGAGCTTCTTTTTGGATCCAACTTTGCGCAAATGGTTTAAAACTGTTTTATGGTCGATCTTTAGTTCTTGAGCGATGTTATAACTAACTAACATGCCGGTCAATTTTGATTATTTCTGTGATTTTATCGACATTTTCGATGAAGGGACTGACTGTGCGAGGTGTATCTTTAACATCAAAATTGTCTGAACGGCATCGAAGAAACCAAAATTGTACTTAATTAGCTGTTACAGTATCGGCACTATAAACACCATTCACAATTTTAGCCGCCTGCCTTGCATTTTCGCCTTTATCAAAGAAAAACTGTAAAATGTACTGAATTATCTCTTTGTTGACTTCCATGTTTAACACCCTGTTTAACTCACAACTAAATGAACCAAACAAAAAACAGTAAAATAAAATTTGTAGTGTGAAATATCACCTAGACAACGAGCATAAATTTGAAATTGTTTGATCGATACTTTACAAGATATCGATCAATACCACGATCTACTGAAAAAATAATGGATTTCTTTTTCCCCAACCTAATAT
>CM063510.1:148584475-148586975 GCA_032207245.1 Pardosa pseudoannulata
GTGTGTAAGTTTGGGGTCTTCTGATTGGACCCTGCCTCTAATTTGCACAGATCCAGAGGGAGTTATGTTACTCGCGTCCCTGGCTTACCTTAAGATACACGTGTTCTCCGGAAGGTTCTATATGGGTAACAGCTTCGCAGCCTTAAATTTGCATAAAGGCATTTGTGCCTGTATTGCCAGTTGCATTGAAAACTGAATTGGAAACAAACAAATATATATAAATGTATATATATTGTTTAGGTATAATCAACAGAACACGTGTAGAGGCTGAGAAATAAAATTCTATATTTTATTCTATTATTAATGCAATGTTTTCTTTCCTACATTCTGTTTAGATCCGTTATTTAAACAAACAAACAAACACACACACACACACATATATATATATATATATATATATATATACATATATACATATTTATATATATATATATATACACACATATATACATATATATATATATATATATATATGTACATATATATATATATATATATATATATATATATATATATATATATATATATATATATATATATTATATATATAATATATATATATATATTATATATATATATATATATATATATATATATATATATATATCGTTCACATAATTTAAAAATACTGTAGAATAATACAGCCTAGTTGATTGACGCAGACTTAAAAAAGATAATTTATTTGGAACACCAGATAACACACTTTCGCGAATGTAAAAAAAAACACTAAACAGAAAATATTTGATGTTATATTGCATCGCGTTCTCAAATGAAAACCCTCAAAATCTATGTGATACGCCTTATATTAAATTCTGGAATGGGAGTGGGTCCAGAAATGATGCCATTCCGGTAACCAATCACATTACTTTAATTACTGCTAGTTTATTCTAGAAGGTAGTACGTCACAATGAGTGGAAAATAAATCAACGGGACTACGATTCTAAATTTAAGGTTTCAAGAAACTGAGCGCTCGCCGCCATATTTAAAAAAATGTGCTTTAGAATTTTACTGTTATATATATATATATATATATATATATATATATATATATATATATATAATATATATATATATATATTATATATTAACATCTATATATATATATTAAATATGAATATATATATAATATTTATTTATATATATATATATATATATATATATATATATATATAATAAAAACATATTAAAAATAAAATCCAAATGTATGTATAAGGATAAAAGAAACGAATTTAAGATAATAAGGAAGAAGGTTTTATGAAAGATACTCACGAGAGCGATGGAAGAAAAAAGAAAAAGTAAAAACAAATAGAAATTGCTATTTATTTTATTACCTAAATAAAGTTATAATGATGTTTCAAAGAAAAAAAATTGTATGCAATTAAGTAGGATTAACTCATTTAATAAGTAATAAAACTATACGCAGTTATATGTAAAAATGAGTCAATTTCACAAACAAGAACAGGTTCTTCTGTTCTCGTATAGAAGATTAAGAAGATTACATATCAATTTACTTTTATTTTTAATCTAAAGAATAATGACTATTTTGAAGAAACGCATTAAGTCTAAATTCATATTTTATATTTCATCTAATAATATTTAATGGGATTATAGGATTCGAGATTCTAATAGTTTTAATTGAATATATTTTTTTTTATTTACATCGTTAAAAGATTTTTTAAATGATAATAATAAATATATATATAATTTCAGAACTAATTTAATGCGTATATCGTTTTGTAACTTTATTAAATTGAAAAAAAAAATTATAGTTAGGGCGGAGGTTTTAGTTTGTTAAACAAAAAAATGGAAAGTACCGGGTGATCCAAAAGTCAGGATGAACATTAAAAATGTATAATTCGAAAACGAATGAAGATTAAAAAAAATACAGTTTTACCAAACGGATGGAAAAGAAACCGGGTTTTTGCGTCATGGAAAAAATAGTTCTGTTGGTTAACAACAGATGGCGCTGTAGTTTTTTATTGCACCAAAGGATCATTTACAAATAAAAAAAATGTGGACAACGTACAAGTTAACTTAATTACAGTTAATTAGTACTACAGTAAAGGTTCAATATGTATATATATATATATATATATATATATATATATATATATATATATATATATATATATATATATATATATATATATATATATATATATATTCATATACATCTATATTCATATACATATATACACATATACATAAATATACATATACATATATATTCATATGCATATATATACATATACATAAATATACATATATATATACATACATATATATACATACATTCATATATATATATACATATATATATATACATACATACATATATACATACATATATACATACATATATATACATACATACATACATATATATATATACATACATATATATATATACATATATATATATATATATATACATATATATATATATATATATATATATACATATATATATATATACATACATACATATATATACATATAT
>CM063510.1:148594475-148606975 GCA_032207245.1 Pardosa pseudoannulata
AAATTTTTAAAATTTAATGTAATTACATTTTCAAAAAACTGCTTTTGTTAATAAAAAAAATTATGACATATATATATATATATATATATATATATATATATAATATATATATATATATATATATATATATATAAGAAAATATTCATTTTCTATGTACGTACAAACAATTGGGGTTAAATATAAAAACATAGGATACAGTCTAGGATTTATATAAGAAAATATTCAGTTTCTACGTTTGTACAAACATTTGGGCTTAAAAACCTATGATTCAATCTATAATATATAAGAAAATACTTAGTTTGTATGTATGTACAAAGAACTGGGCGTAAAAATAAAATCTTAGGATATAGTATTTTAGGATGCTAATTATTAAAATTTATTTTTATACTATACAGAACAAATGTTTTTTAATTTAATGTAATTACATTATGAAAACCTGTTTGTGTTAATAAGAAATTTATAACACTAAATTGGAAAATACACAAATTACTAAAAAAACTAAAATTTCGTTTTTCCTTCAAATTAAAAATAGCGATATATTTTTAAGGAAGTATAAAGACTATAATATTAAGAATTGCACTCGCGTTGAAAAAGAGAAATTTATTGCCTCAAGGGTAAGTAAATTTTACCGTATATTATATGACTACTCAGATAACGATAACAAAGCTTGCATTGCAGACAATGTAACTCTACCCCTACTTTGTTTTAAAAGTCTAATTATTTTAGAATGAAAAACTTTTTCATGAATTTTAATCCTAGAGAAAAAATTACATTTCGGAACAATTTCGTTCAACGCATACTTAACCCGGTGAATTTTTTTGCGCTTGAAATTAGTTTGAAGCAGGCACTGATTTATTTCCTTGCCTTCTGACATCAACAATTTAAGGAGCAAAAAATTTCAGTTTTACACTCGAAGTTTTTCCGAGGTATAAAAGTGGAAATTAGCTCTGGAAACATCTTAATAAATAAAAGAGAAATTTAAGAAAAGAAAATCTTATAGAATACAGTCGTAAATTATTGTTATTTCTTTTTTTCACCTTTGCATTTTCATAAACACATGTTACGTTAAAAAATTGTACGGTAAAATTTGTGTATGTAGCATAAATAAAGAGAAAATACGTATTTTCCTTCGAAAAAATTGAGATAAAAAAGAAAACGTTAACGAGAAAAAAATAGCATTTTGTAATATATAAATAGGTAAGTTTAAAATAAAACATATATATATTTCGCTGCAGTTTGATATGTATATATATATATAATATATATATATATATATATATATATATATATATATATATATATATATATATATATATATATATATATATATATATATATATATATATATATATATATATATATATATATATATATATATATATATACACATATATATACATATATATATATATACATATATATATATACATATATATATATATATACATACATATATACATATACATACATATATACAAATATACATATATAATATATACACATATACATACATATAATATATATTATACATATATACACATATATATATATATTATACATATATACACACATATATATATATATATTATACATATATACACACACATATATGTATATTATACATATATATACACATATATATATATATATATATATATATATATATATATATATATATATATATAATATATATCAATTTCTATGTATGTACAAACAATTGGGCTTTAATGTAAAAACCTCGGATACAGTCAAAGGATATATATATATATATATATATATATATATATATATATATATATATATATATATATATATATATATATAAGAAAATACTCAGTTTCTATGTATGTACAAACAATCAAACATAAACATAAATACCTAGGATATAGTATTTTATAATGCTAATTATTAAAATTGTTCTTATGTTATACAGAACAAAATTATTTAAATTTAATGCAACTACATTTTGAAAACCTGTTTTCGTTAATAAGAAATTTATGACAAAAAAATGAAAAAATACACACATTACAAAAAAATATCAAATTACTTTTTCTCAGAAATTAAAAATAGGGATATTTTTTAAGCAAGTTATAAAGACTAAAATATTAAGAATTGCACTCGTTTTGAAACAAAAAAATTTATTGTCTCAAGGGTAAGTAAGTTTTACCGTATATTATATGACTACTCAGATAGCGATAACAAAGCTTGTATTTCAGACAATGTAACTCTACCCCTACTTTGTTTTTAAAATTTAATTATTTTACAATGAAAAACTTTTTCATGAATTTTCATCCTAGAGAAAAAATTACATTTTGGAACAATTTCGTTCAACGCATACTTAGCCCAGTGAATTTTTTTTAGCTTGAAATTAGTTTGCAGCAGGAACTGATTTATATCCTGCCCTTCTGACATCAACAATTTCAGGAGCAAAAAATTTTATTTTTACACTCTTGGTTTTTCCGAGGCATAAAAGTGGAAATTAACTCTGGAAACAGCTTGATAAATAAAAGTTAATTTTAAGAAAGGAAAATCTTATGGTATACAGTCGTAAATTATTGTTATTTCTTTTTTCACCTTTGCATTTTCATAAACACATGTTACGTTAAAACACATTTTACGGTAAAATTTCTGTATGTAGCATAAATAAAGAGAAAATATGTATTTTTCTTCGAAAAAGTTGAGATAAAAAAGAAAACGTTACTGAAGAAAAAATAGCAGTTTGGTAATGTATAATATAGGTAAATTTAAAATAAAACATTTATATAGTTCTCTGCAATTTATATGTGTGTGTATATATATATATGCATATATATATACATATATATATATAATATATATATATATATGTATATATATACACATATATATATACATATATATGTATATATATATAAAAAAAAGGAAAGCGTTTTGAACCTTCGTTTAATTTAAAGCGAGTAATTGAAAACTGATTGCATGACGTGTTCCGAAAAATTTAAATTTGCGCTGCCCTTAGATATTAATTTCTTACCGCTGCATTTGAAATAAAGGGGTTTCAAATCAACTTTAATGAAGTGGACATTGATTAGTTTTATAATTCAAATATAAAAGGAAGCGTCATGTTCATTAAATTGTAGGAATGAAGGTTTACTCTCAAAAGAATTTATCATGCGGGAAAGATGGAATATTAATAAATGTAATATCGGTGTTTAAAAGCAGTTTAATTAGTTGACAGGGTTATTCAAGATGTTGCCAGTTTATCGAAAGCAATAACGAGAAAGGCGATATCAAAGGTCAAATATACTGTAGACTACAAATTGTTGTCAATTAGATTGAATGCAATGGCGTTTGAATTCGTCTTGATCATAGAGGATTCTGTTATTAAAAGAGGTCGTTCTATATATCGTTAATTGCATCCATTTGGTGAAAAGCTTAGTAAAAATATGGCGAGACTCATTCAGTTTGCTATTTTATTTGGTTAACTGGGGTTGTTTTAAACATTCTGATTAGCTTGGACTATTTGTTTGTACTTACCTATGGATAAATTAACACGCTAACTGCCAGACGCATTTTCGATGGTTTGTCCAAGGCGCAGACGACTTTTCATTATGCAATGCATACTATGCTGACATATTTACAGCAGATAAAATGAGTAATATAATCATGCTTGAAGCAGTTTCCGTGGTGGAGGTAACCAGTGACTCCCACGGCGCGGTAGGCAAGTGTTACGATTGTTCTTTTTTTCAAACAATCGTGCTTCGGTTTCTAAGTGATTACTGTCATTCTTTAGCATTCAAAGCAGCTAGGAAGAACTGGAGCAAATAATTTGATTAAAAAAGTGGCGACATATTGTTTCTATTGACTTGATTCACCTTTTCTTTGTCTTGAATGTTTCAATCTGACTCATCGCAATATGCACTGATAAAATGTATATTTTCCATGTACTAATAAAATTACTTTCTATATTGCATTAATTTCTTCAAACAATTATAATAACAATGGTATTATTGAAATATTTATTAGTATCCATATTTACTATAATTGTCCTTATATTATTTGCTGCATCACCGGACACCGGCGGCCCCCACGGTGCTGTAGCCCAGTCGAGTGCCGGTCACCGATGACCCCCCATGGCAATCAACATGTTAAGCATATATACAGGGTGTTTCCAAAATGACCGGTATATTTGAAAAACCAATAAAACCTAAACGAACAGTGATGGAAATACACAGTTTATTGCAATATGCTTGGGGCAATAGTAAATTTTCATTCATTCAAACTTTCAAAATTAGTTACAATGTTCAACAACAGATGGCGCTGGAGTATGGAAAAATCTAAACCGATATTCTACTGTGGAGACTCTTAAAAGCAATGTGTACCACCACTATCCAGAAACAATTGAACAACTGGAACAGTACATCTGTTCTGCATGTGAAGCCATTCCTCCTGAGACGTGTTCTGGGATTTCTGATAATTTTGTTCTGAGAATACGCCATATTATTGCTGTGCATGGTGGATATCTGAAAACTATCGTAGTTTAGATTTTTCCAGACTGCAGGCTCCATGTGTTGTAGTACATTGTAACTAATTTTGAAAGTTTGTCTGCCTGAAAATTTACTACTGTCTCAAGCATATTGCAATAAACTGTGTATTTCTATCACTGTCCGTTTAATTTTTATTGATTTTTCAAATATACTGGTCATTTTTTAAACACCCTGTATAATAAGACACATTATCTTTAAAACTTCAAAAACTCAATTTTTGGATTTTTACATTTTAAAAATCTCTAGCATTTCTGAATTATTTAAAACAAAAAAACCCACTGAAATATTCGGAGTCGAACCGGTAAAACTAGTTATACAGGTCATAGTTTACATACAGGTGACTACCAGGGCGGTGATCTATCAGCGGTAATCACATACAGGTGACTATCAGGGCAGTGAAAGCTATGATATTTAACTCATTAAGTATCATAGATTTTAACGCTAGAATTACCAAAACAGTCATTTTGGCGGTTTCCACATTTCATGCTTAAAAATTTGAAATAATTTCAAAAATTATTCATCTAGAATTTTATGACACGACTTTTAATGAAATATAATAGTTAAATATACCTATTCAATTCCCACTCACCAACTTTAATTTCCTTAATCAGTTCGACCCATACCTATTTTTAGACCCGTCAAAATGACGACTTTGGAAAAATCAAAGTTGAATGATCCAAATTGTTCGTCAGCCTTTATAACGAGGTCTATTTTGTTTCGATTACGATTCAGTTCAGAACGGAACGGTCTAACTGGTAAATGGAATTAGGACGCAATCATTATCAGTTGTACTTCTAATGTGATAAAGTTCTTGGTGAAAAGTGTAATATGTGAACAGTCGAATCTAGGAAAATAGTATGAACATTATTTTTTATAAATTTTACGAAATAGAAACTGATTTAGTTTGTTTATTATTAATAAATAATGAATTAATAGTTTTTGTTATATCATATTCTTTTATTTACCATAACTAAGTCAAAAGTTACAACGACATCTTTGATCAAAAATTCGTCCATTTGATGGGTGTGGTAAAACTATATTTAACATCGTTAGTTCTAGTGTTAAGTGCATCTCAATATTACAGAGTTTTCGAAACAGCGCGAAAAATCCAAAGATATTAGTCGCTGCACTCAAATGCTGTTTATTAAATCTAATGCAGATTATCTTTAATACTGTAATTTGTTGATTCTAACAAATCAAACATTTTCAACCTTCTCTGTCAACTGCGAACATCCATGCCAGTAACATGATTCGAATCCGAAGAGCAGCTCTCCATCGTTCGGAAAGAACGACGATGACAGCGATTAATATGCCAATTATATTGCGCAACTCTTTGAACTCTACAGTAGGATTAACATGTCGTAGATACTCTACCAATCGAAGTATATCAACTGCCAGTTGTTAAAAAGAAATGTACTCTGTAATTGACTGTCTAATGTCCACGGTTGGACGACCGACAACAATTTTGTTCTTGACACAATTAAACAACTATTTGTTCAACTATCAGCTATTTGTTCTTTTAGGATTTAACAGTATTATGCATTCCGTTGTCCAAAATGTTTAGACATTTGTTGTTGTTGTTGTCTTATACCACGTGGTCAAACCAAGCACGATGGAGCAGAAGGCTACTCGATTTAAGGCAAAGGGATTTTAGGTATACTCGGGTTTCACGAACCCGGGGTTTCCTGAGTGATCCTTCTCTTCAGACTTCCCTGGTAGTCACGAACTTACTTTGTAGTATTGTTCCTTACTGGGGTCGTCAACATCATCCTCGAACCATGACGGAACTCTCGTAGGTCAGCAACACCTTGTGGTGTGGTGATTACCGTTGTGGCCACCATTCATATAGACTGTATGGCTCCGGCCGGGACAGGGTTAAACACACTTAAGACAAAGGTATGCGTTTTTCGTTTTATAACAAGTACCGTAAGGGTGAAAGTGCAACTTATGTTCAAGTGGGTCATCTTAATTTTGAAGCAGGGACCAATCTGAAAACCCATAGACTTGGCCTGCCACTCCAAGAGGTTGTAACGTCACAGCTCTAAAATAAGTAACTTGGTAGCGTTATAGTCGAGCAGGGTTCTTCAAAGGCCTCACGAGGATGACACATCGAACACAAGCGAGATGGAGAAGAAAGAAGGATTTATTCTGATATATACAAATATTTACATCATGTACATTCTCGGCACGTCTCATTCATCCTCGTCCGCCGGACAACAACTCTCAGCGTTTTCTACCACACCAAACGACGCTTGACCCTCGTGACGTCTCTCGCAATCCCCCACACCCCTATCTCTGTCTTTTCCAGAGGAGAGGTTAGGGAGGAGACAATAGAGAATGTGCGCATGACGTCAGGTGCAGCAAAAATTGCAGCTCAACTTCCTCGTTGTCAAAACATTTGAATTTCCTACTGATTGTGCTTCTTATTGAGGTTTTAATTTTGTCAATTGTCTGAAAATGGTAACAAGCTGTTGTACGTATGGCTGTACTAAGCGTTTCAAAAAAGGTGAAAATATTGGATTTTATTGCGAATGATTTGGATAGAATCTTGAAAAGTCAAAAGTGGACTAAAAGTTCTTCTTCGAGAATTTGCGGCAAGCATTTTCAGAATGGTAATAAAACGTTAACCTTACTGTATTGTAATATATTATATAAAAATATTATGCTCTAAATTTTTTTTCATTATTACTAAGTGCTTTTTCATATTTCTAATATATTTTCTAAGCTTTTGTGAGAAGTACTGTACCTATAAATATAATTATTCTTTGTCCTTAAAATGATCAAGTTTTGCACTTATTTATTAGATTCTTATTTATGTAATGGTTTATTGTGCCTGTTAACATAATCAAAGTAGTTATACTTTTATAAAATTTTTATTTCGAATTACTTGGCCAGTTTCTGATGTTTCCTTCCCCTTCCGTTAAATAAAATTTAGTTTTATTGTATACGTGATTCATTTCAAAGCTCATCAAATACAATAAAAACAAGAAACGTTTTGCCAACGAAAAGTTGAGTTGTAGTCAGCTCTCGTATTTGTTTACAAACGTGCACTTTCTCTATGGAGGCATGGGGACCCCCAGATAGCAAAGAACACGTTCGACTGACATCAGAGCGAGCCGTGATACACAAACAAATACAAATAAAAATAGTTTTCCAGTAGCTTGATGCTACAAGGTATTGATTGAGAACTTGGAGGACATTAACCCCTTCCGGTAAAATGACGAATCTAGCTCGTCATTAGTTTTTCATTCCATACCGCACAATGACGAGCTACACTCGTCATGCGATTAAAGTTACTGTTAAGTATGATAATTAATTTAGTTTAAAATTTCTAGTGTACTGAATTTGGCAACACTTTTATCACTTGTGAAAATCACAAGTCACTATTGCATATTGTTTACTTGGTACAAGTCATTGCCAAATTAATGAGTCAGAATAAAAGAAAACCTACTAAGAAATGCCGTGTGTGTTACAAGAATCAAATTAAAAGTGAGACTACTTGGCGGTGTAAACAATTCAGAATTCCTTTGCACTTTGTTTTGAAAAGTACCACTAGCTTGAAGATTATTATCTGTATACCTTATTAATGTTTTGCTTTGATATTTTCTTAATTTTACTGTTTCTGATATTATTTAACACTATGTAAAAAGTGGATTTTAATTAAGAATATGTAAGAATTGGTTTTTTTTTTGTTGTTGGTTTGGTTTGAAGTGCTACGGTATACCTTTTGCAACACGAGGGCTAATGAGACCGGAACCTACAGCTTAAAGCCGATTCCGAACGGTTACGAACATCCATGCCACCGTAGGATTCGAACCCACTAACTCCGGTACCGAAGGCCAGCACCCTAACCAATCGGCCATCGTTCGGCATGTAAGAATTGTAAAATGAAACAAGTTTTTCAAATAAAAATTAAATGGTTATTTCATGCACAGTTTTTCATTATTAAATCATACCGGAAGGGGTTAAGACCACTAGCATATTTTATTTGCTATAATCACCTTTAACGAACACGGTGGATCTTAGGCCCACTCGGCCTCCGAACCCACAACCCTCCAGTTACGAGAGCATTGCCTTTGCCGACTGAGCTACCGCGCCTCTCAAATTTAAAAAATAAACTTTAAATCTAAGAATAAAAAAGGATTAACGTATGCTCAAGTACTAAACATTTTAAATCTAGAAATTCAGAGACGATTTAATTATGTTCTACTTTGTTAGAAACTGAAATCCTGAAGTAGTGAACAGAAACTAAAAGTTCCTAAACTAGACAGAAAAAACTAAATTTAAATCTAAAAAGGGGAGTAAATAACCCAGATCTGTTTTTTTTTTCTACTTTCCCGGAATCTAACGTATTCGAACGTACTTTTTAATTTAAAGCTAGTAATTTAAAACTGGATTCATGGAGTGTCTCGATGAATAGAAATTTGCTCTACTCTTAGACTATTTCATACCGCTGCATTTGAAATAAATTGGTTTCAAGTAAGTTTTAATGAAATGGACATTAATTAGCGTTATCTTCTTATGAATAAAAGTCATATGTATATAGGTATGATTGAATGTTCCACAACTCCTCGTAAACAATTGGCCCGATTCTGAAATAAATTGGTATAAATATGCCTCACATCACAGCGGAAAATAGTCTGCTTGAAAACGTTCGAAATTCATTACTTTTACCTCCCCTTTTCTTTTCAGTGTTTTATGTCATTATTTCAATAATTATTTTCCCTCCTTAAATGCAAGCGTTTGATTTACCATTTAATAACGTCATAAATAATTAAAATAACATTTCTTTCTTGCATTATGACTTCAATCCTTTAAATATCTCTTTCATTCATTTCTTATTTTATATTATTTAAATATCGGCTACACAATTTTTCCTTCAATTCTTAACTTGAAATTTCGATATCCCGTGATGAATTTTCTTCTGTATTTGGTGCACATGTGCTAATTTTAAATTTAATTTTTATATTTTTTTGTTAGAATGAATAATTCATCGCGCGATTCGTTTTCGAACGATGGTCAAAAATAGAGATCTGCTCTTCAGTACCGGAGTTCCCGGGTTCGAATCCCGCAGCTACCATGCCTGTTCGTAGCCGTTCTGAATCGGCTTTTAGACGTAGGTCTTAATTCCAGGGAGTCACTGTCCTGAGCTAGTAAATATCTATCGTTTTATTTATTAATAGCCTTTAATCGCTTCAGTGGGTAGATAAACTGAGGACCAAGCACGCTTGGGCCTAAACACTAGGGGTTTCGCGTAATTTGACCACCTAACCGGAACATATGCTTCTACACCCAGGGCCCTCGGTCTCTGAAACTGAGATTATAACCTTAGGATCTGAACCTCTTCGGCTGTTGCACCGGGATGATCAGTTTTTTAATTTTTAATTTATTAATTTTTGTACATAAAAAAGATTGTCGATTTCAATGTGTGTGTGTGTGTGTGTGTTTACAAACACACATAGTTTACTATCTATTCACCAAATTTGAGACTGCATTCAGTATTGCTGTCAAATAAACACTTTTCGATAGCAAAATCTCTGTTGCCAATCCTATCACGTGATATGACAAGAGATGAAAAACGCATGCAATTAACGTTCGATAGTAGGAATGTTATTTTTACTATTAATTTCCTATTTTATCATGTTCAGAAATTTCTAGCCTTTAACTAGTAGCAGATGATGTCACATACAAATAAACATATACCTTATTATTTATATATTTTTGTTTATTAAAACGAGTGTCTGTTAATATGTTTTTTTATACAATTGCAGACTGTCAGTCGTGGATTTTATAAATTTTAGGCAGCAGTCCATGATATCCGGAAATGAACAATACCATTATTAATATATCTCCCTCACATGCTATCACGTGATATGACAGTATGAGACAAAATAGATTTATATAAAGAGACACATATGAAAAATTAAAATTTATGCTATTTCATTATTGCTCGTGTCAAAATAATAAAAGAGTAGTTCTCGCCAATTCATGCTTCTAGCCAAAGCAAATAAATTCATATTCAAAATACATGACAGAAAAATCATCTTTCTCGCCAAGACACAGACAGATGGTGTTATGGCCAAATAAACTAATTGATATACAAGCCTGGGGTACAATGGTGTGACTAGAGAGAAAGAGGGAGGAGAGAGGAGAAAAGAATATGCAAACATTATGTAAAATGGACTAAACAAAATAGTCTCAATGATATGTGAGTATAAAGCTCTATATTATGATTGTTATTTGTCTTTGTTTATGTAAATATATTAAAACAGAGTGTTCTCACTAAAAATAGAGCGATCATTTTGTTTTGCGAGCATATCCCATCTCGACTATGAACAGTACTGTCGGATTTTCGTGGAAATATTTTTCTTTAGTCAGACAAGAAAAGGCTGATGGTCTATAATCGAACCAATGAATTCGACAATCCGGTTAATCATCCTTCTAGTGTATGACAGATTTTTCCTTCGTCGATCAACGTATGATAATAACATATTAGTTTTGTTTTTATATTCGACGATGATAGAAAAATATATGCTAGATATTTTTCAATCTTAGAGATATCTGTGATAAGGCGATTTAGATCAGTAATATAATTGATTCACAAATACAAGAAATAAAATGCTCGGGATCTAAATCTGACCTCATCACACCTTTGTAAAAAGACAGAAGACCATAAATTTATATTTTGCGGATATTGTTGTCTTGTACGGTGGTCTTGGACGGGGTTCTAATTCCAGTCCCAGATTAGAATCCCGTCTCCGTACTTGACATTAAATAAGAATTTACCTTTGTGGAGTATTTATGAGTCCCTAAGGGACAGTGCCCAATTAGAAGGGATAACTTTTTCACGTTGGCGGTCTCAAGGCGGGGTTTAAGCAGACCAATGAGATTCTTACAACTATCCCGATTGAACGATAATAAGGAAGAGGGGACAAGGTTGGAATTAATAAAATAAGAAAAATCTAAAAATTGAGAGGGGGTTCGAAGTCCCAAAGAAGTTGTTCGATAGTGGAGACGAAGAGAAGAGTCCGACAGAAGAGGTTCGGAAGTCGAGACGAGGAGAGAGTCCGAGAAGAAGGTGTTCGATAGTCCAGACGAAAAGAGGAGTCCGATGGAACGAGTTCGAGAGTCCAGCCAAGTCCGACAGGACGGGTTCCTGCATCAAATAGCACGGCCGCACCCCAAAAACCCAGGAGGAAGCCCCTGACCAGACCGACGAAAGATCCATAGATACCCATCAACCAACAGTGTTCGGGGCACACCATTTAAACTCCCCAAAGGTACCCCCTTTTACATACATTTTGAAATTGAGATTAGGTCCTCTATCTTATATTTACATAATAGCTTAAGTATTAAAAAATTTTTGTCAGAACTAATTTAGAAGATGTTGATAAAACATATTTTATGAAAATTAGCATCAGTTTTGTAATGTACATAGATGTATATATATTATAATAAATTTATTTTTTTATATTAAGCTAGTTTCGGATGCTGTTAATTTAGCTTTTAGTTTAGTTTCATTTCTTATGTCTGTAGTTTCTCAGAACCTGTGGTTAAATATAGTACTAAAATACTTTTACACAATGCAATCAAAATAAAATCCCACTATACATTTGATCACAGGTTAATATTCAAATAAAAACGAGGTCTACACGATAATATCATTCAAATGAAGATAAATTTCTTCAATTCAGTCTATTTTTAAACATATTTCACAGTAAGGAATAACTGATTGTTGAAAAAAGAAATAGCCAGTACGTGTCAATTAATAAATATGCGCAAATCCCCTCCCCACTTAAATGCAGTGGCGTGCGGTAGGTTTTCATGCAGGGTTTGCAGAGAACATGGATTTTCCAATAAATCTTTAATTATTGAGACATCCGAGTTCTCTTTTCTGAAACGGGTTATTTATTATGAATATAAATTTAAAGAATACAATAAATAAAATATTTACCTACGAGTAGTCCAGTTATAACT
>CM063510.1:148626975-148634475 GCA_032207245.1 Pardosa pseudoannulata
AACTTATTATTTGAAAACGTACTACACTATCAGAAAATAATTTTGAACCTCAATTTGTATATATTTAAAATACTATACAGGGTGTCTTAAAACGACCGCATAAACTCTTTACAGCTGGATTCCTCGTTGTGAGTATATAAAAAATGCCCAAAGAAGCGTTCCTGTAAGATCTATAGTTTACGAGAAAATTACGAAAAACAAAGTATGCCATTACTGTTTATTTTTTTTGAGTACTATCATATAGCCTGTCATATGACGCCGAACGATGGCCGATTGGTTAGGGCGCTAATTGTCGGTACCAGAATTCGTGGGTTCGAATCCCACTATGGCATGGATGTTCGTAGCCGTTCGGAATCGGCTTTAAGAAGTAGGTCCCGGTCTCATTCGCCCTTGTGTGCAAAACAGTAGACCGTAGCGTTCCAAACCAAAACCTGTCATATGACGGGATCAGTAAAGTTTTCAATTTTCGAGAACTGCAAAGTACCCTATGAGGCAGATAAAAATATGGTTTGATTTTTGGCTGAGAATTATCTGGTACACGCTCAATAATTTGTATATCTTCATACTCCTCTGAAGTCTCCCGATACTTTGAATGCAGTTTAGAATCACGTTGAATTCTTTTAAGAAGATAATTCAGAGTTTTATTAGCTACTTGGAAATTATCGCTAAGTTCTCTCCAATTTTTCTTGCCACAGTAATTAATGGTAGTAAAAGAATGGAACTACCATTTCCACTACACCCTGGAGGTAGATAGAATTTTTTGCTAATACCGGTGGTAAAAATTTCATTGCAACAAAAAAGAATCGATGATTAAATTTAAAGTTATCCCATATGTACCTAATCTATTATTTAAACCAAATATAGAAGAAAATTATTAACGTAATATCTAAGTTCAGTGATAACACGTAAGAAAATAATGCAGACAGCATTTAAATTAAAATAAGAAATGATAAATTGAGATGGTTAAAGGAATGACGTAATAATGCTAGAAATAAATGTCATTTTTACTTATTGATTAAGTGACAAATGGATAAATTTAATCGTTTGCTACTAACCGGGGAAAATAGGGCTTGAAATAATGGCATTAAATGCTAGAAAAGGGAGGAAGGTGTGGATTTCGAAAGTTGCTAACTCTAACGCATCATAAATCTAATATGGATTATTCTATCAATTCTAGGTACAACAGCTTCATAAATTCTAGAACAAAAGGACACATAACTACAGCTATTGTTATATGGAATAAGAAATAATTTGTTGTTAATACCGGTGATAAAATTTTCATTGCAACAAAAAATAATAGACGATTAAATTTAAAATTATCACATATGTACCTAATCTATTATTTAAACCAAATATAGAAGAAAATTATTAACGTAATATCTAAGTTCAGTGATAACACGTAAGAAAATAATTCAGACAGCATTTAAATTAAAATAAGAAATGATAAATTGAGATGGTTAAAGGAATGACGTAATAATGCTAGAAATAAATGTCATTTTTACTTATTGATTAAGTGACAAATGGATAAATTTAATCGTTTGCTACTAACCGGGGGAAATAGGGCTTGAAATAAAGGCATTAAATGCTAGAAAAGGGAGGAAGGGGTAGATTTCGAACGTTGCTAACTCTTAAACATCATAAATCTAATATGGTTTATTCTATCCATTTCAGGTATAACCGCTTCATAAATTCTAGAATAAATGGACACATAATTTAGGCTATTGTTATATGGAATAAGAAATAATTTGTTGTTAATACCGGTGATAAAATTTTCATTGCAACAAAAAAATAATAAACGATTAAATTTAAAATTATCACATATGTACCTAATCTATTATTTAAGCGAAACATAAAAGAAAATTATTTACGTAATATCTAAGTTCAGTGATAAAACGTAAGAAAATAATGCAGACAACATTTAAATTAAAATAAGAAATGATTAATTCAGATGGTTAAAGGAATGACGTCATAAAGATAGAAAAAATGTCATTTTTACCTATTGATTAAGTGACAAATGGATAAATTTAATCGTTTGCAACTAACCGGGGAAAATAGGGCTTGAAATAATGGCATTAAATGCTAGAAAAGGGAGGAAGGTGTGGATTTCGAACGTTGCTAACCCTAACGCATCATAAATCTAATATGGATTATTCTATCCATTCCAGGTACAACCGCTTCATAAATTCTAGAACAAACGGACACATAACTTAAGCAGCTATTATTATATGGAATAAGAAATAATTTGTTGTTAATACCGGTGGTAAAATTTTCATTGCAACAAAAAAGAATCGAGGATCGAAGATTAAATTTAAAATTATCACATATGTACATAATCTATTAATTAAGCCAAATATAGAAGAAAATTATTTAAGTAATATCTAAGTTCAGTGATGAAACGTAGGAAAATAATGCATACGATATTTAAATAATTTAAAATAAGAGTCTACAGTAGTTTACATGACTTATGCTCCAACCGCAGTATTTTTTTTCTGGAAAATATAATTTGCAGTCGATTTAACAGTCGTATAACCCCTTAAAAGATTTTTTTTTCTCAAAACTTAATATTCGAATTCGTTTGTGTGGTCAGTAAAAGGATCTCTCAATTTTTATCGATGAATTCATTTATTGCATTACTTTGCATTTTAGACAGGAGAATAGAGACTTTTGATGGATGAGACGCAGTCTTATAAAAATGCAATGTGTTTATTTCTGGTTTTTCTACTATTAGACATTATATCCGTAGCTATCGTTTTCGAGATAAATTTCTTTCTTTCGATCAAACATGAATAATTTTTTATTGTTAATGATAAAATTTTATTAAAAAATACATTGTAAATTAAAGAATTTAAGTAACTTTATGTAGCAATAATGTTATTTTTAAGCAATATATTATTTATATATCTAGACGACAAGACGTTATTGTATGAATTGTAAAAAAAATGTAAAATGATTTAAATAAATTATGAATTGGACGTATCATGGAAAAGTAGGTAAAATCATATTTTGAAAATATTGATTAAGTACAGTCATCAAAATTAGATAAATAAATTAATCGCCTAAAAATAGGCGCATTTCGTACTGAACGTTGACCGAATGCAACAAATACGTTAGAATCAGTGATTTCAAGAGAGATTAAAATAATCTCAATAAGCAGGGATTCTATTTATTCTATAAGAAAACCTTTTATTGGACAAAGTATCTAAACATTTATATTAATTATGCACAAAATTCATCAAATCAGTTTAGCCGTTTAAATTCTATAAAACATTCGGACAGAAGTATTTATATTAAAGATATAAGCAAACCGAATTGATAACATAAAAGATTTAGCCTTATTGTCTTAATTTATGCGAAAAAAGAAAGATAAATAATGCAGACGATTTAATAATTTAAAAAAGAGCGTAAGTTTAACTTCAATTTATTTTCTGGAAAGATATCTTGAAAACAGGTATAACCTAAAATATTTTCTATCAAAACTTAATATTCGAATTCACGATATATTTATAAAAGGATCTTAATCAACTTTTATCGAAAGAACTTATCATTAACACAAAGAATCGCGCATTTAAGAGCGTCAGTCTCGTAAAAATGTTCATTTATAAAGACGCGTGTTGTCTGGTATCTATAGTTAAATATTATGATCAAACATAGTTCCATAAAATTTTTCTTAAATGTACGGAATGAAAGAGTTTTTATCTAAATATAGGATGGATGAATGAGTGTGAATTGAGAGAATTTAAGGTTTTTTGTGTTTAGCAGTCTTACATTTTATATGTAACAATAATATTTGCCTATATTTTAAAGACGCCGACAGACGTTATCCTGTATTAACGCCTTAATCTAAAAAAAATAAATAATGATTTTTTTGTAGAAAAATTATAAAATAATTTTTAATATAAATACTTACCATTACGAACAACGTTTTTAATTAAATAAATTTACAGTTCCGTTGTATATTTCCCAAGGAACCATCACTACAAATCACTTAGGTAACCAATTAAAGGGAAATTAAATAATCTCAATTCCCGTGTAATCGATGAAAGATTTTTCTGATACACTTTATTCCAAATATAAAATACACATTTATATATACCAATATAATATACATATAATATAATTTCATCAAAATTTATATAAAATAAATATATTAAATTTATTATATATTTTATATATATATATATATTATATATAATATACATATATATTACACAATATAATATATATATCAAATAAATATATTTATTTATATATTGTTCTATATATGTCCGGGGCGAAAAGAGAAGCATATTATATATAAATTATATAATATATTATACAAAAATTCTTTATGTGAAAAACATTTTCTATATCAAAAGACATAGAACATTAAGGAACAAAGAATACATTTTTCTATTCCTTTACAGCAGTACCATTTTAGCATGAATTTCCTATGATAAAGTGAGCTTAATGGATATCTTATTATACAAAAACTTAAATCAGAAACAGAAAATCATTACACAAACTGTCGCGGTAGCCTGGTTGGAAGACTGTCTCGTAACCGAAAGATGCTCGTTAAAGCTGTGTGCTAATGGTAGTTAGGGCCGTTAATAATGTAATGACTGCAAAAGATGAAAACTTCAATACATCTTATCCATAAATTATAATTTATCGAAAAGAGAATGGATCTTCTTCCGTCCCTAAATAAATGTTTGCGGATGGATACTGATATGTATTTGGCCCCTAAAAATTTTGCATCTTTGAGCAAAAATCAACCTTTCGGTTACGAAGAGCGCTCAAGCTTATTCGTGAAGCTACGCTTTTCGATGGTTAAACAGTGCCTTTAGTCTTAATATACTGAAATCTCGTGGTGGGAAGTATGACAAAATATTGGTGTGGATATGTTCTTTTTAGAGAACAGTTTTTTAGCATAAGAATTAATCCCAGGATTGTTTTTTTGTAATTTACAAATTCCTTAAATTACCTATTTATAAGAAATTCAATAACTAAAATATATTCCATCATTAATCCCGGGAAATTCAATAATAGCTGCTAAGAATCCGTGTAAACGATAAAATATGATATTTTTTATGTAATTAACTATTTATATTTATTTAAATTTGTATAAAAATGTACTTTTTAGAAATATAATAAATTTGTTATTGTATATATCTTTCTCTCTTCTCTTCTCTCTATTCTCTCTATTTATATATATATATATATAAGATATATATATATATATATATATATGTAATTTATTATATACTGTATATATGTATATATATATGTATAATATTTTACATATTTTATTATATATATATATTAATATATTATATGTATATTTATATTATATATATATATTTTACATTTTTTGATATTGTAATATATATATATATATATTCGTTATATATAATATATATATATATATATATATTATATATATATATATAATATATATATAAATATATTACAAATATATATACTAAATTCTTTATAATTAAATATTTACATTAATACGGATAAGTATGTTTATGGTGTATTGCAAAGTACATTTGAAAAAGTAAAGAACTGAAGTTTATTGATGAAAGAAAGAAATATTTATCTGAAAAGATAGTATAATTATGAGACACCAGAAAAAAACATTGTTTTTAAAAACTGTTCATCCATCAACATTCTTGTAAAAAATAATCATAAATGATTTCACAGTTGAGAGATTTCTTTCAAGAGAATACATAAAGATTTGAAAAAGAATAATATATACATTTTTAATTAATAAACACACACACACACATTATACACACACATATATATATATATATATATATATATATATATATATATATATATATATATATATGTAATGAGACTGACTTCTCGATGGGGGGTTGCAGTCATGGCCATAAAAATGATACCGTGCAACTGAAGAGTCAACTAGCATGTAGTTCTATGTACAAGACACATAACACCTGGGTCAACATCTGTGGGAAAATATCTCTAGAAAAATCTGTCTCCGCTAGCGTGTATCTCCTTTTTATTTGGAAATTTCCTAAATTGTCCGCTAGGGCCATGTAGGTTTATAATTGGCCAGGCCCCGTCTCTGAGGGCGCGTCTCTGAGGGCGTAACCTATAGCCCCAGTGGTCAATTTAGGTTAGGGGTTTAAACGGGGAATGGAAAATGACGCGGGAATATTTTACCCTTGATTTAAGTTTTGAAAACCCCTGAGAATTTTCCTTACATATATATATTTATATATTATATATATATATATATTTATATATATATATATATATATATATATATATATTTATATATATTATATATATATATATATATATACTTAATTATAAAACTGCTAGACAAGGAGAAAGCTAATCTGCTAACGGTACTATAACTATGCAGTCGGACCATTTAAAGAATTTAATTAAAACTTTATTTTAGAGCTGCTAAAAGTGACATCTTTACTAGTCAACGACAGACAAAGGAAAAACACAAAAACACTCTGCTCGAACAGAGGCGTACCCAAGAGTAAAGACAGAAAGACTTTTCCCAAGGTAGAAGAAACTTACTCAGCTAGTTAAGTGTTAAGATCAGAAAAAAAGCGGAGCCATTTCACGGCGACAACTAGAGAACGTGATGAATAGACAGAAAATTTACATCTATAGGATAGAAAGCTTTAGGAATTGTATCGAAAGAATTTTAAGTCGAAGAATATGCATATAAGTGTACCGAACGATGTAGAGTGCTGCTCTATGGTAACGCATAATTCATGGGTTTGAATCCCACTGTAGGCATAGATATTCGTAGTCATTCGGAATCGTTTTTAAGCAGTAAGTCCCGGTCTCATTACCCCTGATGTTTCAAAACAGCAGTGCTCCAAACCAAATCTAACCATATGTGTGTATGTATATTTTTATATTTAGACAGGTTAATATGCATATACATATAATATATACATACATGCATATATACATATATGTATATATATGTATATATATGCATATATTTATATATATATATATATATATATATATATATATATATATATATAAAATGCATATAGAAACCAGTGTCCGATTCTAAACTTGTATAGAAAAATCTTATAAGAGAAAATTCAGGCATATTTCAACCTGTATTTAACTTGAAAAAAGAGGAGCATAGCAATTTAAAAAGGGAAAAGAAACATCTACAGTTGAAACTTCGAATTCCCAAAATGTGTCTCGAATATCAATGCAGGATTTGGCTGCATAAGTAAACAGCGTTGGCAAAGAGTGAAGGTATTAGGGTCTTATCTGTGAATGACATACTCCATGTAAATGAAGTATTTGGAATAAATTTACAACGAATAAGATAGAGATAAGTATACATTTCCGTGATACGCGTATTTTAAATGTCACACACTTTTTAAAAGAAAATGTTTAAATTGTGAGATGATAAAAATGTTACTATGGAATATTTAAGGAGAGGATTTGAATTTCTTCAGCGGTTTTACAGAATTTCTATCAGACAGTCTTGACAAATGAAGT
>CM063510.1:148644475-148649475 GCA_032207245.1 Pardosa pseudoannulata
CAGAACGTACAAGTCGTGTTTTGTAAATTTGAAGCTTGGTTTTTTATTGTTGAATACAAAATTGGTAAAATGAGCCGTCGTACCAAAGATAGTGATGAAGAAATATGCGCTGACAGATTATCGGACTTTAATTTTAAAAATCGTTTATTTTTGTGATTTCGTAAAAATATTTTTTGTTGAATAATCATACAGTATAATTAAATAGTAAAATAAAAAAAGTTTCGTTCATAAAAACAAAGTAGTTTCCGATTTACTGCGATTTTTCTGAATAACTAAACTTTTGCACGATTCACAAAAAAATAAACGCCAGCTGCACGCGTAAGTTGGCGATAAAGTATACACGCATGCCAAGTGTTAAAAGAAACCCATTTTTCAAGCCGTTTTCGTCTGAAGCATCTTGTAGACGTTTGAAGATCTCTAGGTAAAATTCTCTAATGACAATATGGAGAAACAAGAAGAATGCTGTGAACACTCCTATGTGAAATTCCATGTTCAGATGTAATAGCATTAATGGTTATTCGTCTGTCCGTACGCACTATTTCTCGAACGTGCTTAAAATTCACATCTGAGCTGGAAGATAAGGGGAGCCGAAAATCGTCTTTAATGTTTGTGCAACGTTCACGAAAGCGCTTATGCCACTCTTACACAGCAGTACGTAATATCAGCTCTCTACCATTCAGCCTGTTGCATACCTCAATGGTTTGGCTGTATCCCAGTGTACGGTACGCTATTTTGGCGATTTTTTTGGCGTATTTTTGGCCCCATTTCTCAGGCGATACTTATTTTCTCCTTGTCAATTTCACTCTTTCTCTCCCGTTAAAAGATGGTAACCTCGTTCTCGTCATTTGGTTTGTGTGCGTTATCGGATCCTCTTTGGAGTAACTTGCGCAATAAATGATGTGATGTCATGATGATCTAATTCTTGTTTGATCCAATTATATTAAAAGTTGTAGGAGGTAAGTTTGAATTTCAACACTTTTTGCCGTTAATTTAACGGTTTTTCAGCTTGCTACATTTCAATCTGTTTTTTACCAGTGGAGTGGTTAAGTTCTTCATTCTCTTCAATCGTATTTGTTTCAAAAATTTTATTTGTTCTAATTTTATAGTATTTAAATTTCTTAATTAGTATTCGTTTTTAATTTTATAGTATTTAAATTTTTGTAATTTCTATTTGGCTTTAAGTTTTAATTTCTGGTTTTTTGTTTCGCCAATAGTCGCCAAAAACAAGATGGTGGACAAGGAGCGTACCGTTCACTGGGAATTAACCAATGGTTTTAATATTTCTTTTAAAATATTATCGTTTGTCATTAGTTTAATTTTAATTTTTCTTTTGTTGTATGGCAACTTTTGAAAACAAAGAATAATAAGTTATTTCTGATGAGACTGGAGTATTGTAAGATAACAGAAAGCATCTATATAAAATTAATAACAGAAATCTTACAGTGCTTCTTGTCGTATTTCTATGAAACCGTCTATATAATGCAGTATTTGAATAAGAAAAAAAACAGCCATCTTTGAGAGGTAGAAAGACAATTACACCAACAGTTCAAGGAATGAACAGAAGAGGTATTTGGTACACAAGCCTAGAGGATGAGAGAATGTCTCGAGAGAATTAGAGAGGAAGGGTAGGCAGAAATATAATTTTAAGTAAGTAATTTTGTAAAATAGACTTGAGAGAATAGAAAATCCTCAATGGCATATAAGAAAGTTCTATTTTGTGATTTCTGTATGTTTCTATTTGTGTTATGCAAACGTAGTAATGTATTAAAATAAAAGTTCGCATCAAGTAATTTTTTAACAAGCTATTAAAGAATCATGGACCTGCATTAAAATAGTGTGCTTCGTATTTGCTCTCAAATCCCTAAATTATTAATTTTTCGGTTCCACACCAGACATTATATATATATATATATATATATATATATATATATATATATATATATATATATATATATATATATATATATATATATATATATATATATATATATATATATATATATATATATATATATATATATATATATATATATATATATATATATATATATATATATATATATATATATATATATATATATATATTATATATATATATATATATATATATATATATATATATATATATATATATATATATATATATATATATATATATATATATATATATATATATATATATATATATTTATATATATATATATATATATATATATTTATATTTATATATATATATATAATTATGTGTGTGTGTGTGGAGAGAGAGCGGGAGAAAGGAGATAGTGGTAGAGGAAGGTAGGGAGGGAGAGATGAAGGAAGAAATGAAAGAAGGAAGGGAAAGGGGGAAGGAAAGAGAGAAGAAAGGAGAGTGCAGGAAGGTGGGAGATAGATATATAGATAGGCAAATAGATAGATAGAGATATAGAGGGAGGGGGAGAAAGGGAGAGAGAGAAATAGACAGACAGATACACAGAAAGAGGGGGAGAAGGGAGGGAGGGATATATAGATAGACAGATAGAGAAAGAGGGAGTGTGAGGTTTGGTTTGGTTTGGTTTGGTTTGGAGTGCTACGGTCTACTTTTTGCAACACGAGGGCGATTGAGACCGGGACCTACAGCTTAAAGCCGATTCCGAACGGCTACGAATATCCATGCCACTGTGGGATTCAAACCCACGTACTCCGGTACCGAAGGCCAGCACCCTAACCCATCGGCCATCGTTCGGCAGGGAGTGTGAGGCAGAGAGGGAGTTTGAGAGATATATATTAGTACAGCGCATTTCGTAAGGTCCCGCCCTCATCACTCAGAATAGTGAGGTCGTTAAAAAGAACTCGAGAGATTGACACAATGCAGGAGGAGGAAATGAGTGACCAGTTCCAGTGAAGGAAACGAGGCTGAGAAAAAAGAATTTGACAATTTTGTTTTTGGAAAATAACCCACCGCGACTTAGAATGAAACTGAAGGTAAAGAAGGATATTTTCGTAGACAAATATTTTATGAGAAGACGAGAAAAACGTTTGGTTCCCGACCCATCCGGTTAACTGGGCCCTCCGAGCCCTACTGAATATGAGATATTAACTTTCATAATCAACATAAAATAGCAGTACATGAGTGATATTTTCACATTCGACAGCGTTCATAGTATATTCTAGATCAGGGGTCTCCAAACTACGGCCCGAGGGCCACATCCGGCCCGCGGACAGATTTTGTCCGGCCCGCGGAGAGCTAGCATACTTGAAAACTCCTTTTAGAATACATATTTTTTATAGCAAATTAAATTTAGTTTACTGAAGTGTTGTAATTTTATGTTGAATAATTATTAATATAACATCTACATTGATATGGTCATGGGCTAACTACTCATAACATTGTTGTAGGCTTATTGTTATTGTTTTTGTGATAAGTTAGATAAAGAAACACAGAATTGTAATGAGTAAAGACATGTATAATAAGCAGAAAATTTAACTTCAGTATATAATAACTAACAAATTATTGAAATGAATCCAACTAACATTTTATACATTTTAAATAAAAACATAACTTATAACAAGCATAATGACATATGAGATACTAATGAGATTTGTGTAATTGAGATTTTCCACTGACAATAGTTTGTAGTTGTGGACTAATTTTACTTGTACCAATTATTAAAAGTTTAAATCTTTTTTAAACGTTGCGTACTTTTCGGACTTTTTTTTTTTCACCAGTGGACTATTTTACTTTTTACCACCGGCAACAATGATAATATGGTTTTGGCCCTCGGAACGTACTGGAGTAATCAGTATGGCCCTAAGGCTGGAAAGTTTGGAGACCCCTGTTCTAGATGATTCTCAACCTCACTAACAAGATTTATCTGAAGTTAAAACTGCTATATGTTTTAAAACGTCTTTTATATTAAAGTGCGGATACAATTACTCTGGAGAACAAAAACACACAGAAATTATCACATCATGTTAGGGAAACACATGTCGAGATGAATCCATACTTTAACAGAAAAAATTTTACCATTTCCCAGGGACGGGAAAAACATGGCATGTGTCTCGATGACACTTTTCCATGCTTTCAAAATTTCACGTTGGGCGCCACTGTAGAACGACGAGACTTTTTTATTTCAAAAGGCGTTGTGAAATAATCAGTCTATTTTCAGGAACCATTTTTTATTTCTTTGCTATGTTCCACAACACAGTACACAAAACAACAACATGTACAACGCACACACTCAGAGAGATCACTAGCACTATATAAAAACAAACTAGATGGCTCTCTTAGAGCCACCTATCATAAAAGGAAAGGGGAGTAATTGTACTCGCTACAAAAGTATAAACCAATTCGACGAAAACAATAGAACTTAACATATTATAGTTAGATTCATAAAGCTGCCGTAAACAAACTACTTAATTAGGTGTTTAATTTTAATCCCTCGTGAATAAGAACAAATTTTTGTAATCTTATACTGAAATTGCTTTCGCATCTTATTCTGACTTAACATAGGGATAACGTAAATTTATTTATGTGAGATAAATAGGATTATAATATACATAAAGAAGAAAGTTAGATATTTCATTTAATAGTACTATATAAAACTAGAATATAGCCCATCATATGACGGGATTAGTAAAATTTTTAATATTCCAGAACTATTAAGTACCCAATGAGGCAGGTAAAAAATGGTTTGTTTTTTGGCTGAGAATTATCTGGTTCACTCTCAATAATTTATTTAACGTCATACTCCTCTAGAGTCTCCCGATCCTGTAATGCAGTTTAGAATCACATTGAATTCATTTTGTCAAACCGTGTGGTTATGTATAATAAACAAACACAAAAGAACAAACTTCTAAATTTCATATATAAATTAAAAGTTAGATATTTATTAGTCCGTGAAAGAGATTCCTAGACTTATAATAGAAAAAAAATGTTATTTTTACCTATTTATTAAGTGATAAATGGATAAATTTAATCGCCTGCTCTTAACCGGGGAAAATAGGGCTCGAAATAATGGCAT
>CM063510.1:148664475-148701975 GCA_032207245.1 Pardosa pseudoannulata
ATATATATATATATATATATATATATATTATATATATATAGATATATATATATAATTATATATATAATATATATATATATATATATATAAAATAAATATATTATATATATATATATATAATATAAATTTATAATGTATACATATTAAACATAAGTATTATGTGCATGTAGATAAATATATGTATATATGAGAATGTAACTTTTGTTTCATTTGGTAATAAATTCTTAATTAATTTAAAACTAGATATATTTATAAAAGATCATACATTATGTACTTTGCTAGTAATACATACATACACATATTATATGTGTTGTATAAAAATTATATTAAAAGCAAATATATATATAAATGTATGTATGTATATTATATGTGTGTGGTATGTTTATATAAATATATATATATCTATATATATTATATATATAATATATAATATTGTGTGTTGTGTGTGTGTGTGTGTCCGTATGTGTATACATACGTATAAAATAACAGTTTATATTATAATATGATATATGTAACATGTAAATGCATATATATAGAATATGATGTGATATATGTGTATATATACAAATGTATAACAATACTATTATATATATGCAAATATAATGTAACATAAATATATAAAAAAATATATATATATAAATATATTTATATATTTTTATTTATGCGTTTGTGTATGCACATATCTTTTTTCTATGTATATACATAATATAGTTTTACATAAAAATTAGAATAAAAAAAGCAAAGAATATTTTAATAATTCAAGATAAAATATTTTAAATAATTCAAGAAAAAATAAAACTTTGATTTTTAATTATTTAAGAATTTTGAAAAGTTTTTAAATTATTTCTAAAAAGGCAATAATGGATTACATAAAAAATGAGAGTAGAAACATGTGTTTTATTATATAAACGTTTTCTAAACAAAAATATTTTCTATTAATATTTTATATTTATTATAATATAAATCAACATAATATATATATTTTGGCATATATATTCACATATATATGTTGCTGTATTTTTTTAATTATATATCTTAAATTAATATGTATTCAAATATATGCGTTATATATTTTTACATAACTCTAAAAACTGCAGATATAATTGCGCAAAACAAAATAAGATTAATACAAAATTATTTTATATATAAGAATAATTTTCTAACGCTAATTTCATATAAATACTGTAAATAGAAATGTGAATGCCATATAAAAATAAAGTTATTGTAGTGCAGACTAAAACTTTATGACTTATAATGAATATTTAAAACTTTTTTATAATAAATAAAAGATTTAATTATTATATTTATGTATACGAACTGATGATAATTTTCAAGATAAATTTGAAATCAGTTTTAAATAGAAATTTGAATCAAAAAATAAAAATAAAGTTAAATTAAAAATTTAAATTAAAAATTAAAAAAATTAAAAATTAAAAATACACAAAATATTCCTACAATTATTTTGTGTGTATACGAATCAAGAATAATTTCCCAACGCTAAATTTAAAAATACTAATTTAAATAGAAATTTGAACGCCAAAAAATACAAAAATAAAGTTATCGTAGCTCTTTACAAACTAAAACATTATGACTTATAACTAAAACTTTAAATCTTTATTTACAAATTAAAACTTTAAATCCACAGAAGATTATCCTAAAATTATTTTTAATGTATACGAACTGTAGAATAATTTCCCAATGCTAAATTTAAAAATACAGTTTTAAATAGAAATTTGAAATCAAAAAATCCAAAAATAAAGTTATCGTAGCTCTTTGCAAACTAATACTTTATGGCTTGTAACTAAAACTTTAAAAATTTATTTACAAATTAAAACTTTAAATCCACAAAAGATTAATCCTAAAATTATTGAGTGTATACGAATTTAAGAATCTCTAACGCTAAATTTATAAATACTGTTTTAAATAGAAATTTGAATGCCGAAAAATCCGAAAATAAAGATATCGTAGCTCTTTACAAACTAAAACTTTATGACCTATAACTAAAACTTTAAAACTTTATTTACAAATTAAAACTTTAAATCCACAAAAAATTAATCCTAAAATTATTTTGAGTGTATACGAAAAACAAGAATAATTTTCTAACGCTAAATTTATAAATGCAGTTTAAATAAAAATATAATCAAAAATCATAAAAAAAAATTATCGTAGCTCTTTAAAAAACTAAAACTTTATGACCTATAACTAAAACTTTAAAACTTTATTTACAAATTAAAAAAATCATAAAAATTATCCTAAAATTATTTTGAGTGTACGGAACTCAAAATATATTCTAAGCTAAGTTATAAATACTGTAAAATAGAAATTTTGAATGCGAAAAATCTAAATAAAGTTATCGTAGCTCTTTACAAACTAAAACTTTGACTTAACATTTACTTTATTTCAAATTAAAACTTTAAATCCTAAAAGATATGGTAAAATTATTTTGAATGTATACGAACTAAAAATCCAAGCTAAGTTTATAAATACAGTTTTAAGTAGAAATTTGTATGTCAAAAAATCTAAATATAACGTTATCGTAGCTCTTTACAAACTAAAACTTTATGAACTTAAATTCAGCAAATAATTTTAATAAATTTGAGCACAAAAAGCTACTTTTTTATATTGACGAATAAATGAATAAAAGTGTATTAAATACAATTTTAGTTTGTGGAGCGCTATTACTGTTTTGCACATATAGACCGGATACAGATTAAAGTCGATTCCGAACGGCTACAAACATCCACGCCCTCGGCGGGATTCGAACCCGCGAACTCCGGTTCCAAAGAGCAGCGCTCTAAAATACAATTTTAAACAGAAATTCGAATATCAAAACCACCTAAGGTAATACTAACGGAACATTTTACAAATTTAAACTTCATCATCTTTATAAAAAACCTTTTTTTTAAATATCATATACAAAATACCACTTTCCCGTTCTAAGGTTCCGCTTTATAACAACTCCGAACTTTCTATTTTCCTTTGTGGAGGCAGGGGGCATAAATATTTCATTTTTTGTTCCAACACTTAAATTATCTAGATAAAGTGCCAAGAGATAAATATGAAAAGTTTTTCCGCTTACCTGCTACGAACAAAAACACCAGCTCATGGAAACAAAGACACGACGAGCTGATGGAATAAAAACAGAACGAGGCAGGGACGACACAAAAGAACACACTCCTCAATTCCGCACACAAACACACACCGTAAATGAAAAAAGTCGAATTTATAATCGACGCAGCAAGGGAGGTGGGTTACCGGAGCCTCACTTCTCCCAGGACGGGAGAATCTTAGTCAAAGACTGGGCCCAGTCCACATTTTTGAAGGGCGGCCGTCAACGCCCTCTGGTGGTTAACAGGTGGCTCAATGCCTGCGACACTGTCGACTTCGCTCTTCCTCTTTCTAAAATACAGAAGGTAAAATGCAAAAAGAGAATTTAAGATAAAAAATCATATTTTTCAAGCAACTTTTTTTTTCAATGTTTTAGCCTCATCACACTTTTTTTTTCAATTATTAACGTAAATACAGAGGATTTCCAGTATATTTCTTACTAAAAAACTAGCATATAGCCCGTCATATGGCGGGATTAATAAAACATTTAATTTTTCAGAATTGTAACCCTATGAGGCAGATAAAGAAATGGTTTGTTTTTTGGCTGAGAATTATCTGGTACACGCTCAATAATTTGTTTATCTTCATACACCTCTAAATTCTCCCGATATTTTGAATGCAGTTGGATTCAATATTATGGTTTTTTAATGAATATTATGATTTTCAACTAGCTCGCACTCTAAATAAGAAACTATAACACATATTATTTTTAATTTTTCCCATTACATACATCATAGAAGTACGATGAAACTCTGCCAATTTTTTTCGTTGTTGTTTATTTCTTTCAGTACTAGCCCTCCGAGTGGTACACACCGAGGAAAAAAAGTCTCCAAAAATACGCTAAAGTTTCATTGTGTCAGTGACCAAAGTGTTCTATGATTTTTTACTTCACCCTTTGTCGACTAGATTGGAATACGTTAACCCCACCCTCGTTACTGTCCGTTTACTTCCGGTTATAAATATATATATAAATAGACATTATAGATTGTTAATTTTTAATACACATAAAGCTCGTCAAGTCTCGAAGATCATCCCATAAGAAATAATGGGTTCTAAAAGTACAAATAAAATATTCTTTAAGAGAATGATTTCTATCTTTTTTACGAAAGTCATCCAAGCTGTTTAAGTGGTAGAATTAGAGATACATCTGTTACCGAAAACGAAATACTTTGAAATAGAGATTTACAAAGCCATAAAAAGCTATCAGCGTCTTTGTGCCTCAGAGAGTAGGTGTGCAGTTCCTAAACAATCGACCTGACCCTCCTACCTCAAAACTCCATAGGGGAAAACACTGGCAGAAATGTACATTACATCCATTTTCGGAAAGTTTTGGAGGTCGAAAATTGTACGTGACAACTGCTTTGAAGACATCATCGGTTTGGCGGAATTGTACGTGCAAACCACTTAGAGGGCTAACATACAGCTCGTCATATGACGGGATCAGTAAAATGTCAATTACAGAGTACAATCCTTTTTTACAAATGACGGTTGATAGACATCGATTGGTAGAGCACATACGTCATCCCAATCCTACTGTACAGTTAAAAAAGGTGCACAATATAAGGGGCATAAGGATCTCTGTCCTCTTCGTTCTGGTCGAACGATGGGCGAATGATAGAGCGCTGCTCTTCGGTACCAGAGTTCGAGGGTTCGAATCCTGCTGGTGGCATGGATGTTCGCAGTTGACAGAGAAGGTTGAAAATGTTTGATTTGTTAGAATCAACAAATTACAATATTAACAATAATCTGAATTAGATTTAGTAAATAGGATTTGAGTTCAGCAACTAATATCTTTAGATTTTTCTCTCTGTTTCGAAATCTCTGTAATATTGAGATGCATTTAACATTAGACCTGTTGTGTTGTTGTCATGTCACTTGGACAAACCAAGCACGATTGCGCCTGCAGGCTCTCGTGTTAATACCAAAGGATGCGTCTTTTGTTTTAACGAGCACCATTGAGGTAATCTGTTTATCTATTTATCTGTTTGGAGCGCTACGGTCTACTGTTTTGCACACGAGGGCTAATGAGACCGGGACCTACTGCTTAAAGCCGATTCCGAACGGCTACAAACATCCATGCCATAGTGGGATTCGAACCCATGAAGTCCAGTACCGACGATCAGCGCCCTAACCAATCGGCCAGCGTTCGGCACCATTGAGGTAAAAGTAAGACTTCTTTCTCAAGTGGGTTCTCGTAATTTTAAAGCAGGGACTAAGCATAAGACCCACAGACTTGACCTGAAATTCCCAGAGGTATTGATTGAGAACTTGGAGGACATTGGGACCACAAACCTATTTTACGTGCCCCAGTCACCTTTAACGAAATAGGAGGATATTAGGCCAGTTCGGGCTCTGAACCTCTCAGTTACGAAATCGTTGCCTTTGCCGACTGAGCTACAGCGGCTCTAACACTAGAACTACCGATGTTAAATATAAACCTAGTTTTACGGCAATTGGACGGATTTTTGATCAAAGATTTCATCGTAACTTTTGACTTCGTTAACGTAAATAAAAAAACAAAATATAACAAAAACATTTAATTTATTAATTCATTATTTTCTAATAAAAAACAAACTAAATCAGTTTCTATTTCTTACAATTTACAAAAAAATATATTCATTCTATTTTCATTCTATTTTTGACTTCTCACAGATTGCTCTTTTCACCAAGAACTTTATCACGTTAGAAGTACAAATGATAATGATTACGACCTAATTCCATTTACGAGTTAGACCGTTCAATTCTAAACTGAATCGCAACCGAATTAAAATAGACCCCGTTATAAAGGCAGTCGAACAATTTGGATCATTCAACTTTAATTGCTAAAGTCGTCATTTTGACTGATCTAAAAATAGATATGGGTTGTACTGATTATGGAAATTAACACTAGATTGCCCGAGATTTCTTGTATACCTATATTGCCCAAAAACAGTCAAAATGACTGCATTGTGAAAAAATAACAAATATGTAAAGAAATTTGTTTAAAATTAATTTTTTATATTATATAATAAAGGAGGGCGGAAGTAACTACAATTATTCATAAACCCATTTATATGTTATAGAAAAAGTCACCAAATTCTAAGAAATTGTGTCATTATACTTCATAATTGTTTTTCTAATTGAAATTAAAAAACAGTCAAAATGACTGCCTTGGGAAATCTAGTGTTAAAGTCGGTGAGTGGGAATTGAATAGGTATATTTAACTATTATATTTCATTAAAAATCGTGTCATAAAATTCTAGATCAATAATTTTTAAATTATATCATATTTTTAAGCATGAAATTTAAAAACCGTCAAAATGAGGGTTTTGTTAGTTCTAGCGTTAAAAGCTATGATATGAAATGAGTTATGACCTGTATATGAATAATGACCCCTATGACTAGTTTTACAGTTTCAACTCCGAATATTTCAGCGGGGTGACTTTTAAATGATTCAGAAATGCTAAATATTTTAAAAATGTAAAAATCCAAAAGTTGAGTTTTTGAAGTTTTAAAGTTAATGTGTGTCATTATATATTAGCATATAGCCCGTCATACGACGGGATTAGTAAAATGTTTAATTTTCCAGAATTGGAAAGTACCCTATGAGGTAGATAAAAATATGGTTTATTTTTTGGCTGAGAATTATCTGGTACACACTCAATAATTAGTTTACCTTCATATTTCTCTAAAGTCTCCACATTCTGTGAATACAGTTTAGAATCGAGTTGAATTCATTTAGAAAGATAATTCAAAGTTTTTTAGCTACGTCGAAATTATCGTTAAGTTCTTCCTAATTTTTTTGCCACAATAATTGACGGAAATAAAGAAAGAAAACTATTATTTCCACTACACCTGGAGGTTAATACACTTTGTTGTTAATACCGATGATAAAATTTCCATTGCAACAAAATATAATCGGTAATTAAATTTAAAATTATTACATATGTACCTATTCTAATATTTAAGATAAGTAAATACAGAGGATTTCCAGTATTAGTACTCTATTTCATCAATTTTGCCCATCTTTCTTTCTAAAAAACTAGCATATAGCCCGTCATGTGACGGGATCAGCAAAAGTTTTAATTTTTCAGAATTGTAAGTATCCTATGAGGCAGATAAAGAAATGGTTTGTTTTATAGCTGAAAATTATCTGGTACACGCTCAATAATTTGTTTATCTTCATACACCTCTAAAGTCTCCCAATACTGTGAATGCAGTTGAGAATCACGTTGAATTCGTTTAGAAAAATAATTCAAAGTTTTCTTAGCTAAGTAAATTATCGTTAAGTTCTTCAGAATTGTTTTGGAACAGTAATTAATGGAAGTAAAGAACTGAAACTATATTTCCACTACACCCTAGAAGTAGATAGAACTTGTTATAAATACCGGTGATAAAACTTTTATTGCAACAAAATATAATCGATGATTAAACTTAAAATTATTACATATGTACCTAATTTATTATTCAATATACTGTTTAATTATACTGTTTATTTTTTTCACATTGTACACGATAACAGTATTGTTGTTTTTCTCCTTCTTTGTTCCTGTTCTAAATAATATCTCTTTATCCTTTAACTAGTATATGGCCCGTCATATGACGGGATCAGTAAACCTTTTAATTTTTTCAGAATTGTAAAGTATCCAATGAGACAGATAAAGAAATAGTTTGTGTTTTGGATGAGAATTATCTGGTACACCTGAATAATTTGTTTATCTCCATACTCCTCTAAAGTCTATCGATACTGTGAATGCAGTTGAGAATCAAGTTGAATTCGTTTAGAAATATAATTCAAAGTTTTCTTAGCTAAGTAAATTATCGTTAAGTTCTTCAGAATTTTTTTGGAACAGTAATTAATGGAAGTAAAGGAAGGAAACTATTCGGTGATAAAATTTTCATTGCAACAAAAAATAATCCGTGATTAAATTTAAAATTATTACATATGTACCTATTCTAATATTTAAACTAAGTAAATACAGAGGATTTCCAGTATTAGTACTCTATTTCATCAATTTTGCCCATCTTTCTTTCTAAAAAACTAGCATATAGCCCGTCATGTGACGGGATCAGCAAAAGTTTTAATTTTTCAGAATTGTAAGTATCCTATGAGGCAGATAAAGAAATGGTTTGTTTTATAGCTGAAAATTATCTGGTACACGCTCAATAATTTGTTTATCGTCATACACCTCTAAAGTCTCCCAATACTGTGAATGCAGTTGAGAATCACGTTGAATTCGTTTAGAAATATAATTCAAAGTTTTCTTAGCTAAGTAAATTATCGTTAAGTTCTTCAGAATGTTTTTGGAACAGTAATTAATGGAAGTAAAGAAATGAAACTATCCTTTTCACTACACCCTGGAGGTAAATACAATTTGTTGTTAACACCGCTGATAAAATTTTCATTGCCACAAAAATAATCGATGATTAAATTCAAAATTATTACACATGTACCTAATATATTATTTAATATACTGTTTAATTATACTGTTTATTTTTTCACACTATACTTAATAACAATATTGTTCATTTTCTGTCTACTTTGTTCCAGTTCTAAACAATATTTTTTATTCTTCAGCTAGTATATGGCCCATCATATGATGGGATCAGTGAAAATTTTAACATTTGAGAATCACGTTGAATTCATTTAGAAATATAATTCAAAGTTTTCGTAGCTAAGTCAAAATTATCGTTAAGTTCTTCCCAATTGTTTTGCCGCAGTAATTAATGGAAGTAAAGGAATGAAACTATCCTTCCTACTACACCCTGGAGGTAAATACAATTTGTTGTTAATACCGCTGATAAAATTTTCATTGCCACAAAAATAATCAATGATTAAATTCAAAATTATTACACATGTACCTAATATATTATTTAATATACTGTCTATTTTTTCACACTGTACACGATAACAATTTTGTTCATTTTCTGTCTACTTTGTTCCTGTTCTAAATAATATTTTTTATTCTTCAACTAGTATATGGCACGGCATATGATGGGATCAGTGAAAATTTTAACATTTGAGAATCACTTTGAATTCATTTAGAAAGATAATTCAACGTTTTCGTAGCTAAGTCAAAATTATCGTTAAGTTCTTCCCAATATTTTGCACAGTAATTAATGGAAGTAAAGGAATGAAACTATCCTTCCTACTACACCCTGGAGGTAAATACAATTTGTTGTTAATACCGATGCTAAAATTTTCATTGCAACAAAAAATAATCGATAATTAAATTTAAAATTATTACATATGTACCTAATCTATTATTTAAGCCAAATATAAAAGAAAATTATTTACGTAATAACTGAGTTCAATGATAAAACGTATGAAAATAATGCAGACGATATTTAAATAATTTAAAATAAGAAATGATTCAATGAGATGGTTAAAGGAATGACATCATAATGCTAGAAAAAAATGTCATTTTTACTTATTTATTTTGTGAGAAATAGATAAATTTAATCGTTTCTGCCTAACCGGTGAAAATAGGGCTTGAAATAATGACATTAAATGCTAGAAAATGGAAGAAGGGGTGGATTTCGAACGTTGCTAAACCTAACTCATCAAAAATCCAATATGGATTTTTCTATCCATTCCAAGTACAACCGCTTCATAAATTCGAGAACAGACGGACAGATAACTTAGGCTATTATTATATAGGGAATAAGAACTTTTTATAAAGTGATAATTCAGAGTTCCTTTCAAAAATGTAAAAACATTTCTGAACCACTGTACTCAGATCTATAATAACACAAAGTGAGTTTCTTTTACAATTTTTCTTTTTTGTAAAGAATATTGGAAAAATTTCTCCCCCTATTCAAATTTATATAAACTACCAGAATTATGACACTAGACGATGTAATTTTCAAAAAAGTTGAAATGTTTAAAAATTCCATTTCAAATTCGATAAATACTAAAAGAAATATACAACAACAAAAACTGTAAGAACGGGTTCATCGTAGGTCTATAATGTATTTAATGTGAAAATTTGAAATCTATAAAGGTGATATTTTTTATTTACAGTGCGCGCAAATTGAAATAACACCATTTTCATAAAAATGCATATAATTTTTTTTAATTCTATGATATTTAAATGTAATACTTAAATTATTATTTACTTTTATTTAAGCATACTTCACTTCAGTATTGAAGTATTTTGTAACATAACCTTTCTCTCCGAACTCGTAGATCCTAATTTTTATTTAAGTTGATTATTGTGGGCATAGAAAAATTATTAACAATATATTCTTTTCCTCATTTTTTTTTCTTAACACATTGTACATTTCGCAGCGGAATTGTACCGGGAGCGGGCGTTTTGAGAGTAAATTTAGTTATTCAGTTAAATCTCAATAGATCGAAAACTAGTTAATTTTTCTAATTATTTTATATATAAACATTTTTACATTATAAAAAATGAAAAGAGCAATCATAAAACTAATAATGTAAAAACTAGTTTTTATTCGTCTAAATTTTTCCAGAATCTATGTAGTAGACAAGAACATTTGACTTCGTCTTCCTGTATATACTGTTATTTTTGTACCTACAAACAAACCAAGCTGTTACACTAACCCGTACTAGTACGTGACCCGTGCTCAAATATTATTCGTCAGAAAACGTACTACTACGCGTGTTAAAATCTTTTCTGACACACTGTGCTCAGACATATAATAACACAAAGTGAGTTTCCTTTATATTTTTTTGTAAAGAATAATTATTAGGAAAATTTCTCCTATATTTAAATTTTTATAAACTGTCAGAATTATGACACTAGACGATGTAATTTTCATAAAGGCTGAAATGCTTGAAAATCCCTTTTTAAATTCCATAAATAATATACGAAATACACAGCAGTGAAAAAAGTAGGTATATCACAGATATATAATATATTTATGTGAAAATTTGAAATCTATAAAGGAGATATTTTTTTATTCACAGTGCGACCAAATTGAAATAATACCATTTACATAAAAATGCATATAATTTTTTTAATCTATGATATTGAAATGTAATATTTAAATTATTTTTAACTTTTTTCTAAGCATACTTCACTTTAGTATTGAAGTATTTTGTAACATAACCTTTCCACTGAACTCGTAGATCCTAATATTTATTTAAGTTGATTATTGTAGGCACAGTTCAAATTATTAATAATAATATTTTCTTTTCCTCATTTTTTTTAGCTTAGCATATTGTGTGCGGATACATTTCGTACCAAAACTGTACCGGGAGCGGGCGCTTTGCTCGTAAATTTAGTTATTCAGTTAAATATCAATAGATCGAAAATTATTTAATTTTTCAACCAACTTTTCGTATTGTAAATTGAAATATATAAACAAATATATAAATGAAAATATATAAATAACAACCATAAGATTTTTGTAGACAAAAAATAATATATTTTTTTAGTGAATAAATTTATAATAGTATCGTAAATATAAAAAATCAAATAGAAATAGTAGTATATAGTTTTAATTTTTTCGAATTATGTTATATATAAACATTTTTACATTATAAAAAAAATGAAAAAAGCAATCATAAAACTAATAATGTAAAAACTAGTTTTTATTTGTCTAAATTTTTCCAGAATCTATGTAGTAGACAAGAACATTCGGCTTCGTTTTCCTGTATATACCGTTATTTCTGTATCCACAAACAAACCATGTTGTTACACTAACCCGTACTAGTACGTGTCTCGAGCTCAAGTATCAATCGTCAGAAAATGTACTAGTACGTGTCCCACGCTCAAGTATCAATCGTCAGAAAACGTACTAGTACGTGTCCCGCGCTCAAATATCAATAGTCTGGAAACGTACTAGTACGTGTCCCGCATACAATGTGTTAATATCAGTAATTTCTCAATGCTTATCAAAAATATTTCTAATCTAGGCCTTGGCAGATCAGATCATACCCTCCTGTCCGGTGTGAGATTAAATGCATATTTTGTATAGTTTTACAGATTCTGATTCGAATATTTCAATGCGGTTTGTTTAAAAGTTTCAGAAATGTCAGAGTTTTTAAAAATGTAAAAATTAATAATCGAATTTTTGAAAGTTTATAGGTGATGTCTCCTCTTATATACATTAAATCACATGACAATAACTAAATAAATTACAATCATGCAAACAGAAGTTACGTTGGCAAAAATAAAATATTTCAGAATTAAAAGCGTATGACACCATTTTAAAACAGCCACGCAGCAATAAGTTGTTATAAAGCTTAATAATATCAGCATTAAAAATGGAAGTTGAATTGCATCATAAAAGTACAACCTTCATACAAATGCAACGAGCATGTCTGAAAATGTAAGAAAAAGTAGGAACAAGAATTTAAAAGCTTGTTTGAAAATATTTTTACGTTACAATTTATGTTACTTGAAGGAAATTAAAATTCTGGAACAGGGTTTCGTCATGTTTCACACGATGTACCGTAGAGTCATAAAAGAAAATACAGGGTTTTTCCCGTTTACCAACAATCATGTTTGCAGGCATCCCCAATACATATATTTTAAACCAAGAATAATTTATTTGTAAGCATTTAACACTAGATTTACGGATGTTGATCATATACCTATTTTTACTGATTTTAGCCAATTTGACTCGTACAAGAAAATTGAAGATTTTTGCAAAGAAAATAGTTCCAAATTGATTTAAATAAAATGTTCAATATCAAAAAATTCATGGAAAACATTTTTTATATATAAAATCTGTTTTTGAAACACATTTTCTGCAAACATTTCTGTTACATTTAGCCCAAAATGCAGACAAAGAAATGGTCGTGAAAACACGTGTTGGAACAGGGTTGGACCCCAGAGCGAGACACAGAAATGAAAATCATCACCATAAAAAAGGAAACTTATTCAGTGATTTTAAACATAAAAAGTAACCCAGAGCATGGGAAAAACTGAGCCATTTTCCACCGACAGCTGAAAAATGCAGTGAGTGGACAAAAAATTTGCATCTATTACAGAGAAAGCTTTGAGAAAATGGTTGGAAGAATTGTAAGTTGAAGAAACTCCTTTAATTAAACCATTTTGGGCTAGGAAAATAGATTTGAAGGAATAATAATGGGAAAGAAGAAAAATGGGAAAGATGAGTAATAATTTTTATGTACTAGAAATATATATTTTCTTCCTTAAACTTTACGTTTTGTTAACTGTATTTTATTAACGTTAATGTTTTTTTTTTGCTAACGTATTGTATTAACGTTATTTTAAACTATTGTTTATTAATATTCAACATATATTCACGCAGAAAAAGAGAAATTCTCCAAACTTCCATAATTGTCAACGTTTCTTCAAAATAACTTCTTAAAAAGAAACAAAGTTTTCAAATATGGCTGGAATATTTTCTTTTACTCACAGAAATTTCTTTTCCTGAAACTGTACTTCTTTGTCAAATATTTTGCAAAGCTAAGCTTATTTTCGAACGTTCTTTTAAATCCTTCGCTAAAAGAAGTTAGTCATTCAGACTTCTTTAGGAACTGATTTTGTGCTAGTGCAAAACTGCAATAACATAATAATAAAATAGTATTAGCGCCTTTCCAAGTACAAACACAAATATATATATATATATATATATATATATATATATATATATATATATATATATATATATATATATATATATATATATATATATATATATATATATATATATATATATATATATATTATCACATAGTATTACATATTATCTATATATGTAATGATATTTTAATCCTAAAAATTAACTAATGTAATTTTGTCTACCTTGAATTAATTTTCGGTTTCGATTCTATGTTTTCTAGAAATCTTACCGAATGTTTTTGTTTCAAAGTGTATTCCATCAGGTTTTATAAGTAACTAAAAATAGATTTTGCCGCTTACACTACGTCATCAGCTTCGCCCACGTGACATGTGTTAGTAATTTGTGATTAGTTGGCACAAACAACTATTTAACCACGATATACAGGTTTTATGAAGAGTTCGTGATAGTTCAAACCTCAATAAACTATATTAGTTTGATCAAAGCATTCCATTTCGTTTTCACTCGTCTATGATTCCAAGACTTCAAGTTGACTGATATGCTAGGAACTCCTTGTGTGATGAGGCCAAAACCTCCATTCATATATATATATATATATATATATATATATATATAAATATATATATATATATATATATATATATATATATATATATATATATATATATATATATATATATATGACACGGAAGAGTGATTGAGGCATGGAAGACACATTTCATTTCATATATAAAACTTTTTTTATAGTAATCCTTCTGTCCATAGCTATGCCATTTAGAAATCCTTTGTTCTCATACTTTGCCACGACAAGCGTGTAAGATGTTATTGGCCCGAGTTCCCGCTCAGAACTGTCTTTCTTGGAGTTGCTACCTAAACAAAATTCCTATGTCTACTTCCGCGTCGGCTTCATCACTCTGTATAGTTCCGCTCGAGGGTCTGTCTTTCTCCTATTAAGTTATCGTTAATGAGTTATAACTATTTTTAATTATAACTCGCTTAATTCTTAACTCCCATTTTTAAAACTGACACACACGCAAACACACACACACACATATATATATATATATGTGTGTGTGTGTGTGTGTGTGTGTATACAGACATATATGTATATAATGTTGGAAATCCAACGTAAAAATAAGTTATTTTCGTGAATTTTTTCATTTTTTAATGCATAATATCAAAGTTTTAGAAATCTTAAACTTAAGAATTTAATTTACAAAAATTAGTTTATGTGCCATTTTTACATAATGCATATCGTAAATACATAGTATTATCAGTAGTATTTCTGAAAATAATTGTGGATGTAAAAGTTTTCCGATATCTTGAACCTAAGACAATCTGTAATTCTCCATTTGATAAATAATTCATTATAATATCTTTATTTTAAATTAATAAAATTATACATTTTCAATGAAAATTAGATATTTTAATATTTATACTAAAAAATAAAACTTAAAAGATTCTTAAAAAATGCTGAAAATTTTTGTTGTGTTTATTTTTTTCATACCGTACGGGATTATAGTATTATTGTTTATTTTTGTTTACTTTATCCCTGTTCTAAATAATATTTTTTTATTCTTCATCTAGCATATGACACGTCATATTACAGGATCGGTAAATTCTTAATTTTCCATAATTGTAAAGTATCCTATGAGGCAGGTAAAAAAATGGTTTGTTATAGCTGAGAATTATCTGGTACACGCCCAATAATGTGTTTATCTTCATACTCCTCTAAAGTCTCCCGATACTGTGAATGCAGTTTAGAATCCCGTTGAATTCATTTTAAAAGATAATTAAAAATTTTCTACGTCAAAATTATTGTTAAGTTCTTCCCATTTTTTGCTATGGTAATTAATGAAAGTAAAGGAATGAAATTATCATTTCCACTACACCCTAGAGGTAGATAGAATTTGTTGTTAATACCAGTGATAAAATTTTCATTGCAACAAAAAATAATCGATGATTAAATTTAAAATTATCACATATGTACCTAATATATTATTTAAGCCAAATATAAAAGAAAATCATTTACGTAATATCTAATTTCAGTAATAAAACGTTTGATAATAATGCAGACAATATTTAAAGAATTTAAAATAAGAAAGATTAAATGAGATAGTTAAAGGAATGACATCAAAATGCTAGAAAAAAATTGTTATTTTTCAGGGGTGGATTTCGAACTTTTTAAAGAAGAGAGTATTTTTTACTGTGATATGAAACATATTTACCAATTTATTTTAGAATCGGATCCATAGGAGAAGATGAACTTTACTCGCTTTGAATTTTTCTAAATATTTTAAATAATTTTAAATAAGAAATTATCAAATGAAATTTTTAAAGGAATGAGGTCATAATGCTGGAAAAAAATGTTATTTTAATCTACTTATGTGATAAATTGATAAATTTAATCGTCTGCTCTTAACCGGGGAAAATAGGGCTCGAAATAATGACATTAAACGTTCGAAAAGGTGTAGATTTCGAATGTATTAAAGATAAAGTTTTTTTAGCTGTGATATGAAACATGTTTATACCAATTTATTTCAGTATCGGATCGATTGTTTAGGAGAAGTTAAACTTTACTCGCTTTGAAATTTGCTAACCCTAACTGATCAAGAATCCAATATGGATGTCTCCATCTCTTCCAGGTAAAACCTCTTCATAAATTCGAGGACAGGCGGACAGATAACTTAGGCTGTTATTATATAGGAAATTACAATTGTAAGCATTCAAAAAATTTCCTGAACAAAAATTAATACTTTCAATCTAAAAAATTGTTCTAATTTATTTCTTATTCATGTATTTGAAATTTCTGAAGCAAATTGGCAAAACATTCTACAAATTAATTTTACGAAATACTAAAACTAATATTAAGTTATGATTCTCACATACGTTTTCTATCGATCTGAACCCGAAAGCTCTCCTTTCATATTTCACAGATATTAATTACACTAAATGAATTAACTATAATTTCCTAGGAATATGCGATTACTTAATCACAGGAGAAAAGTGAACAGAACTGAAAAGGCTATAAAATGTGACCCTTTGTAGTAACGCACACTAGGACATTAACTGAGTACGTTTTCGAAATGACGACTAATTTAATGATTCACAATACACAGTCACGAAGTTAAAATGCAACGCAATAATACCCGATTTCAGTGCTACAAGGGAATTATTAAACATTTCTCCATTCCTGTATTATGGGATGACAATTTAGCCTATACCCCCTGTTTCATTCCGTTCATTTTATTGCGTTAGTGAAAGATGAATAGCAACGTGACATTAGTGTATTAATTACTGCCACTGCATCACAATAGAAGCTTCAACGTAGACTTTTGGTCATTTAATGGTTCATATATAATTTTAGTTTTTATTGTCGGTCATTTACAGAACGTGATCCACGTTCGGGAATAAAATATTTATGTAATTTGAGTAGTTAAGGTGATATTCCAATGGTGTTGAAATGTGATAATTATTCCCAGTTTTCTAAGGTTTTCTATTTAGAGAACAGATTTTCTTGTTTAACACATTGTGTGCAGGTGCATTTCGCAGTGGAATTGTACCGGGAGAGGACGTTTTGCGCTTATATTTATTTATTCAGTTAAATATCAATAGATTGAAAATTATTTCATATTTTAACCAACTTTTCCCATTTTATATTGAAATATATAAACGAATATATAAATAGAAATATATAAGTAACAACCATAAGATTTTTGTAAACAAAAAATATATTTTTAGTGGATACATTTATAATAGTATCATAAATATGAAAAATCAAATAGAAATAGTAGTGTATAGTTTTAATATTTTCGAATTATGTTATATATAAATATTTTTACATTATAAAAAACTAAAGAGAGCAATCATAAAACTAATAATCTAAAAGCTAGTTTTTAATTGTCGCAATTTTTTTTCAGAATCTATGTAGTAGACAAGAACATTCGGCTTCGTTTTCTTGTATATACCGTTATTTTTGTACCCAGAAACAAACTATGTTATTACAATAACCCGTACTAGTACGTGATCCGCTCTCAAGTATCAATCGTCAGAAAACATACTAGTACGTATTCCGAATACAATGTTTTAATAAGTTTGTAATAAATCATGTGAGCCGTACTAGAGTCATGGGGTGAGGCTTCAATCAACCTTGGATGAACCCATTTTACGAGTGTGATTTACATAAATGGAGGAAGAAGAGTACTCTTACAGGTAGAACTAGAAGAAGACATATAGAAGAAGACTAGAACAAGAAATTCCACAATTACCATTGTTATTGAATTATTGAACATTTCTCCATTCCTATATTATGTGATGACGATTTAGCCTATACCCCTGTTTTATTCCGTTCATTTTATTACGTTAGTGAAAGTTGAAGTGCAACGTGACATTAGTGTATTAATTACTGCGACTTCATCACAACAGATGCTTGAACTTAAACTTTTGGTCATTTAATGGTTCATATATCATTTTAGGTTTTATTGTCGGTCATTTATAGAACGTGATCCACGTTCGTGAATAAAATATTTATGTAATTTGATTAGTTAATAGATTTGAACTTTGCTAAATTTTTTTAAATAATTTAAAATAAGAAATTATCAAATGATATGGTTAAAGGAATGAGGTCATAATGCTAGAAAAAAAAATGTTTTTTCTACCTATTTATTATGTGATAAATTCATAAATTTAATCACCTGCTCTTGACCGGGGAAAATAGGGCTCGAAATAATGGCATTAAACGCTCGATAAGTTGGGAAAGGGTGATTTCGAGTGTTTTAAAGATAATTTGTTTTCTAGTTATGATATGAAGCATGTTTATACCAATTTATTTTAGAATCGGATCGATTGTTTAGGAGAAGATAAACTTTACTCGCTTTGAATTTTGCTAACTGTAACTGATCAAGAATCCAATATGGATGCCTCTTTCCATTCCAGGTACCACCGCTTCAAAAATTTCAGGACAGATGAACAGATAACTTAGGCTATTGTTATATAGGGAATTACAATTGTAAGCATTCAAAAAATTTCCTGAACAAAAATTTAAATTATCAATCTAAAAATTTGTTCTAGTTCATTTCTTATTTATATATTTAAAATTTCATAAGCCAATTCATAAAACATTCCACAAATTAATTCTATGAAATACTAAACTAAATTATGATTCTCAAATAATATGATTTCTATAGATCTAAACCCGAAAGCTCTGCTTTCATATTTCACAGATATTACTTACGCTAAATGAATTAACTATAATTACCTAGGAATATGCGATTACTTAATCACAGGAGAAAAGTGAACAGAACTGAAAAGACTATTAATTGTTACCCTTTGTAGTAACACACACTAGGACATTAACTGAGTACGTTTTCGAAATGACGACTAATTTAATGATTCACAATGCACAGTCACGAAGTTTAAATGCAATGCAATAATACCCGATTTTAGTGCTACAAGGGAATTATTAAACATTTCTCCATTCCTGTAGTATGAAATGACAATTTAGCCTATACCCCCTGTTTCATTCCGTTCATTTTATTGCGTTAGTGAAAGTTGAATAGCAACGTGACATTAGTGTATTAATTACTGCGACTGCATCACAGCAGAAGCTTGAACGTAAACTTTTGGTCATTTAATGGTTCATATATCATTTTAGGTTTTATTGTCGGTCATTTACAGAACGTGATCAACGTTCGGGAATAAAAAAATTATGTAATTTGAGTAGTTAAGGTGGCTTTCGAATAGTGTTGAAATATGATAATTATTCCCAGTTTTCTTAGGATTTCTCTTTGGAGCACAGATTTTCTGGTTTAACAAATTGTGTACGGATACATTTCGCAGCGGAATTGTACCGGGAGCGGGCGTTTTGCTAGCATATTTAGTTATTCAGTTAAATCTGAATAGATCGAAAATTATTTCATATTTTAACTAATTTTTCGTATTTTATATTGAAATATATAAACGAATATATAAATAAGAAAAATAAGATTTTTGTACACAAAAAATATATTTTTTAGTGGATACATTTATAATAGTGTCGTAAATACGAAATATCAAATAGAAATAGTAGTGTATAGTTTTAATTTTTTTTAAATTATTGTATATATAAACATTTTTGCATAATAAAAAAATGAAAACAGCAATCATAAAACTAGAAAATCCCACAATTTCAATCGTTTATACTTAATTGTCGAACATTAAGAGAACGTGATCAGTTTTAAGTGGTGAAATATAAATTTAACTCACGCAATTCGGCCGGTTTTTTGTATGGTGTTGAATAAAGAAGTTGTTGAAAGTTTTCGGGAACTTGTGAAAACAGAGAAGTAAATTTTCCAGATGATCTGTTACTAAAGAATCCGCATGATGGCAAACTTCTTTTGGATTCACCAGTTTTAGAATTCGCGTGCCAACCTATGTAAATAAAGAATGTATACAACAGTATAGGTCATTCAACATATCCTTTCCACTTTTTCTTGAATTATAACTCATTAGAAGTCAAAGCCACCCCAATCACTGTCGACCTTTCCGAAACAGAGACCCGACTTTGAAGTCGTTTTCAGCAAAGTCAAGCCAAAACCCCAGCTTTCTACTTCACATAGATTTGGTACATGCGAGATTTGTCTACTAGGTTATTATTCTCAGCTGCAGTCCTAGCAGCCGAACCGTGTGACTTTTTAGGATCTCGATGATATCTGGTTGTCTACATTTTCAGTAGATTAAAAACTGGTGGCAAAAATATTTGTAAAAATCTTCTCTTATGCATATTAATTCGAGATTATATATATATATATATATATATATATATATATATATATATATATATATACATATACATATATATATACATATACATATATTTATATATACATATATAATATATATGCATATATTTATATATATATTATATATACATATATTTATATATACATATACATATACATATATATATATATATATATACATATATACATATACAATTATATATATATATATACATATATATACATATACATATACATATATACATATATATATATGTATATATGTATACATATATATATACATATATATATGTATATACATATACATATATATATATATGTATATACATATATATATATATATATACACATATATACATATATACACACATATATACATATATACATATATACATATATACATATATATATATATATATACATATATATATAATGTAAGGTTTAAAAATGAGGATTAAGAAATAAGCGAGTTATAATTAAAAATAGTTGGAAACCATTAACGATAACGTAATAGGAGAAAGACACACCCTCGAGCGGAGTAAGAAGCAGACGTGGAAGTAGACATAGGAATTTGCTTAGGTAGAAAGCTAAAAAATACATTCTGAGAGGGAACTCGGGCTGATAACATCATCCAGCTTGTCGTAGCAAAATATGAGAACAAAGGACATCTAAATGCCATAGCCATGGAGAGAAGTGTTGCAACAAAGAAGTGTATATATATATATATATATATATATATATATATGAAATCAAATGTGTCTTCCATGACTTAACCACTCGTCCGTGTCATACATTTGTAAGTGTATGTGTGTGTATATACACTCATGTCCATAAATTAAGGATAATTCAGAATCACACAGAAATTGAGCTCTAAAATAAAAATTTCACCTGTAGAATTATCACACACATCTTGAAGAAGAATATGCAAATTGCAGGAAACCACCAGATGGCGCGGATAGTACGTCACAATGACGAGAGTGTATGAAAGGGGTATATAAGGAATGGTAGCAAAGAAGTAAAATTGTTCACAAGCGCTTTAAAAGCCTTTCAGTGCAATAACCGCATAGTTATGGCACAAAGGAAGCATTTGGATGATTTTTTACGTGGTAGAATTATCGGACGACTGGAATGTGGACGTACCCAGCTGGAAGTATCCGAGGAACTTGGAATCGCCCAGAGTGTCATCTCCAGGCTTTGGCAACGATTCAAACATGATGGTAATGTGAGTAGATGTTACAGCACAGGTCGCCCCGAGTTACTACGCCGAATGATGACCGGTATTTGGCAGTTACTGCCAAAAGAAACAGACGGAGCACAGCATCAGACCTGTCTCGTCAGCTCTCTTCAGCTACCGGTACGACAGTTTCAAGGCAGACCGTGTACAGACGCTTAGGGAACATTGGTCTATATGCTCGTAGGCCTGTCAGATGTGTTCCCCTTACCGCAACTCACTGTCGCCTGCGATTATGCTGGGCTAGAGAGCATGCATTGTGGACACCGCAACAGTGGTCTTGTGTGATGTTTTCCGACGAGTCCAGGTTCAGTTTACATTCTGATTCTCGCCGGACTTTCATATGGAGAGCGCCAGGTACCCGTTACCACCAAGAGAACACCATTGAACGACACCGTTACGGTGGTGCAGGATGGCTCGTTTGGGGAGGAATTATTCTTGGTTCCAGAACTGACCTGCATGTTCAGAGTGTAACGATGACAGGCCACATCTATCGGGATGTCATTCTGGAACAACATGTACGTTTGTTTCGGGGCGCCATGGGTCCTGAATTTCTGTATATGGATGACAACGCCCGACCTCACCGTGCAAACATTGTAGACGAATGCCTTCAATCGGAGGATATCACCCGTATGGATTGGCCAGCATACTCACCGGACTTGAATCCAATAGAGCATGTGTGGGACATGCTTGGCCGACGAATTGCAGCCCGTCAACCCCCTCCCAACTGTCTATCGGAACTTCGGAGGGCATTGCTTGATGAGTGGTGTAATTTTCCCCAAGATCAGATTGATAATCTGATACTCAGCATGCGTAGGCGTTGTAACGCTTGTATTGCATCGTCCGGGAGACATACTCCGTATTAACCATCATACTAACCATGTTATACTGTTTTCTGTAAATAGGTTCTTTTTTGAAATTTGCTCCAGGGAGTAAAAATCGCAATTTTTATTAATTATGTCAAACATATAGCATCTTTTTTGCTCTTTACCTTTTGTTTAATAAATAGACTTTACAAATAAGTCAAATTTGTTTTGCTTTTGTCTCTTTCATTGCCTGAACTTCATTATCCTTAATTTATGGACATGAGTGTATATATATATATATATATATATATATATATATATATATGTGTGTGTGTGTGTGTGTTGTGTGTGTGTGTGTTTTAGGGTTTTAAGATTAGTTAGGTTTATTTTAAGAGGTTATTTTAAGGAGGAACTATTTGATAACGTGAATGATAAGGCAAAAACTAAAAGAACCGCGGTCACGCGGACCGAAAGAGAACAATTGGAATTACAAAAATGTCTAACCCACATCACAGAGTTCTGAGAAGGCAACTGTTTTCTGAAGTTGGCAGCTACATTCAGTGCGATTAATACAGATGTAAAAAAAAGATTTTATAAGAGAAGTGTGTCATAATCACACACACACACACACACACTATATATATATATATATATATATATATATATATATATATATATATATATATATATATATATATATATATATATATATATATATATATATATATATATATATATATATATATATATATATATATATATATATATATATATATTTATATATTTATATATATATATATATATATATATATATATATATATATATATATATATATATATATATATAATATATATATAAATATATATATATAATATATATATATATATATCAAAAATTATGACCCAAAATACCGTCCAAAATTCTCCTTTAGTCCCTCTTTCATTTTAATATCTAATTTCCCAGCCGTAAAATTTCAGATTTAAAAAAGAGTTCGCCCACTTAAATTCTTTTTACACTTCTATCAAAACTAACGTTGGTATAAATATCCTTCCATTAACCCACTTTTTAGATGCCCTAAAAAATAATTCCGGTTTTCCAAGAAATAAATGTCAGCCTCTGTGGATTTAGTGATAACTTTAAATAATCTAAATTCACTCTCAACTCCCAAAAAATGAAAAAAATTAAAGGTGAGCTGCGGGCCCCTGAGGTGTGAAAATATGGCTCCTTGGCTTCAGAGGTTAGCCCAGAGGTCTTTCCTTTTGCAGAACTTATACCACATTGCCGAGTCACTCATCATAGCGTATGGCGTAATTATTACTCCCCGTATGGCGTAAGCTGGGTCGGGTGTATAATTTACTTACTATCATAGCAGACATTAAGGGGAAAAGAAACTTTCAAAATTACAGATATTTAAAAAATGTGAAATATTTATTTATTGGTTTTGGTAGAGAGATTTTATGGAGATGAATATTGGTTGGGTTAGATTTAAATAGAATATGTTATTTTTTTTTGTGGGTGGTTTATAATTAGTGGGATTTTTTTTGTGTTATTTGTAATTTATTAATTTATGGGGTTGTTTAAAGATATTGTAAGATTTTTTATGTTTTTTTTTATATTGAATTATTTTTTTTTGGGGATATAATAGATTTTTTGAAGAGATTTTTTTGGTTTTTTTGTTTGGTTTTGTGTTTATTTTTTATTGCTTTGGTTTGGGTTTTGGTTTGGTTTCATTTTGTTGTTTGTTTTTCTTTTATTTTTTGTGGGGTTTTTTTTGATATGGAAATTTATTATTTTAATTTTTTTTTTAATTTTTAGGTTTTAATGTGGTTAAATTTTAAAAATTTTTTTTTTTAAGTGTTTTATGGAATTTGAATTTTTTTTTTATTTGTAATTGATAAATTTTGGTTTTTTTCGGGTTAGGTTTATGGGGAAGGGGTACATTTGGAAAGTTGCTTTGGGGGGTTTTTTAAATTGAATTTGGACAGACGGAATTTGGGGGTGTTGTTTTTGGTTTATTTATTTTTATTGATTTTTTATTTTTCTTTAATTTTTATTATTTTTGTTTTTTTTTGTTATTAATGGATTTTTATGTGATTGGTAGTAAAAATATTTATTTTTTGATGAAAGAGTTGTAGGAATAATCAATACTAGAAAAATGTTATTTTTTTATTTTTATGTGACAAATTGATAAATTTTAATAGCTTCCTCTTAACCGGGAAAATAGGGCTTGAATGCTAGAAAAGAGGGGAAGTGGTACATTTGGAAAGTTGCTAACCCTAACTAATCAAGAATCCAATACGGATGCCTCTATCCATTCCAGGTCCAACTGCTTCATAAATTCGAGGACAGACGGACAGATAACTTAGGCTATTATTATATAGGGGATTTGGGGGGATATTATTTGCAAGATTATTCGCATTCAAGTTCTATTGATTTGCTGAAAAATGCGGGTTCTTTTATTTCGAAAATTATTTTTTTACTTTTTACTTCCAGGTTTATTCAACGGAGAAATTCAAACTGAATTAAAGTTCAGTGATAAAGCGTATTAAAATAATGCAGACGATATTTAAATAATTTAAAATAAGAAAGGACTAAATGAATTGTTTAGAGGAATGCAGTCATAATACTAGAAGAAAATGTTATTTTTACCTATTTATTATGTGACAAATTGATAAATTTAATAGCTTCCTCTTAACCGGGGAAAATAGGGCTTGAATGCTAGAAAAGAGGGGAAGGGGTACATTTGGAAAGTTGCTAACCCTAACTCATCAAGAATCTAATAATGTGCCTCTATCCATTCCTGGTACAACCGCTTCTTAAATTCGAGGACAGACGGACAGATAACTTAGGCTATTATTATATAGGGGATTTGGGGGGATATTATTTGCAAGATTATTCGCATTCAAGTTCTATTGATTTGCTGAAAAATGCGGGTTCTTTTATTTCGAAAATTATTTTTTTACTTTTTACTTCCAGGTTTATTCAACGGAGAAATTCAAACTGAATTAAAGTTCAGTGATAAAGCGTATTAAAATAATGCAGACGATATTTAAATAATTTAAAATAAGAAAGGACTAAATGAATTGTTTAGAGGAATGCAGTCATAATACTAGAAGAAAATGTTATTTTTACCTATTTATTATGTGACAAATTGATAAATTTAATAGCTTCCTCTTAACCGGGGAAAATAGGGCTTGAATGCTAGAAAAGAGGGGAAGTGGTACATTTGGAAAGTTGCTAACCCTAACTCATCAAGAATCTAATAATGTGCCTCTATCCATTCCTGGTACAACCGCTTCTTAAATTCGAGGACAGATGGACAGATAACTTAGGCTATTATTATATAGGGGATTGCCCGGACTTACTGGGTAAGGACAGTGCCTAAGAAAATTGCAGTCGCTCCATTGAGTCCGTGGTGGAAGTTTATTTATACGATAGGTGTTCAGGATGTGTCATTTTGACGCATTTCTACATTTTTGCTGATGCATTTTTGCATTTTTATTTTATTTCTTCTACTGACTTTTATCCATTGAACGAGGTAAATCTATATTCAAGTCTACTTTCTTTAAAAGTGTTGAAATATTGAAATACTGAAATTCTCTATGTGGTATACCTATCTCTACTGATATGCGTCAATTTCACGCGATCGTAATGTAGATGAAATTTTTAGTAAATTAGTTCTATTCCTTCTAACATTACTGAATAATAAATAAAAATGTACTGACACCACTTTGATTCGTTATCTGATATTGTTATCTCAAATGAACCAAGCAATAACCAACAGTAGAAAAAAAACGAAACGCAGAATGTCAATTTTTTGGTTTGGTTTGGTTTGGAGCGTTACGGTCTACTGTTTTGCACACGAGGGCTAATGAGACCGGGACCTACAGTTTAAGGCCGAACGGCTACAAACATCCATGTCAGCAGCGGGATTCGAACCCACGAACTCCGGTTCCGAAGAGCAATACTTTACCACTCGGCCATCGTTCGGCGTCAATTTTTTGGAAAATGGATTGGAAGAATTTTAAATCGAGGACACTCCTTTAGATAAGATATTTTGTGGCAGGGAAAATAGATTTGAAGGAATAAGAATCGGAAAGAGGAGAATTTTTAACCCCTTCCGGTAAAATGACGAGTCTAGCTCGTCATTAGCTTTTCATTCCATACCGCACAATGACGAGCTACACTCGTCATGCGATAATTAGTTACTGTTAAATATGATAATTTAGTTTAAAATTTCTAGTGTACTGAATTTGCAACACTTTTATCACTTGTGAAAATCACAAGTCACTATTGCATATTGTTTACTTGGTACAAGTCATTGCCAAATGAGTCAGAATAAAAGAAAACCTACTAAGAAATGCCGTGTGTGTTACAAGAATCAAATTAAAAGTGAGACTACTTGGCGGTGTAAACAATTAAGAATTCCTTTGCACTTTGTTTTGAAAAGTACCACTAGCTTGAAGACTATTATCTGTATACCTTATTAATGTTTTGCTTTGATATTTTCTTAATTTTACTGTTTCTGATATTATTTAACACTATGTAAAAAGTGGATTTTAATTAAGAATATGTAAGAATTTTAAAATGAAACAAGTTTTTTAAATAAAAATTAAATGGTTATTTCATGCACAGTTTTTCATTATTAAATCATACCGGAAGGGGTTAAGAGATATTAACGCGTAATAATTTTGGTGTATTACATATATATATTTACATAAATCTATATGCAGGTAATATTAAAAAATTAACTAAATTACTTTATTCAATTTTAAATCCACTTCATTATGTAAAAACAGCCTCAATTCAGAGAGTGCAATAATTATCATTTATTCTTCTTCTATAGCATTACAGCCTTCTAAAGGCCAAGGCTGTCTCTAAAAGTTTCTTCCATAATTATCGTTTACGGACACAAAATATCTATCTTCAAATCGTTTCCACTTTCCACTGTTTTCTTACTAGTGTTGAATCTTGTGGAACTTGCAGTCACTTATACAGATATTGCCGTTCTGATTTTGAAGTAGGCGTCTTAAACGAATTTGGGATATCTGAAAAACAAAGAAATAAAACTGTATAACCTCGAGAGAAAAATGTAAAACAATATTTCAGATACTTCGCAGCATAATACCTACCTGTATTATAAAATTTTTCGTTTAGTGGGATATATATTTTTGCTTTCAGGGATTACGAAACCAGTTTAAATCTAAATACATACGTATTAAAACAAAAATACTGCTTTACAAGACGCGAATAAGACCAATTGTTTCATATGACAGCGAATACTGGACAATTAACAAAGCGGATGAAGATAAACAGATGACTTTAAAGAGAAAATTATTTTGAGAAAAAAGTTTTTGGGGAAATATGACAAAACGAAATCTAAAGAATAAAATACAACCATGAATTACAATCAAAATACAGAGAACCTAACTTAGTGAAACTTATCAAGGCTTCCCAGTGAGTTGCGATATAGCAATGAAAAACTTGTTTAAAAATTAACTTTCCAAACTCCAGTGGGAAAGAGGAAAACAAAGAAAGAGGGGGATATATAGAGGGGTTTAAGGACTAATAAGTTAACTCTTTTCACTCGTATGTACCCGTTTGGGCGACATCACTCTTTTTACCATCGCGATCGTATGTCCCGGTACAGGAGACAACGCACCTGTACCGTTGCGTTCGTATGTCGCTATAGAAATAGGAAAAACAGTAAAGAAGGAAGGATTGCGCAATCGCTTATTTAACTATTAACACTTTGCACTCTTAATCATGCTTTCTAAAGCATAATTATTAGTGCAAAGCTTTAAAAAATGGAAATATAATCTTGAAATAGATCAACTTGGTGTAAGCTAACTGACACGGACTTAGCTGGTAACCGTCTGTAGCGCTTAGGTAGGACTGGATTCATGGTGCCTTATTTATCTATAGGTGTCCCTATGTGTTGATCGAACAGGAATTTCTTTTAAGTACAAGAACAAATGGTAGTCGCTGGGAGCAAGATCAAGAATATAAATTTGGACATTCGTCATTATAAGGAAGAAGTCAGGGATTGTGTTGTAGGTAAGAAGTCGGCACCACAAGTAAGACGAAGTCAGAGTTAGACTTAAAGGGAGTCACCTCAGATAGAGTGAAGTTACATAAAAACAGACGCTGATTTGGAGTCACAGCCTTTTTTTATTTTCACATTATGCGAATTTCTTATAATATTATACAAATAGCTTATTTCACTTCTGCCATGATTCTATAGCGGGTAACGGAGATTTTTGAATAATGATTGGCTTTGGTTCCTTCAGAAAATAACTCCAGCAACGTCGAAGTAAAACCGAAAAAAAGCAAGAGTGCTTAGGATGAGCAAAGATCGAGGCAGGCTCCAATGGAAAAATTTTGTCCTGAGAATAAAACAAGTCTGCGAGGTTCTTAAAAATTTTCTTTATTTTTAATTACGACTTTTTTTTCTAATTGCGAAAAACTTTAGACTGCGCTCAAGCCAAAATCGCCCAAAAGGGTTGCCAGGCACCAAGGATACCACGCGCTCTCAACGAGACGTAGGGCTCCATTGGCTCTGACCAATGATAAGCTGGGACAAGGAGCACGGAGAACGAAAAGGCCAGTTGTATGGAGGCGAAATCAATACGGTGAAAAGTCGCCAATGGTGATACGGAGCGGAATTTGGCAATACACCACAACGGGGCACTTTTCAAAAAGAGCGGCTGTCATCAAAATCGAAACACAATTGCTACGCCAACTGTCAGAACACGACCCGATGGGTGCAAATTATCACCGAAAGGTTTAAGGTCCGCTGATGCAGGTGACTAGAATTGGAAGCTCGGTCAGAAATTTAATCCCAGATCTAGGGCGGGTCTGTTTGAAGACAATGGCTGCTATCGTGAGAAAAAAGCTAGACCTGCACCTGCAAGGGGAAATATGAGAAAAAAAGATGCAAAATGTAGAACCAAATATACAACACACAAGGAAAATATGTACTGAAGGAACATGAAAAAAATCTTCATTATAGTTTTGAATGCTGAATAGTTCTCCGCAGAGCTGCATAGTTTGCCTACCACCGGAAAACCCCAACACAAATGACGAACTATCTGCTGTATCACCATATCTTAGTGCAAAACAACGATGCTAATGTAACAACTGCGGCGTACGATAGACATATTCACAATCTACCCAACTGTTGATATCAAAGTTCATGCATTTTAAGGAGTCACATATTTACGCGTCTTAAATTGATTCACCCTCATAAAATCTGGAACTAAAAAATAATATCACAAAAGCTAAGCTTAATTTTTTTCATTCTATCATAAAATTTAAGTAGTTTTTATCCCATTTAATAACAACACTAAATTTTATCCATAATGTAAAATTATATAAAAAATATAAAATTATTATAACAGATTTCGTAATGACAAGTTAATATATAACACATTTTGCTATAAAGAGCAAAACATATCCTGTTTCGAACGGATTTCCTTTTACATACAAATAATAATGCAGAGAGGCTTGACGTTTTAAAAGATTATTCTAGAATTATTTCTTCTTCTTCAAAATAATACATTTCGAAACGACACTCTTGTTTGACGTGAAGGTGCTGTAATTTGAAGAAAAGGAATTGGAAGATTTTATAAAAGCTTTTCTTTTTCCCTCGATTCTAAAAATATATCGGGATACATGAAATGGATTTAGAGCTTAAGGTTGACACTAAAAGCTTTCATCGCACTTTTTAATTCTTGTTATTTCTTTAAAGACATGCAAAAAAAACATCTTCAACTGTTATTGGTCAACTGGTGATTTATCTCTCTCTCTACATATGTACATATATATGTGTGTTTATATTCCTATATATATATATATATATATATATATATATATATATATATATATATATATATATATATATATGTGTGTGTGTGTGTGTGTGTGTATATATTTATATGTGTGTATATATATATATTTATATGTATATACATATGTGTGTATATACATATATATTTATATATATGTAGATATGTATGTATAGATATGTATATACGTATATATATATGTGTGTATATGTATTAACATTACATATAGATGTGTATATATATATATATATTTATATGTATGTATGTATATATATATATATATTTATATATATATACATATGTATGTATAGGTAGGTAGGTATATATATATATATATATATGTTACGGCCAATTCGCGAAATAGCCAATATCGCCTCACAATGACCGGCCAATGTCCGATCTTTCCTTGATTTCGGGGTTTGGCCAGCCAATGCGGGAACTGGCATGGGACGATCGGCCAAAGTCAGAAGATAAAGGTCATGAGCAAATTTTAGGTATTTGTATACCGTAATGATAATGATAATCCCATTATAGCTGCCACAAAAGAGATTTCTGACGAATACGCCCCTCTTAGACGCCTAGGACCGTCCTTCGGAACAAAGGCCAAGGAGCGACGATGGCCCTAGGTGGGCTGTAGTCTGAAGTTAGAAGTTTTAGTGAGGAAGGATCTCACAGTACCAGAAACCTCCTGGTCTCATACGAAAATTTCCTCTCCCTTGGAGAAAACAAACAAAGAAGCAAAAAGATAATCATATTGTCTGCTAAATGTATTTAGAATATTATCAGTATCATCACTTGTTACAACAAGATGAACTTTTGTGGCGTTTCGAATTGCACAGCAATTTCTTATTTTTACATCTGCATCGAGTGTAGCCTTGGACGCCGGCCAGCAATTGTGAAGAGGCAAGGGTTCGTAATGATTTTACCTCCTTGTGTATGGATGCCAATGTAAGTAGTTCCTCTTGCAAAATGGAAAACTTTCAGAACCTTTCAGAGCCCGAAATAATATGAACTTTGTTAAATTAATCTGGTGATTGAGTATAAGCTTGAATTCACTGTCTGGGTTACTTTGTATGTCGATAAGATTTACCTGGCATCTTGAGTTAAGTTATTTAAATATCAAAGACATAGAAACTAGACCTTTCTTCGGATTAGATAATTTGGTCTGACACTGTTTGCATAAGCGTAGATACGATGTAATGATTTCCTTTTGATATTTTTGTACTTAGTTTGCAGCTCCTTCTCCATCCGTGTGCGACCTCCATGTTCAATTTGCAAGTGAGTAATCTGTAGCAAGTCTAATAACTCTTCTGTGTACACATAATACAAAATAACGCTATTGTCTTCTGTTACTGGCACAAAAAGTTTTTCTTTTCCTTCAACCTCAATAAAATCATATTTTCTTAGTCGACGATAGTCAATATCTTCTTTTTTCTTCTTTTATTTAGCCTTTTTAAAGTCCTCTATGAAAGTACAGTACTTGTCTCTGCTGAGGATCCAGCTATTATCTGCTTTTCTTTTCAGCAATCTATTCAATTTACTTAACCCTTAATTTGGCTAAGTCTGGCCGCTACACTGGACATGTATATTTATAACTACTATATAACATAGTTGTCAATGTTCGCCACAGCGGACATTAACTCAAAAAAGGAAAATGATATATTTTTTTGTTTATTTTACAGAGATCCTAATGTGTATACAGACAGACATGGGAAAATAACAGAAATTAAAATATTTGAAAAAACATTTTGTCAAATTAAGTGAAAATAAAAAATTAATAGAAAAAAAAAATATAAATCAGAATCTATGTTTATACTATAAAAAATAAAAAATAATAATAAAAAAAAAATTAGAAAATTCAAACTGAAAGAAGTAAAAAAATCTTGATAAAATATAAAAAAAAAAATCGAATATCGAAACATAAAAAAAACGCGTATTAAATTATTTTTGATAAACAAAATTTATGGTTGAATACACCCAAGTTCAAGCTCCACATCACTCGAAGGAGCAAACAAAAAGCTAACACCTCATTCATGTCGCATACAACAAATATACCCGTTACCAATTATTTTAGTTAATAATCTCCCAATGATAAACATAGATGTAACCAAGAAGTTATAATAATATATTAATTTTATAAACAAGAAGAAATATGTTGTAGTAAAAATATTATTTTAATATATGATATCTAAAAAATATAAAAGAGAAGAAAAGAATGAACTTGAATGTGTGAAGCAAAATTGAATAGATATTATAATAAAAATTAATAAAATAAAAAAAAATTATATCTTAAACTAAAGAAAACACATGTAAATATCCACTATCCAATATTTTTGAGCTCCAACTTGCTTAGTAAATATGTTTAATATTAATATGAAATATCAATTAAAAACAAAAGTATTAATATATAATATATAAGTGAAATTTGATGTTTAGTAAAAAAAACCATACAATAAACGGAAATATTTAAATAAACATAATTTATTAAGTTAAATCATATAATATAATGTGTTCTTGATAATATATAAGAAAATTATATATGTATAATGGGAAAATCTAGAAGATTGGAGTCTTGTAGGAATTTGTGTGGTGTGCGAAGTCTGATATACCTATTCAATTGTTACAAATAAAATTGTTTCAATATGCCGAACTTCGGCTTGTAACATATATTTATTTATATTATATATATTTTATATGTATAATATATATATTGAGAGAGAGAATATATAGACATGGAGAAATGAAAGAGTTGGAATAGATATACATATATAGATAATATATAATAAAATATATTTTATAGATACACCTTTAAAATTTTTGATACTGCTTCGCAATGTGACGTGAAGCACTCATTTATTGAAATTCGATTACCAGAAAGTGAACAAATAATAAAATTAAGAGACAGAAATCTTTTATTTTTTCTTAAACTGGAAGAAAAGACGGACACGTGTAAACCATTCATCCGTACTTTCACTCCATCCGTGCTCAGCTTCCAATATACTATAGCTTAAATCAGCTAATGTCTCTTAAAGAACAATGGTGGCAGCAATATCCATTTTAATAGCCAAACATAGCTAGAATGTATGGTTCTTTTGTGAGGAAAAATTGACACCTTGTTTAGGAAATGCAAAAAAAACCTGCGTAAAAAATTATTAATTTAAATCAAACTTTGCTCTCGAGAAGTGTTAAAGGTATGTTTTTGCGGTATGTATTATATATATCCTTGATTTAATTCGGGAAAAATTGCATGTAATTTCGGAGAATGTTGAAGATTTTTAGTGGCAAAAATGTTTCATATATATTTGCGTGTGTGTGTAAGCATGTGTGTGTATATATATATATATAAATATATATATATATATATATATATATTATATATAATAATATATATATATATATATATATATATATATATGCACATATAGATATATATATAAATATATATATATGTGTGTGTGTGTATATATATGTATATATGTGTATATACGTGTGTATATATATGGGTATTTATATGTGCATATCTGTGTACATATATGTGTACATATATGCGTACATACATGCGTACATACATGTGTATATACATGCGTACATACATATGTAAATACATGTGCATATATATGTATGTGCATGTATATGTATTTATATGTATGTATATGTATGTGTGTATATACATGTATATGTGTATATATATATGTATGTGTGTATATATATGTATGTGTGTATATATATGTATGTATGTATGTATATATATGTATATATGTATATGTATATATATATGTGTGTGTGTATGTATATGTAGATATATATGTATGTATGTATGTGTATGTATGTATGCATGTATGTATGTATATGTATGTATGCGTGTATGTATGTATATGTATGTATGTGTGTATGTATGTATATGTATGTATGTGTGTATGTATGTATATGTATGTAATTATATACATATATATATATATATATATATATATATATATATATAATTATATGTATAGGTATTTCGAGTCTGTGAGGCAAATGGATTTCCTACACAATTCACATAAGAAACATAGTTTATTCCTTTCTGTTTCAATCTCTTATTCAATGGTGACCAATCCTTTTCTGCACAACCTCATAGAATAGTACCTTGTTGGCATTTCCGTGGGCTTACCAGCTCTGTTATTTCAAACGTTCTAACCAATTCGCTCTATCACAAGACTTTTATTATCTGTACCATTACACACCCATCCGCGTTATCAAATAGTTCCTCATTAAGATCCCAAAATAACACTATAAAAAAACCTAACTAAATTTAAAAGCCTAACATATATGTTTATATATGCATTCGATCTAAAAATTCAAATCTTTTATTTACGTTTCGACTGCCTTTGCAGAAATTCGCAAAATCATTTGTAAGTTTATTGAAGAGAACTGGCAATTGGTTAAAATCTCCATAAACCTAGAAGGAGAACTGAAAGTATGATTAACCGGATTTCAAAATATTTAAGTTAAGTTCTATAAACTAGAAATGTTTGGTTAAGAAAGACTAAAATTTGAATCGTGGAAACTAAGCACAATTAGCTCCTTGTAAATTATTTAAACATTGTCGTAGGAAACGAGAAATATTTCCGAAGAAGATTTACTTTACAAAAAGATTTTCGACGAGGTATAAACACTTTAAAACTTCTAGAAAGTTTTAGTGTGCTCAAATAGAAAACTGCCAGAATAAATGAATGAAATTGCTTTCGATATTTTTAAGAAAATTCTTTTGATATTTCAGGCGTTTAACAGTAACATTTATAAGTATCTATTTTTCCTTTAGTTACACACACACACACACACACACACACACATGTTTATATATAGATATGTCTCTGTGCATGTGTGTGCATAAAATCAAAATTATTAGACTTAAAATATCTCTTTAAGATTCTCCTCTTCCCATTCTCATTCTTGTTTTATATATTTTCCCAGAAAAAAAATCTCAGAATTAAAAGGAGTGTTGGCTCCTTATATATGTAAATATATGTGTATATATATTTGTGTGTCAGTGGCGAGCGGTCCATATGTGCAGGGTGTGCACTGCACACCCTAGCAAAATTATGAGAGACAATAATTTTCTGCACCTATGTCTACCTATCTTTATATGGTATATAATAAATATTATTTAAAATATATTCAAATATGTCGAATTGCTTGCTTGAACATAGGAAGTTCTGATATGTACGCACTGAGCACTAAATTGAATATCACGCTTTATATGTATGGACTACTGGAGAAGCAGAGCATACTATGGCGCTGAGGCAAGTGCAGCTATTTTTCCGGCACTTGGCATTCAGAATCATCCGAAAATACGGTTTATTAAGCGTTGTATTAGAGCGGGGACTTACGTGCTAAAATTCTTTCGGTTTTTTAACTGATTAACTGGCCATACGATTTTGCAGACTGTTAATGTTTGGTTTGGTTTGATTTGGAGCGCTACGGTCTACTGTTTTGCACACGAGGGCTAATGAGACCGGGAACAACTGCTTAAAGCCGATTCCGAACGGCTACGAACATCCATGCCATAGTGGGATTCGAACCCACGAACTCCGGTACCGACGATCAGTGCCCTAACCAATCGGCCAGCGTTCGGCAACGGTTAATATTTAAATTTATATATTGTAAGATTTTCTTTTCGTGAAAATATAAAAGAAGTATGTTAACAATATAAAACGAAATGTTTTAGTGTGGTAAAGTAATTTCGGTGATGTATTCTATTTATTGAAATAATTGGCTGAAAAACAATTTTGTTTTGTTAGACAAAAAAGAAACGAATTCTAACAGAACAGTCCAAATGTTACCATTCATTGTGTTTTACAGACAGTATGTAAGTCATATCTGTAACACCATATCCCTGGTTTTGTTTTTAAAATTGTCAAGATGTTTTTCGCAGGATATATGATTTTTTAAAACATATAAACAATTAATAAATATAATTTAATCCACTGACAAACGAGAAACAATTCGTTCTATTGCGACGGCGGGAAGTGAAATCTTCTGCACGTGGACTAGACTTTCGGTTTGTCGGCACCAATGAACATCCTGATGAGGCACAACAGCGGCGGGCGTCGTGTGGTGCTACGTTTACAGAAAATATAAGTTTTTCGTGGAAATATAAGCTTTTCGTTATTATTAGTAATACGGATAGACGTATGGATTTTGTGTACAAATGAATAATAAACGTTAAAGAAGTGTTTAATGTACATTTTTATGGCTTTATTATTATTGTTGTTGTTGCTCTCTGAACACCCTGCATGAACACCTACCGCACGCCACTGATGTGTGTGTAAACATATATATATATATACATAAGAATATGTATATACATGAATATAAATATATACGTGCACATATGAATGTATACGTGCACATATAAATGTATAAGTGCACATATAAATGTATACGTGCACATATAAATGTATACGTATATGCATATAAATGTATGCGTATGCATATAAATCTATGCGTATGCATATAAATGTATGTGCATGAATATAAATGTATGCGCATGCATACAAATGTATGCGCATGCATGCAAATGTATATGCATGCATACAAATTTATATATATGCATGCATACAAATTTATATATATGCATGCATACAAATTTATATATATGCATGCATACAAATATATATATATGCATGCATACAAATATATATATATGCATGCATACAAATATATATATATATATATATGCATGCATACAAATATATATATATATATATATATATATATATATATATATATATATGCATGCATACATATATATATATATGCATGCATACATATATATATATATATATATGCATGCATACAAATATATATATGTATAGATATATATATATATATATATATATATATATATATATATTTATATATATATATGCATGCATACAAATTTATATATATGCATGCATACAAATTTATATATATGCATGCATACAAATATATATATATGCATGCATACAAATATATATATATGCATGCATACAAATATATATATATATATATGCATGCATACAAATATATATATATGTATGCATACAAATATATATATATATATATATATATATATGCATACAAATATATATATATATATATATATATATGCATGCATACAAATATATATATATGTATATATATATATATATATATGCATACATACAAATATATATATATGCATACATACAAATATATATAT
>CM063510.1:148714475-148719475 GCA_032207245.1 Pardosa pseudoannulata
TATTTTATCCATTGCGACTCACTAAAGCAAAGCTCCTAATATATATATATATATATATATATATATATATATATATATATATATATATATATATATATATATATATATATATATATATATATATATATATATATATATATATATATATATATATATATATATATATATATATATATATATATATATATATATATATGTATATATATTCATATATATATATATATATAAAGGAGAAGTCTAAATCAGCTATCAATAATAATGATGCAGTCGGCCCACATTGAAGAGAACGGCACAAGTCGAATTAAAGCTTTATTTTAGAGCTGCTAAAAAAGGACATCTCTACTAGTCAACGACAGACAACAGAAAGACACAAACATCCATTTGTTCAAACATAGGTGTATCCAAGAGCGAAGACAGATAGAATTTTCCCAATGGATAAGAAACTTAGTCAGCTAATGACTATTAAGATCAAGAAAAACGCGGAACAATTTGCCGACGACAGCTGGAAAACGGGTTGAATAGACAGAAAATTTACATCTATAGGACAGAAAGCATTTGGGAATGTTTTGAAAGAATTTTAAGTCGAGGACACTCCTTTGATTAAGACATTTAGAGGCTGAGAGAAATGATTTTAAGGAATTAGAATGTGAGAGAAGAGGTTTATAGGGAAATATTAACCCTCCGAGTGAAACACACCGACGAAAAAAAGTCTCCAAAAATACGATAAAGGTTTACTGTGTCAGTGGCCAAAGCGTTCTATGATTTTTACTTCACCCCTTGTCGACTACAATGGAATACGGGAAACCCACCCTCGTTACTGTCCCTTTACTTCCGGTTATAAATAGATATTTAAATAGATATTATAGATTGCTAATTTTTAATACACATAGAGCTCGTCAAGACTCGAAGATCATCTCATAAGAAATAATGGATTCTAAAAGTACAACTAAAAATAATCTTTAAGAGAATTATTTATATTTTTTTACGAAAGTCATCCAAGATATTTAAGTGGTGCAATTAGAGATGCATCTGTTATCGCAAACGAAATACTTCGAAATAGAGATTTACAAAGCCATGAAAAGCTCTCAGCGTCTTTGTGCTTCAGGGAGTACGGGTGCATCCCTCAATAAATGTCAGTCAAAGAGGTGTGCAATTCCTAAACAATCGACCTGACCCTCGACCTCCTATCTCAAACACTGACAGAAATATACATTACATCCATTTTCGGAACGTTTTTGGAGGTCAAAAATTGTACGTGACAACCACTTTGAAGGCATCATCGATTTGGCGGAATTGTACGTGAGAACCACTTAGAGGGTTAAAGTTTACTAATTTTTCATATATTACATATGTGTGTATAAATGTATGTATGTATACATATATGTGTGTATTGCTGAATAACAAAGAATTCCTACGGTTCAGCTTAGCTCGGTTTTTAGAACACTGGACTACAGGACTGCCCGTCAGAGTGCCGAACGCTGGCCGATTGATTAGGGCGCAGATCGTCGGTACCGGAGTTCGTAGGTTCGAATCCCACTATGGCATGGATGTTCGTAGCAGTTCCGGTTTGGCTTGAAATAGCAGGTCCCGCTGCCATTAGACATCATGTTGCAAGAACGTATACTGTAGCCCTCTAAATGAAACCAAACCAAACATATGTTTAAACATTAGGTCCCGGTCTCATTAGCCCTCGTGTGCAAAACAGTACACCGTACCTCTCCAAACCAAACCAAACCAAATCCCCGTCAGAGTATTTTATACAAATACTGGAATTTTAATTTAAATTAATATTATTTATTATCTGTTCTAAACCTAGAGGATTCTAGAACTTTCTTGACAATTCGAGGTAGATGTTTCTAAAGCTGCGTTCTGACTGTTTCACCAGTTGGGTTCAGTTTTCCGTTCTGTTGTCGAGGGAGTTATTTCGGACCTAATGAATTTAGTTTTTCGTTTAACCTAATTGTGTCATTATTTCAATCTTTACAATATATAAATAGTGTGTGCATATGTGTATACTACGTACAACACACACCCGCACCTCTACATATATATACACAATTTTTAAGAAAATACAGTTGTTTAAGCAATTTCATATACAAAATTTATAGTTCCCAAACAGATATCACAGCTGTGTTATACTTTATTATATTCTTATTTATTGTCTACATTTAAGAGAATAATTTCAAAATGGAGAATTTTTTAATATTTAAATAAACGTTATATTCGTTCAGTCAATATATTGGGAAATATACAACCGAACTACTAATAATACATTTCCTACGAAGCCGTGTTTGAGCGTACGCATGGTTGCTATTGCGGTGTTTAATTATCGGGAATATTCATTTTTTTTTCAAACGTCGTGCACAAAAGGATTATGAATGAGATGAACAATAAGAGAAGGAAGTTGCGATGTGTTGCAAAATTCAGGGCAAACCTACCAGCTATTGTCTAACAATGCTGCCTGGAAGGTCGACTGTTTTTAGAAAAAACACATGGTTCCTTTTTATTAACAGATTATTTCCTTACCGCATTAACAAAAACTATTGACTGTTTTTTTTCATTGCTATTCATCGAAACAAAGCAGCTAATATTAAGGAATGAAGGATTTTAAGCTATTACTCTTTATAGTTAATTGTGTTTACATACTGTGAGATAATCTTAAATATATCGGCATATGACTGATAATTATTAACTCCTAATTTAGCACTGGATTCCACGTTTAAAGCACAACGCAAGATACAATCTTAGTAACAACAGAAACAAGAGATAACAAATGTAATTACAAAAAATGATGCATTAATTTTCATGAAAATCAAAATGCATTGAAAAATAAATCATTTGCATCCAAAGTTAGTTCTAGTTATAGTTGGCAGGAGAATTTCTTTACATACTGTACGAATATCTTAATATATCGGCATATGACTAATAATCCCTAACTGCTAATCTTGCACTGGATTCCGCGTTTGAAACAAAACACACAAACTTAACAATAGATAACAAATATAATAGTATTAGATGACGCCTTAATTACCAAGCAATTCAAAATAAATTAATATATAAATCATTTGCATCTAAAGTTATTTGTTATTATATTTAGTAAAAGACTTTATTACATACTGTAAGACTATCTTAAATATATCGGTATATAACTTATAATTACTAACTGCTAATCGTGAACTAGATTGTGTGTTTAAAGCAAATAAAAAGAGACAAAGTTAATAATAATAGATAACGAATTGAATAGCATTAAATGATACATAAATTATCAAATATTTCAAAATGTATTAAATAACAAATCATTTGCATCTAATGTTTGTAATCTTTATAGTTGGTAGAATACTTTGTTTACATATTGTGTAACAATCTTAAATATATCGGTATATGACTGATAACTACTAACTGTTAATCTTCCACTGGATTCCACGTTTGAAGCAAAACGCATGATACAAACTTAATAACAATAGATAACAATTATAATAGCATTAAATGGTGCATTATTTATCAAGCAATTCAAAATGCATTCAAATAGAAATCATTTGCATCTAAAGTTAGTTCTCGTTATAGTTAGTAGAAGTCTTTTTCTACATACTGTGGGACAATCTTAAATATATCGGCATGTGACTGATAATTAATAACTGCTAAAGTTGCCCTGTCTACATGTATAAAGCATATTGCAAGATAAAAACTTAATAATAATATATAACAAATATAATAGAACTAAATGATGTATTAATTATCAAGCAATTCAAAATACATTAAAATAACAATCATTAGCATTTATATTTCGTTCTCGTTATAGTTAGTAGAAGTCTATTTTTACATACTGTACGACAATCTTAAATATATCGGCATGTGACTTATAATCACTAACTGCTAATCTTGCACTGGATTCCACGTTTAAAGAAACGCAAGATACAAACATAATAACAATAGATAACAAATATAATAGCATTAAATGATGCATTAAATATCATTCAATTCAAATTATATTAAAATATAAATAATTTGCATCTAAAGTTAGTACTTGCTGTTGTTAGTAGAATATTTTATAATACAATTTTAAGTTTATAATACAATTTTAAATATATCAGCATATGAGTGATAATTGATAACTGCTAATCTTGCACTGGATTTCACGTTTAACGCAAAACGTAAGATACAATCTTAATAACAATATATAACAAATATAATAGCATTAAATAATGCATTAATTTTTAGGAAATTCAAAATATATTAAAATATAATTCTTTTGATTATAAATTTGTTCTCGTTAAAGTTAGACTTTTTTTGCATACTGTGCGACAATCTGAAATATATCGGCATATGACTGATAATTACTAACTGCTAATCTTGCACTGGATTCCAGGTTTAAAGCAAAACGCAAGATACAAACTTAATAACAATAGATAACAAATATAATAGCATTAAATGATGCATTAAATATCATTTCAATTCAAATTACATTTAAATATAAATCCTTTGCATCTAAAGTTAGTACTTTCTGTTGTTAGAAGAAGGTATTGTTTATTTCACGTTTAAAGCAAAACGTAAGATACAAACTTAATAACAATATTAACAAATATAATAGCATTAAATGATGCATTTGTTATCAAGCAATTCAAAATACATTAAAAAATAAATCATTTGCCTCTAAAGTTACTTCTTGTTACAGTTGGTAGAAGTCTTTGTTTACACACTATACGACAATCTTAAGTATATCGGCATATGACTGATAATTACTAACTGCTAATCTTGCACTGGATTCCAGGTTTAAAGCAAAACGCAAGATACAAACTTAATAACAATAGATAACAAATATAATAGCATTAAATGATGCATTAATTATCAAGCAATTCAAAATACATTAAAATATAAATCACTTCCTTTAAATTTCGTTCTCGTTATAGTTAGTAGAAGACTTTGTTTACATACTGCACAACAATCTTAAATATATCGGCATATGACTGATAATTACTAACTGCTAATCTTGCACTGAATTG
>CM063510.1:148724475-148779188 GCA_032207245.1 Pardosa pseudoannulata
CACATGCCCGCGAAAATCGCGGGATGAGCAAATTTTGCTACATTTGAATTGCCCGTGGAAATCGCGGGATGAACAGTCAGAGGGTTAATGACATTATATCAAGCCTCATTTTAAGAACAGGCGATTAATTTTATCAATTTATCCATTTATAATAAATAGGTAAAAATAACATTTTTTCTAGCATTATGACGTCCTTCGTTGAAACATCTCATTGAATCATTTCTTATTTTAAATCATTTAAATATCGTCTGCATTATTTTCATACCTTTTATCACTGAACTTTGATATCATGTAAATAATTTTCTTTTATACTTGGCTTAAATAATAGATTAGGTACATATGTGACAATTTTAAATTTAATCGTACATTATTTTTTGTAGCAGTGAAACTCTTATCACCAGTATTAACAACAAATTATTTTTATAAAAGTCTAGCAGTTTATTTCACTGACTAATAAATATCTAGCGTTTAGAGTTATATATCCTTGAAAATTAAGAAGTTTGTTCGTTTGTGTGTTTGCATTTTATACATAACCACACGGTTTGCAATCGATTCGCTTAATTTTGGACATCATTCATATATACAATAAAATGATCGCGTTATACGAATAAAATGTCCATACGAAAAATGTTATTCATTTTCATACATAGATAAATTAACTGCCCTTGTTTGAAAACTAAAGCCAGAATTGTATAATTTGAGAATTGAGTGTAAACATTATATGCTAGTGTATGTATATGTGTCTTGAAAATCATTATGATTTTCATAACTCATTTTCATAAAAGGAATGACACATTCATTTAAATTTTATTTTCATCATGATGAGAAACCTAATAAAAATAGAAACCTAAAAAAAAAAGTTATGTTGTTATATTGTTAAATTTATTAATTTATCACATAATAAATAGGTAAAAATAAGAGATTTGAAAAAAAATTTTCAATTTTACAACTCCTCTTCAACCTCCACTCAAAATACAGTTTCTTTTAAGTCAAAGAGTTTTTTGCTGGATGAGATCCCGCCTACCCTCCCTCATCCCTTTGGACTAACTTTCTCTTGGTATTTTCCAATTTTTTTGTGAATTTATTTCTATTAACAATTAAATTTCGTTATTATCGATGTTATTTTCATTTCTCATTCGTTCCATTTCCTCTTTCGCTGCAAGATTACACATGGTCTTGTACCAACTAATTCAATTGAGGAGTTGTAAAATTGAAAATTTTTTTTCAAATCTCTTATTTTAAATTAATTTTACAATTTACACTAAATCACAAATTTGTGATGAAAATCACACTCAGTTTATTTAATTTGTGATTAAGTGAATGTTTCAGTCTATTTAGTATGAATGTTGTGTGTTTCTTTGTTAATTCAATTAGATTTTAAATATTCAATTTTTGTAAAATTTTTCCTCAAAATGTTGTTTTTGTTTATGTATCAATTTGTTGAGTTACGATCCCCTCGCCAGATTTCAAACGCCATGCTGCAAGCACGCCAAGCACGTAAGCTGCAAGCACGCCAATTTCGCCAAATGTGGTTGAAGCACCAACAAGATCCATGATTAGAAACAGGAGAGTGGGCTAAGAAGAGGAGTTGAATAACAGTTTTTCTAGCATCATGACGTCATTCCTTTAACCACCTCATTTAATCATTCCTTATTTTAAACCATTTAAATATCGTCTGCATTATTTTCATATTACGTAAATAATTTTCGTTTATACTTGGCTTGAATAATAGATTAGGCACACATGTGATAATTTTAAATTGAATCATCGATTATTTTTTTTACAGTGGAAATTTTATCACCGGTTTTAACAACAAATTCTTTTCATAAAAGTCTAGAAGTCTATTTCAAGGACTAATAAATACTTTAAGCTATATATTTTTGAAAATTAAGAAGTTTGTGCGTTTGTGTGTTTGATTTTTATACATAACCACATGGTTTGCAATCGATTCGCCAAATTGTGGATATCATTCATATATACCGCCGAATAATCACTGTCAATATTAAAACGTCTTCTGTCCATCCTATCACCTAATAGGACAAGATAAATTAAAGTTGGCAACTAACATGCGGTCAGTAAAGATAAACAAATTATTGGGGCTATACCAGATAACTCTCAGCCAAAAAAACAAACCATTTTTTTTACCTGCCTCATAGGATACTTTACAATTCTGAAAAATTAAAAATTTTACTTATCCCGTCTTATGACGGACTATATGCTAGTATTCAAAGATAGATTAAACACATACAAAGTTGTGTATATTTTAAGGTACGTCTACGTTTTAAATTTCCGAGTAAACCAACATATGCCTCCCCCATTTAATACATTAATCATATATCAGAATTATATATGTTAAATAACTTTAATTCAATTTGAATTTCTCCGTTGAATAAACCTGGAAGTAAAAAGTAAAAAAATAATTTTCGAAATAAAAGAACCCGCATTTTTCAGCAAATCAATAGAACTTGAATGTGATTAATCTTGCAAAAAATATCTTCCCATATTCGCTATATAATAATAGCCTAAGTTATCTGTCCGTCTGTCATCGAATTTATGAAGCGGTTGTACCTCGAATGGATAGAGGCATTCATATTGGATTCTTAACGAGTTAGGGTTAGCAAAATTCAAAGCGTCGGCTTTATAACGTTCGAAATCCACCCCTCCCCCCTTTCGAGAGTTTAATGCCATTATATCAAGCCCCATTTTTAGAAAAAGCGATTAAATTTATCAATTTATCCATTTATAATAAATAAGTAAAAATAACATTTTTTTCTAGCATTATGACGTCATTCCTTTAATCAACTCATTTAATCATTTCTTATTTTAAATTATTTAATTATCGTTTTCATTTATTTCATACGTTTTATCACAGAACTGAGATATTACGTCAATAATTTTCTTTTATATTTGGCTTAAGTAATAGATTAGGTACATATGTGATAATTTTAAATTTAATCATCCATTATTTTTTGTAGCAGTGAAACTTTTATCACCGGTATTAACAACAAATTCTTTTTATAAAAGTCTAGCAGTCTATTTCACGTACTAATAAATAGTTTAAGTTATATATCTTTAAAAATTAAGGAGTTTTTGTTTTTGTGTGATCTTTAAACACACGATTTGCAATCGATTCTACAAATTTTGGACATCATTCATATAGACTGCCAAATAATCACTGTCCATATTAAAACCTCTGCTGTCAATCCTATCACGTAATATGACAAGGTAAATTAAAGTTGACAACTAACATGTGGTCAGTAAAGAAAAACAAGTTATTGAGAGTGTACCACATTCAACTCATCCAAAACACAAACCATTTTTTTTACCTGCCTCATAGGATACTTTACAATTCTGGAAAATTAAAAATTTTACTAATCCCGTCATATGACCGACTATATGCTAGTATTCAAAGATAGATTAAACACATACAAAGTTGTGTATATTTTAAGGTAAGTCTACGTTTTAAATTTCCGAGTAAACCAACACATGCCTCCCCCATTTAATATATTCATCATATATCAGAATCATATATGTTAAGTAACTTTAATTCAATTTGAATTTTTTCGTTGAATAAACCTGGAAGTAAAAAGTAAAAAAATAATTTTCGAAATAAAAGAACCCGCATTTTTCAGCAAATCAATAGAACTTAAATGTTTGCCTCATATCCGATATAACATTTTTTTTCACATAAAATCAGAATCCTCCAATGAGAAATTTGCACATGTGGAGGATTCGAACAACTTAGTATTTTTCTGATAATTCCAGACTCGCAAATGCCAAAAATGTTCTCAAAAATGTAAAAAACTGGGTCCATCACTTTAAAAATTAATTTTAAAGTTAAGCGAAAATCACGTGACATCAAAACGTTCCTTGATTGGTTGTGACGTCATCGTTCACGTTATCCATTATTTTCTTATTGCTTCTAAGCGCCCACTATTTTCCGATTTTGTTTTTGCAAATTCTTGGAATTTTCTAGCTATCATAATTTACTGTTATTTATACCTGAAGGTTTATTTTATCGATCTCGATAGCTTAATTACCTCATTTTTTTATAAATTTAAATAACACTAACGATTTTGCTCCAATTTTCAAGTCTAAGGCCTGTATCAGCACAAAAAATAAAATTGCAAATAAAGATAACGCTTATTTCGTTAGATTTTCCAGATGCCTTACGCTACATTTTATTTTTGTATCCAAATATAGTATTTTGTATAAATACAAAATATACATACAGTATATTGCGAACAGCAGTATCAATGTTTCTTCTGCAGCCAGAACAAACATTCGCTTTTATGACAGCCTCAACTTTAAAATATCATGCAGTGAAAGAAATATTACATATTTACCCATTTACTCGCCACTGAGATTTTTAATAACATATGAAATTTTGGATACAGCCCCTCATCTTTTTGCTTCCTTTTGGGAACAACGGATTTCGAGCTTATTCTATCGACGATCACTTTCAGAATTTTCAAGCTGTGTTTTTAGGACTTTCACAAAAGTTGCTCTATACATTTAACTAATATATTATGCATATTATATTTTGATTGCATTCGTGCATGCGCAGTGAAACATTATTTAGTAAACCTGCTCATTTTCCCTCCAATATATATTATTTTTTAATTTCGATTGTAGGATTATTGTGTACAATACCGTTTGACATGCGTCCTGAAAATAGCAATATTTTATATTGACATCTCTGTATATTATAAGCAAAACACTTGGAGAAATTTGGGATTGTTTTTATAAAAACCTTAATTTCTCCACGAGTATGCGTGTTATCCTCATAACAATGAACACATATTATTGTAAAAAGTATCCTAATCATGTGCTAAAGTTTCAACGCTTTTCATACATTACTTTTTACAAGGTTATCCAAAACATATTCGTTTTTCTTTAATTTGTTGACGGTCCCCTATGGGGTTTCGGGAAAAATTCTTAGCTGAAATATATGACGTCTACCATCCTGTTTACACGCCTGAGGTTTCAGGATAATTCCTCTTGTATTTTTCTAGATATTCAACAAAATGTCTAAAATCGCAAGTGACCGGTCATCATTGGCAATATAATGTATATACATCGGCTTTCGTCCTTTAATGTCTTTCGAAAATCCATGCTATGAAGAGAAAATTTTCCTCTAAAACATATAATAAATAAAGCTAAAATATTTAAAAAGTTGAATATTGAAATGTAAGTTTTTCAACCATTTTCTTCTATTTGAACGCTCAGTGTGCGAGAGAAAAATTATTTATATGTAAACATTAAGAAGCATATATTAAGTGTAAACATTTTTTTTACACAATTCTGTTTCAAACTTTTTACCTGGAAATTCTCGATTAATCACAATAGTACTATTTATGACTTTTCACATAAATTTATATTATAAAAAAAATCACACAATATATTCTACAAAAGCAGAAACCTTTTTAGTTCAATTTTGTTTATTCTAATTATTTTGTTCAATCATAATCACTTGGTAAGCAGCTAGTTTGGTTGGTTGATGTCATGTCCGTTTTTGGAAGTCATGTGACTTCTCATGGAAAGATAGTTGTCATTTCTTCGAAAGGTTGGTCTTGGAAGAGTGGATCCTCGGGATTTAAAAGCAGTGACCAATAAGACGATCCCTCATATTCGCCTGCCATTTGCGAAGATATCGAGTGGGAACTTGGAAGACATTGCAATCAAGAGCCAATTTTACGTGTCTCAATCGCCATTAATTAACACAGAGGTTCCTTGGCTGGTTCCAGTCTCGATCCCGCTATTCCCTGAGTATGTGATTGACGAAATTGCCGACTGAGATACCGCGGGTCGTATACTAAAAATTTTTATGTTTCAAATGTGGTCCGTCCAGCAACCATGATGTTGGATCACCGGCAGCAATTGCTTAATAGTTTTGTAAAAAGTATTTATTTTGTTATTGTTCAGCGAAGCGCCATCTGAAAAAGAAAAAAAATAATAGTGTCCGTTTAGAGCTTTGAGCTTGGGAATTAAATCGGCTACGAACCAATATACTCTGTTTTTTCTTGATGCTTCTTTAAAGTGGATGGTTTGGACGACGTTTGGAGTGAAAATATTCAAATCATTGTAGTAAGTAAATTCTTAATTCCTTTAATCATAAATCTTATTGGGTTTTCATTTTCCCAACGCTAATCCAATCCATATACATTTAATTCTATTTGATTGTGTTTATGTATTATGTATCCCCCTCGTTCATATTATTCTTATCTATTGTACTGTGCTAAAATCTTAAATGTTAGTAGTCATTAATTCTCTATTGTTAGTAATATATTTCTTTGTATTGTCAAATTCTAATCTACAATAAAATGTTAGCAAATCCCTTTCCTTTGGTCATTTCTCAATCACAAAGACTTTTTTTTAGATTATATATTTAACTATACATTCAACTAATTCTTAACATCTCACAAAATGTTTTTTCTACTCCGTAGCAGGAGGCAATAAAATGATAAAAGTTCAATATGATTCTTTTTACATAATTTTATTTTCGTTTACTTGAAAAGGGAATTAATCCATAAGGGCCTAAAGTCCCTTATTAAAATCAGCTAAAATATAATTTGTAGAATTAATATGCTTTCTGGATTGAGTTTACTTTTTCAGTAAAGTTAGATTACAATTTACCAAATTTTTAATATCTGCAATTGTTTATAATTTTGTCATGTGTATTTGCATTTCATGGTTTATCAAAGAGCTATGGTAGCGTAGTATGCAACGTTTTTGATCTCATAAAAGAAGGGTTGTGGGATCGAACTGATCAAAGATCTACCATGTTCGTTAATGGCAGCAAAAAAATAAAATTGGTTAAAGGTTCGTATAAATAAATGCATTACAATCTAGTTTTGAGTCGAAGTATCGAAAGTTATATTTCATTCTTGACTTCCTGTTCCGGATAAGTGCTGGTTGTCTGCTAGTCCAGATAGAAAATTTAGTTTGCAGTGAACTTGCAGTAGTCTTGCTTTGCAAGCCTGAAAACTTGCAGCAAGTTCAGCATGACAAGTCTGCAAGTTGGAAAGAGACTGTAGCAAGTCTAAGAATTTTCTCTTGCTTCAAGGTTGTCACGACAAGGTTGTCACAGTTTTGCAGCAAAATAGCGTTGTAAAGGAGTGGTCGCTTTATGTTCCATCTAACTTGCAGGAGTTTTGCTGCAAGTATGACGTGTCAAATTTGTTATGACATTACACAGAAAAAATAACCAACTTGCTGCAAATATGCATGCTATCTGGGAGCACGCTATAATATGTATATTCGCTATGCAGTTTATATTTGTTGTGTTAGGTACTAGTGTTTACCACCTATAGGGGGCTCTTATTAAAAAAAATCCACTGCGTTGAATGGGCGGATTCTTAATTCCCCACAAAAACAGTCAAAGTGGAAAAAGTTTATTTTTATCTGTTTAAAATATGGCTGTATGACCCAAAAACAACAGGTTTCAATACAATAAAATAGTAATATGTTTTGAAAAAATATCTCTTATTAATGAAACTTATATTTTTTATTACCTAACTTATATTTTTTTGAGCGAAAAAAACCTTTTCATATTTTCTATCAAATTTGTCATTTAATATCTTTTCATATTTTCTGTCAAAATTTGTCATTTCGAAGCTCCTTTGTACCCTTAAAATTATTTTTATAAAAGATTCTGGAAATAGTTTGATTTTACACTCGTATAAAGAAAAATGGTTTTTCGGAATAGAGTATATTGTTACGAATTTGTTAGTGAAACTTAAATTTAACATAGGACTCTATGGGTATCTCGCCAAATTGGCGAAATACCGGCTTGTTGGCGACAGTTTTGGCAACTTATGTTTGTAGCCAAGTTTGTCGCCAAATATCACGAAGTGTCGCCAAATGTTGCCAAGCTTGGCGATAAGTGACAACTTCCGGTTCCGGTTTCTGGAATATTCCAGCAGTTTCTTCGGGCCTATATAAGGCAGGCTGAGTCCCAAACGAGACTAGAGGGCTTGGCAAAGGGAGTGAGTAAGTTGATTTCTCGGTGTACAGAGTACGCACGGTGTGTTGTGTTTTACCGGTGCTTCCGTTTAGTTTTATGCGGAAAGAGGTACGTGAGCCCACGGCATTCTGCTCGAGTTGTTTCGCGATGATTTTGTAAGCTTGGTACAAGTGTGCAGTACCTTAACCTTGATGCCTTTCTGACATTGTATTTTCCAACTGACTGCCAATAAATTATTGTTTTCGTGCTGTTTTACTTAAAGTCCATTCAATCTCCGAATCCAGCTTTGAAGTTCGTAACAATATATTGCTGTGAAAATATTTTAGTAAAAACATATGTACTTTTAGCTCAATTTTGGATAATTTCTACCTCTAAATCACATTTTTTTTTATTTTAGGCCTTTGGATCTTTACTACATATATATCACTTTCACTAAGAGATTCTCTCTAAATCGGTTTAGAAAGCTTTAATTTCAAGAGATTAAGAATCAATAGACTTATAAATGCTAGAAAATATTTTTCAAGTTATTTTACCTAAAAAGTGTATAAAGTAGCATATGAAAAAGAATTTTTTAACTTTAAACTTGCCTACATATTGTGTATACCTATCTATACGGATTGCAGTTAAATGATTGCTTTTAAAGTAAACATTATATTCTTTAATACTTCAATATAAATAATACAAAATTTACATAGACAATAAAACAAAAAATAATTATGTAAAATAAGAAAACATTTATTTTTTTGGGCTTTAGTAATATACTTTTTTAATCGCTTCTATTTCTGGTAAAAATAAATTATCGAATCATAAAAAATTAGAAAGAAGAAATAAATAAAATCAGTCTGGTAAATGCAAAAAGTTGTTCAAAGCACTTGAAACTGAATGACAGAGATTTTAAATTCGTATCGCCATCTATTATCAAGTAGAATAACTAAAAACTTTTTAATCTGTAGTGCATTCTTTTATTGCTTTTATAAAATGTTCCATAAAAATAAATGTTCCTAGTGCGCAGCACGGTAACCGATTTCTTTTATGTTTTCATTTATCTATAGAATTAATTCAGCAACAAAACTGGGTATCTATTTTTATTTACACAATTTATTGAACACAAGTATTTTAAATTATGCAATGCTTCAAAAATTGATTTCGTCGGTATATGCTTTTATATTGTCTGTCAGTCAAGAAGGTATCTTACGAGTTGCCAAGACATATCGAGTGTAATAGCAAATACAATGATAGAGGATCTCCAAAATTTTGAATAAGACACTCATAGAAATTATACGTATGGAACATTCCAAAATGTCTGATTTAATATAAAAAATTGTATTAATAAAATTGTAATTATAAATAAAAAATTGTATTGTATAATTAATATAAAAAAGGTTTTATTGTAGTAAAAAAAATAACATGTTATTCGATAGATATTTACTGATGATGTAGCGTTGACTTAAATAGATTTTTTCAAAATCATTTCTTATTTTTGGTTGAATCTATCTTTAACCCTTTATATAAAACTGAAAAAATACTAAATCCCTTAATTTTCTTTCCTGAAACTAAATGTCTGCATTTTTAACTTTTATAATGAGAATTTTAGTTCCAGTCTCACCAAAGTCGATTAGAGCTAATCAGAGATTATTGATTAATCACTGTTTAACTATAATCGACTGTTTTGAGACTGTGCCTTATACACTCTGATTAAATCTCTGAAGAATGTATTTTCAATATAATTCGCTAGAATTTATTTTCGAAACCAGATTTCTATACAGTTTTATTTAGATCTAAACGTAGTATGACAATTAATCAACAGTTTGTTGAACAAACGTAAAACAGAATTCAAAATCAACAAATCGTTTATTCCCACTTTTAACCTCTGTTTAAACGTTACGTTATACTTTCATCTTTACTAGACGTCACTATTCGGTGCCATGGACGAAAATTTTAAATTCTTTTTTCTTTTCTGTCTCAAAAGAAAACGAGAAAAATATATTTAAATATATTATCTGTGGAATTGTTTGACATTAGGGTTTGGAATTTGTTTTTAAAATCTTTTGGTAAAAATCGTTTTTCTACTTAATTAATGCTTGTCGCTACTAACCAATAATATTTGACAATTGTCCTGTCGTCATTGAAGAGCGATAGTATTTAATCAGATGTTGGGTTGCAAGCAGTCTTTTGCTTTCCTGTTGTGTGTGGTAAGTAAGCTTTTGATTTTTCTTATTTCTTGTTTGATGTGGCGTATATGTAGTATTAAATTTGTAACGTACGTGTTTTTTACATGGCCCACTGTAGTTCTACGTTAGTTTTTACATTTCCTTCAAGTGTTGTAGAATTTTAAAGTATTCTGTTATAAGAGTTCTTTATTTCAATTTAGAGTAAGTCGGTTAGTTGTTATACATCGCTGTCTTTTAGCACGTAAAGTGCTCCTCTTCAGTTTTACTTTATTGAAAGTACTCGTTTGTTTTCTTCTGTGTCTACGTTGAATTTTTATAATTGAAATAACGCTACAGCAAATGAAATTAAATGATGTTACTTTATATGTTTACAATTCGGCTTACATTTTACAATAAACCTGATATTTTCTCCTTGTCGCTTTGTGTAACTCATTCAGGCCAAAATTAGACGGTTGAAAAATAGTCTGTAGAATTTGGTGTCCTTTTAGCGGATGTAGAAGAAAGTCTTAAATACAATTAAACCTTCGAATATACTACCATTTATCTACTTATATTTGTGTTTTGCTTGATATTTTGTAATTCATTTCAACTATCTTAACGACTAGTTAAAAACTAGAAGTAGTGGAGAGGTTCAATGCTGGTGACAGTATGTTTAATAGAAAGAATAAATTTGGAGGCAAACAATCGGTTTTTTTCGAAAACCATTTTTTACTTGTCTTCAACATCTGCAATGTAGTTGAGAGCTACCACTTTCTATCCCTATGGAAGGATGTTTAAATTCTTAAGTGTTGTTGGAATTTCTAAGTTCATAATGATTAATTTTATCACTTGTATTTTTTACTACTCGACGGTTTTAACTCTTTCTTTTACTCTTGTAATTATTAAATTGCCTTCTTTGATGCGTTCCACTATTTACATTTTACTTGTTTTATCACACTGTAATTTTAATCCTTATTGGTGTTCCACCGTTCACCTGATATAGCAGGAATTTTTTTATTTTCTCTTCGGAAACAAAAGGTAACCTTTGATTATTAACTCTTTGATTATTAATATAGCCGTATTTCTCTTAAAGTTTTCAAAAATATTATTACTCTGTGGCTTTCCTTTTAGTTTTTATTTCTTCTTGCGTATAGGCTTTAGTAACCTTCAGCATTGTACATGGGATATGTTTGAATTATACTGTAGTTTCTAGTACAATATTTCTATTTTATTTCTGTATATTTTAAAACTTTATTTTAAAATTTTTAACTATAGAAATTTAGTTCAGAGCTACCCCGTCACTAAACCTGTCAGTTATTAAGAACTACTGAAAATTTTCGTTATCATATTTACTTCTCATTCCACCTATTTTTACTGCTCTGCAGTTTAAATTCTTACTTTACTTTTCAATCAGTAGATTCATTTCCACTTTGTTACGTTCACTATTTATTAGTTTTTTTTTCCACACGCAATTTTAATACTTGTTTTACCGTTAATCTATTATAGCCTGTACTTTACTGAGTTTTGCGATGTGAAAATTAACAATAACTCTTTGGCTATATTTTCAAAGTATCCGTATTTCACTTAAAGTTTAAAACTTGCAGAGCTCGGACTTCTTAATTTTTATATCTGAGCATGAATGAGAATGCTAGGAATTTAACACTTTCCTAGAAATATACTGGTTATAGGTATGCCTTACTAGTTAACACAATATTTATATTTCCCACTTGTGTATATTTCCTCGAATATATTCCTGTATTAATATATTTCGACATTTCACCCACTATACTATCTGCATGGCTGTCTAGTCTTCATTTAATGCTAAGCATGGACGCTTTCTGTGTATAAGACTGTCCGTATAATCGATTGAAAATGGAAGACTTCTTAAAATACACATCATGTATTTAAATTTATTTTAATGAATATCCTATTATACTAAATGCACCCATGGACTTTTCTTGCATTATTTGCTATCTTGTTAATGTGAGGTATTCTAGATTTTCCATTTGATCGATGGCCGAATAGACCTCTGCGTTCTCGAGTTCGAAAGCAAAACACATAGCTATTCCTGGCTGTTAGTAGACTGCTTAAAGCATCGAACCTTGAGTAGCAAGACGGTAGACCGTAGTTTCAGTGTAGGTATATAATGTATTAACTGCTGAAAGTTTAAATCAATATGTGCAGTAGTTTTAGAGTGAAAGTTAAACTTCTTTTTGTGTGAAATGGAAGTTTAGAGTTTAGTTCCCTTAAAAGCTGTGCTATAAAAAGTAGATTGTATAGTTTTAAAAGTTCTAAATCGAATATTTCAATAGTTTATTCTAAGCTGTTCAGAAATATTTAACCCTTTATCTGCTGACGGTACTCTTAAGTACCACTTTAATTAGTTCTAACAAATTAAATTTTGCACCGGGGAGAATTTTTTCTTGCATATTTTTTTATCAATATGGCAGCTAAAAAATACTCTAAGGAAAATTTCAGTAGTTCATAATGGAGTAGATAAAGGGTTAAATATTTTAAAACTATTAAAATCTGAAATCCATATTTTGACGTTTTAAATGTGATCTAACACATAAGACGTTGTATTAATGAACTTGAAATTAATATCTTGATTTCCTTTCAGTGTGTGCTTGCTTCTTCTGCAGTGAGTGTCTTCTTCGTCACCCCCAAGCCGTCAACTCAAAGGTAGGTGGAAAGGTAGGTTACTAACATAGGTAACTGAAGAAAGAAGATCAAGATCAAGAACCACCTGAGGTAACTTTCTTTTGCAGGTGTTTAGCCTTGATAGGCTTCACGGTGTAAGTGAAATGGCACAAACCTTCCGTATTGCGACGGAAATCGCTTCAGTAACTAGTTTCTTGATTGCAATTTAGGGTGGTGGGAGTTCGCGTCAAAATTCAAAATTGTTTTTTCTGCCTTGTGGCAACTTGTGCTTGACATGCGCAACCTCCGACTAATTTAGTTATTCATAAACTTTTGTGTACTTTAACGTTTTAACTCTTAACTACTCTAGTGAAATCCACTTCCGGTAATATCTAAATTTTACTGCTAATTGTACTTTTGACTCGTTGTAGTAAAGATTTTTTACACACATAGTTATTTAAGTTGAATACGTTTTGGTCTTTTTCCGGAACCCCACTAGAGCAGTAAGGGGTTGAGTGTTCAATGTAATGTGTTTTCAGTGCCTTAAGAGCTGGTGGCCGGTGGAGCTCGAACCCGGGTGAGTCCGCCTGGATCGTCACTCCGATTCCTCCTGCAGCCTTTGCGATCTGCGGTTTTGAACTGGCATCATACCGGGTGCTCGACTTTCCTCTCAGTGTGGGGTTTGTCAGACCCGGCCGTTGCCAACATACCCGCTTCTGGTCGGGACCACCGAACTATGCTCCTTAGGTCTGTACCTCCGGAGACGTCCTGACCACTCTTTTAGTGGATGGTACCCGCCATCTACTGTCCCTCCTCCTACAGTAGGAGGATGTCCCTCCAAGGGACTGGCTCCACCAAGACCCTCTGTGGGTGAGCCTGGGAGCGTGTCTTTTCAATCTTTCTGGCCGTTTCAAACTGCAGTGCGACTGTGGTGGGTTCGGAGGTCACGTGGCCCGAAAGGCAGTCCGGGTGCTTTTTTTAGTCTGTTTAGTAGGGGTAGTAGTTGGGCTGTTCCGCAGAAATTGCCTTAATCACCAGTTGATCGCAATTTTAAAGTAGGATTTGGAGTAAGCTTCAATCTTCAGATTTTTAAGTTAGCACTTTTAGCTAAAAAATGCCTGCTAGTAGTGTGCTGGAATATCTAGGCTTCAATTGCAGAAGTCTCTCGTACTTGACTCGTTCCATTTATGGAATTTCTCTTCAGAATAGTGTTAGGGACCTGCCATTTCACTTGTAGTTTAGTATCGAATTCTTTAAAATTGTTAGGGCGGTGATAGCTTAGGAGTGCATTTATACTAAAATGTTTTCAGATCCTGTTTGCATGCAGTCAAGGTACGTGACCCTGGATCCTACTTGGTATTCGGGTTTTTTCTTATTTGTTTAGGTGTTAGGCGCGCGCACACTTAGGTACACACATCGTTATATTTATGTATTGCTGTGATTTGTATTTTATGTTTGTTATGATCTAATTGCATTTTTCTTTTTTACTAACACTTCAGTTCTACTCTGAGAGAACTGTGTTCTCTCAGATATGCATGTGCTTAAATGTTATGCCCATTCTTTACCATATTCACTGCTTATATCCGTAATGATGTATGCATATCTTTTTTTGCTTGATACTTGGCACTCGACGGAGGTCAACTTTTGCTTAACTGCCGTTCATAGACAGCTTTCTTTAATCTGCCGATGTACTGCAGCAGGATAGTAGGTCTCTTTTCGCATGCTCAGTACTTCACTAATTTCATATGCGTGGTGTTTCACCCGAGGAGATCTTGCTTTCTAGCTGGAGTGTCTTGATGAAACAGATGAAGCCATCAAAGAATCGGCGATTTCCTTGTAATCGTGAAGCTCGTGGCCGAATGCGTATTTTTAAAAATTTAAAGGTCCGAGCTTTCATGAATCAGATTCACTGTAATATGGTGTCTTAACTGATTGGACTCAATGTACCATGTGTTGTATTTGTAAAGTCCCAAGATGAAGATACAAGCGATGAACTCAAGTCGGAGGCTTCTGAAGAAAATGTCTTCAGGACTCCGTGCCAAGGGGGAATCTGTTTCCCTTAGAAGCTCGTCTGTAAACCTTATGATCTGTATACCTCATGTAGGTTTTATCGAAATTGTATTTTATATTCACTTTCCAATGTATGACTTCATACTGTTATCCATTTAGACTTTTTCTAAAGTTGCTTTTATGGTGGTGTATTAATGAGATTTTTTCTCCCCATTTTAGGCACTTCTAGTTATTGAGCAGTTATAAGGTTTCTATTTCAGTTATTGTATATGACATTGTATTTTTTGTTTATTGTATATTGTTTATATGGGACATGTAAATACTAATGTACTGAGCGATAATTGAACTGCATGCTTTGTAAAAATCTCGTTTATGTAGAGGTAATGCATCTACCTTTATAAGAGTTCCTCCTCCCCTCTTAGCGTTGTTTGCTATAAGATTTTACTTTAATTGTCCTTTAACAGTTGAATGTCTTTTCTCGCTGCATTGTTGCACATAAATGAGGTTTCCCGGTGGCTTTGTTTTATTTTCATTTCAATGTTTTTAAATCTTGTGGTTATTTTGCTTTATATTAACAATTTCTTGTCTTTTCAGGAGTCCTGAAGGTCGGTGAAGTTCAATAACCTCAAAGGCACGATCATGACCAATGTCGCAGTAATTGAGGGGAATGCATTTCAACTTGAATTCATCATAAATTCTTTCATTCACGAAAGAGAATCGCTTTAATCCTCTTGGATCTATTGCTTCAAAAGTCTAAAGACTTTCGAAGCAAACCCTTTTCTTTCAGAATGCATTAGTTGAATAAATTGGTCTCTTCCAGCCCGAAGTAAACTAAAGCTATGGTAAAACCAGTAAGACTTCAGGAATTATGAAATTTTCTGCACTTCATAGATTTTTGTTAGATTGCGTTAAAATATTTTTAGTATAGTATGGAAATTAATGACTTGTCTTACTACTCTTCGCCTTGAGCATTAAACCGTGTTGAAGTTGCTGGATTATATTATCTTTAAACTCTTAAATTAGTATCCTGTGAAAAACAAACGTAAACGTTGAATACGTTCGTATTTTATTTGCAAGTTTAACGTAAAGATTGAAAGGTTATTTCGACTCCTGTCTAACTTCTACTTTATGTTCAACACATTAAAATTTTAATATGCAACTTTGACGGTTAAGTTTAAATTACTTTTTGAGAATTTACTGGAAGACTTGCATCAGTTGTAGTAAAATCAGCTTTATAAAAGTAAACTAGTGTTGAATTTTTTTTTCATATTCCCCCATTGATTTTAACTTTAACAATATGTTTTAGTAAATAGTTTTAGTAATTTTATATTAAAGTATACTTATGTTCTGTAGTGCCATGATAAAATACTAATGGTGAGCCTCATAATTTAAATTTGACCTAAGGTACTAACTGTAACAGTTTAACTAAATGTGCTTTTTATAGTTAGCTCACCGTTATCAATCCAGTTAATTCAGGTACACTGTAATGAGGTGAAGTGCAGTTATCTCTTAATGTGTTACTTGAATATATACGAATTCAAATGTCGTTAATCCTCTCACACGCTTACACTTCTGTCTTTATAGGTGCAGTTTTCTTCCAAGTTTACAGCTCTTAAAAGCAGAACGATAGTCGAATAGGTGGGCCGCTGCTCTTTGTTACCTGAATTCATGGATTCTAACCTCGCTACGGCAGAGTTGTTCGGAATCGCCTTGAAGCTGTAGGTCCCGATCTGGAGAGCCGTCGTGTTGCGAAAAACATTACACCGTATCTCTAACCAAAACTACACGTGGACACTTGAAACGTATTGTTTAAACTTCCATACTTTCTTGATTCCAGTTATTCTTTCAGGGGAAATTATGTGTAGAAACGACGTTCATTTCTTAGAGTGAAGAATGTTAACTGAAAATGGACTGTTGTGGTGTTCCTGATAAATTACTGGTAAGGCTAATTAATGATAAGGCGTATTTGGCTGTTATTGTAAAGAACTGTTCAAGATAAGTTTAAATCTGTAGTGAAAAATAGATATTTTACGTTAAGCATCAGTTTGAACTTTTACCCAGGATTACGACACTCAAATGCGAGTTTGTAAGGTAGGGACTCGATTACGGTTCTCAGTGATCGTAGTTTAACTCCTATCTTTTAATTTTGTTAGCCCTCGCGTAGCTAAAGTTCCAAACCCAAACTAATTTTTGTTTCGTTATAGTTGAAAGTAGCAGCATTTTCAGCTAATTCTATAAATAGCTGCTCTATATACCTAACTCTGTTCAGCATCTTTTGACCCTATACAGGTTATTTTAATCTAAAATTTGGCTAGTTTCACTTATCTTTCACTCAACAAAGTCCTGTTACATTTAAAAAACATCGTTTTTTCAAGCCAAATTTAGATTATCACAGTAAGTCGGTTATTATTGACTTAAAGTGAACGTCTCGAAATTATGAAGAATAAGAGGTAAAATATATTAAATTTTGAAGTTTGCAGCCTATTTTACAAAGTTTAACACCAATTCCAATACTTGAATAAATATTACTTGCTTATAATTCTCGGCGTGATAGCAATTTCTACTTTGTAATACAGCTTTGCTTGGTAGATGAGATTAATTCTGCATCTATTAACCCATTATTGCCTAGCATTCATTCTAGTCGGAATTTGTAGAATTCTTATTCTCTGAAAGATTTTCCCATACAACGAAAGTAGACTGTAACCCTACAAACCGGTGGTTCTCAAACTTTTTATCCCACAGAAAATCTTTCTTTGTACATGGCAGTGGAACCTCTAACCAAATACTAAAAAAAAGGCCTGTCATTAATCGGAAACTTCATAACTAAAAAATATAAAGTTGTATAGAAATATAGGCAATACTTGCAGTTGTGAAGCAAGTATTTTGTTTATGAAATTAGAAGTGAAATGATACATTGAATGTCTTATCACATTGGTCTCGTTTGTTCTATTCACCTTTTGCCCTATCGGTTACTATTAATTCTAGTCGATGGATTGGGAAAATTTCCAGAACTTACTGATATTTTAAACTTTTCCTAGGACTTAAAGGTGTCTTGAGAAGGAGGAGGGTTGCTGAACTCGGTTGGTCTCGGAAAAACCGTACTATATAAACGATATCTCAAATTTATGCTATTTATAACTTTATCATTTGGATCTCATTAAGATTTTTCGGTAAAAATAAAGTATTCAAAACTTACGTGAGAGGCCAGTAGCTAAATCTATCACTCTTTAAAATAATGTTTACATCGAATTGCAAGGTGTCTTATCACGCAATTTTTTTGTGTATGGCCCCAGTTTAAAATTTAATCTCCTTTTCTTTTAGAAACAACTATCATTACTTAAATTTAGTTTCATTTAGTGGCAGTTGTATTCAGTACGTTCATCAGCAGAAAAAAATGCGGGTATAATAGGTCGAAAAGTTCAATGTGAAGGAAAAATTCATCAAAAATAAATATGGAAGACGTAAGACTCGGGTTTATTTTACCGATATCAAATTTATAGTGGCTCAAACTTTTGGAGCCAGATTTCGTCCAGAGCTATGACGTTGCCTTGTGTAACCTGTAAAGCCGGCCGGCAAGACTACGTAAACTAAACCTATTCCTGTTAGCTAAATCTAAATGCCCTTTCCCCTTTTATAACGTCTTATAAAATCGCTTAATAGATAATGTATCCAACCAGCTCTAATCAATGATGAGGAAAATTGAAGGCAACGCCTAGCTTTGGACGAGGATTCACAAATTTTTCACAGCTTATTTTATAGTGCTTCCATTTTTATTTTGGCTACGAGATATTGAAAGTTCTACCAGGTGTGTTTTTAACTCTTCTAATTAATCAAACGGAGTACACGTCAGCCTTGAAATTTTAATAAGAGCAATAATTCATTCAGTTAGTTTGACATTTTCAAATGCTCTCGCCAAATTTCTATAGACCTTTTATATTAATACGTGTGAGGTAAATTTGTTTGGGGTCTTTACTGCAAAAGTTAATTTTAGTCGAGTTTATTTTCAATTCTGTACATAACCGGAGAATGGAATAGAGGCTCCCTCGTTGTGTTTAGTTTACTTTTCAGTTTATTCTTTCCTGTTTCCCTGTCCGGGAGTTTCCCCGGGCTTTTAAAGAGGGGAGAGAAACTGAAGTGGAAAGTACATCAAAGGGACAATGGTTTTGGAAACTTAAGTTTTTACCAAAAATACCATGAACAGAATTAGTTTTCATGTAATGCCAGTTTCAATTAAAATATTCATGCCATCTAGGCATTCCCCCTCCCAATGCAGGTCTACTGCGACCAAAAATTGGCATATGAAATCTTGTCTATGCCATTGGGACTAGAAAGATAGGTTTTCGCTTTTACAGGATGCGTTATGGAGCCACAAAGTTCTTTAAAGAGTCTAGAAGAGAACTGAATAACCTTAAACACTTCTAGACTAGGTTTTCTAAGTGTCCCTCTTAACACTCGGGTTCTTCAACGACCCTCAGTATTCCTGGAGAAGTTTAACACATACTTTCTCTGTGGTTTTTAAGTAGCAAAGCATTTCTGACAAGCAACGCGAAAATTGTAGATAAAAAATACATCGTTAAGAAACTTTTCTTCGGAAGAGTATAAAAGACTTGCTGAATTAAAAATCTATGTTCAATATTGCGACTCCATAAAACAGTATTTGAATTTTTATGTCGTTTGAAAGAATGTCCATAATTGTCAGAAAAAGCTGTAATGTTGCTATTTGTAAAGATTTTTGTGAAAATGACTTTCCTGCGTAAGCCAAAAGAACAAATAACAGGAGTAGGTTGAGGCAGGTATATTATGAAAATAAAACTTTTTCATCATAACCAAACTTCGAGGAATTTTTGCGACAGTCCAGGTAGTCATTTATCCCATTGATACTCTTCATTAGTATTTTGCATGTATCGTTTCAGGTATCGTGATACGTTAAAAGGTTTCATGGGATAAAGTTTGAGAACCACTGCTGTAGACAACTCGATCTGCTTGTTGAGCTATTGACAGACCCGTTGAAGTTATTTTATAAGGAATACGTTTTGAAACTAGCTAATAGTGAAATACGGGATGCAACATCTCCAGCATTTAATTATAGGCTTCAAAAGTACTTTACACCTTGGAGCTCTTAATGCAACTGTTTAATCACTAATTTTTCTTGACTTATTGGTCAACGGATTAAATCATTTTTACGAAACTTAAATTCCGTAAATAGACGTCGCCGATAACTCGTCTTCTATTAATGTAACCAATGTTTTGGTGTAATAGGTTAAGTTTTACTTGTATTAATGGTTCCATGACTTTTATTTGATACTTTGTACCTAAGGTCTGTCACCTAGTAACATTCATTCTATTTAATTTTCAGGGGACGCCAACTTCGTCGAATTATAATGCACAGGACGATGTCACGGGGTGAAGCTAAACGGGCGTTCAGTCCGTCCCAGGAGTTCAGTTTATCATATTAGACTAAATATTCTTGATGACTTATTAATATATAATAAGTTGTGAAGCTTCTAAAAGTAGGAATAACCGACTGCTTAGTTTTCGATAGCTCCCCTCTCCTTTAAGCAAACACCTTTAAGTTTTTTAACATGGTGTTAATGTAATTCACAATGGTGCTCTTAATATTTTGGTGAAAAGCATAAAACATAGATCAATGAGCAAGAATGGACAGTGCTTTTAATCTTAGGTGATACTTTTTTTTGTGAAATTCTTTATTTTCAGATAGCTTTGAGTGAACGGAATAACCGTTAGTTTCAAAGTCGCTGTCGACAAAGGTTCTAGGAAATGTTTTTTCGGCAAGTAAATTTAATAGCGTGATTTTATAGTTGAAGAGTCTCCCATTTAAAAGGGCAGTATAGGTGCTAGCCCTCTCCAAATTTGACTGCGCTACTGTAAGCCGAATTAGTTTAAAGAAAACTGGTAATGCAGTTCATGAGACAGTGTGTATTGGGAAGCTGTAGATAACTTTGTAAATTACTTTTAGGTTTGACAAGTTGTTTTTGAACTTTTATTAAGCAGTTTTTACTGATTTCTTGTATTTTTGATATTTTTTCTTGTGGGTGTTCGAAATTCATATTAATCTTTTCCCGCTTGGTGTTCTTTCTGATATTCTTTTGTAGCTTCATCTTAAAGTTCCATCTCAGAACTTCCATTTCGTTAATTCTTTGTGGAGTGCTTAAGTGTGTGAATGTTCATTGGTTGTTCTATTTTCCATTTTATTTTGTTGCAAGATCTGGTTTACCGAACAGTTGCGGTCTTGTCTCTGTAATGAGTTACTCTCAACGGGAGACCAACTCTGACGAGTGTAAAGCGCTTCCCGAATTTCAAAGCCTGGAGTAAAAACTGCTTTCCAGTAAAGGGAATCTTTTGTCCAGGGTGGTATAACAATTAAAATTTGCCAAGTTAAAAATTCCTACCCTGGAAGGAATCTTTTTATTCTACAGCTTCCTATGCATTGCACTAACTGCATTGGTTTTCACCTGAACCGTTTACTTCAGTGTGTATAGCAGTTATGAGAATTAAAGTTCAAAAATTTTTATAGCAAAGTCTTCTACACGGATTTGTAACTGCATACACCTGGAGATTCTGCTAGAAGTCCGATCTAAATCGGAAGTTGTACGAGTTGCCGATCTTAGAATGGCATTTCCTGCAATATTGGCTAAGTATAAAAGCTTAGAAAGTTTAAGTTTTCCCTCCCTAACATTCGTTTTTAACTTATAAACTTCCCCTAGTCCGGTATTAAGAATGTACACGTTACTCCAACCGCAAGAATGGAACATAGGCCTACTTGGGGAATCCCGCCTTCTTTGCGGTTCAAATTTGCAGTAAAGGGGATAACGCGTCTGGCACCTTACCTCCAGGGTGACGTGGAAAAGGGTGCAGCGAATTTGAAAGAGCTTTGATGATTTCGTGCAAAACCCCAAGCGTATTCCTTAACGGAAGGCTTAAATTAAAAACCCGGAAAAATTATATTGTACAGGTTAACTTGGCTAACCGCAGAAATAATACAGGATTGGGGCAGACGTTCTCAATGGGATGGAAGCCTTTGAAGCACCGTCCGATGACTTTCTTTAAATCTGTTTTTCTGAATATTTAACATTTATTATAAAAATTAACAACGATCCACTGAGCCTTTTATTTATCCGATGGCCTGTGGTGTCTAACTTTAATAACTCTAGTGTCTAGGGATTCAGCCCAGCGAGGTCACACTTATGCTTATCTTGCCTCTACTAGTTACAGGATGTTGAGGTTTTTTAAAGTACATTTTTAAATGATAAACAGATAAAGTAAAATTGAGGTTATATAAAACGGAAAATTTTATTTACAAAAAGCCAAGTCTAGTAACTTGGCTATACCTCGTATTCTGAACTGTTGTAGAGATCCATTTGACTAGTGTTTATCTTTCCAAAATAGTTTCATCGCTTTTTCTCTTACTATTAGTCTTAGCCATGACGTTTAAATTACACGCTTGGGTATGGGACTGATAGTTCCCATATTTTTAAACAAACTCAAACCCCGATATCATTTTAAGTCGTCACTATATTAAGTAAACTCGCCTTTTTGTAGCTTGGTATACTTAGTCTCAGTTTTTGGTACACGGTACCCTAACTTAATGGATTTACTGGATGAACCCCCAAATCTCTTTTCTCGGTTTTACGGGCATATTTTGGTCAATTTAACTCCTTTTTTATACACTGCTTTTTCAGTCGTTAAATTTATAGTACTTCTAGCTTTTACCTTCTAATCTTCCATCATTTTACCTTTTACGTACCTTTCTTGTGTACTTAAGTTTTTATATAGTAGGCATTTCTATAAATTTTTTAAAATGTTACTGTTTTACATTTGCTGGTTTTAGCCTATTCTTTTTCCGGATTAAGACAGTTTTATGTTATGCCTTGTTGTATTTACGAATAAGTACCTTGTACTTGGCGCTTATGTCCTAAATAGGACCTTGCACCGTAAAGCTTTAACTAACCAACCAACTTGATGGATTTACTGGATGAACCCCAAAATCCCTTTTCTCAGTTTTACCGTCATGTTTCGGTTAATTTAACTAGTTTTTTTGGGGGGCCGCTTTTTCGTTTTTAATGGTTAAATTTAGTTTTTGCTTTCATTTTCTAAGGTTTAATCAATTTTACCACTTTTTCTGTGGACTTGGTTATATATACTGTAAACATTTCTAGAAGTGTATTTTTAAATGTTTTTACTTTTTGCAGTTTGTAGAGTTCTGTAACTGTTTTGGGCACTTTCATCTAATTAGTCTTGTATTTAAATGGCGATTTATACAATCTGGTGCTTGGCGCTTATGTGCTAGAAAGGACCTGCACCTTAACGGTGCAGGTCCTTTCGACGAACCAACCGACGAACCCAACAATTTGAGTCATTCCCAAATAGGATGCCAAGTGCCCTTCATTCTCCCAGTGTATCTTTTTAGAGTGACAAAGGTTTGAAAGATTTCAACTTCCAGTACGACGACAGTGAATGAAATGTGAAACAGCAGATTCGACACAACGAGCCTTCAAGACTTCGTATAATGTTTGCATAGTCTTTAGAGTGGTGATTCAAAGGTTTGAGTCCTCTAATATTGCCAACCTGCGAAATTTTCTCGGAGGTGAGACCTAGCTAATCCCAAACAATTTGGCAGAATTATTGGACCATGCGGTTGTTGGTGGACTGGATGCTTTTGATGTCTTGTATTTGTACATAAACGAGTAAATGCTTGTACATTTCTGTAATAAAATAAACTTGTTTTTTGCTTTAGTTAGGCACCAGTCTTATTTTAAAACAGCTTGAACATAAACTATACATGGCATCAAAATAAATATGTATTTTAAATAGTATAGTGGGATTAATATTCAGAAATTCCTTCAGTTATCAAATGTAATTTTTTTATATATCTCTTAAGTCGAAGAAGTTAAACCTGTAGGATATTGAAACTACTTACATATAGCAAGGATAGCTTAAAGAGCAATGAGTTTGAAGCAATTTTGAGAAGCGTTTTCTTGTCTTTCTAAGTGCTATATTAACCCCTTAATGCAGACTTTAAAAAAAAAAAAGCCGGTCAAATTTTTTATGTAAAAAACATTTTAGAACATTGACAAGAGCCCTTGCAAAGAAAATAGATTTTGAGTATAATGGATATTTATACCATTGGTATGATTTCTAATTTTTAGAACATTGTCGGAAGAGTTTATTGTTAAATTGGTAGGCAGTCTACCAGTTGACGGTATGTGTCATCCCTTGATTATCAAATATGCAACCATTATTCTTGAGATATGAAATATAAAGTATATAAAGTGACGCCTCGAGGTAAGGATGTCTTTACAGCCAGAGCTTGGTAATGAAGTAGTTAACAATTATATTTTATATTATATTTTAGTAAAATATATATTGAAAAATGAGGGAATCTTGAATACGCTGTCGGAAAGAGACTCACAAGAAACGGATAAGTCGTAAATGATGAGTAGAAAATTTATTTTATACTTTAACCTTTCCGTGGTCCATTTACTGATCCACTTTTCCAAACTTTCAAAACAGAACTTCTAATTTTATTCAATCGATCGAACAATAAATGACGGCGAAAAACCGAAACGGGAATTAGTCTTCCCGTCATTCCAATAGCAAGACTACTACAGGATTGGAGGACTTCTTCAGTGGTATGCTGGCCTTCAAAACACTGTCGGATGCCTTTTTAAATTTGTGCTTCTGAAAACTTTTTAACATAACCCACCGAATCTTTTAATTATACGATGCCCTTTTTTGTCCAACTTGTTTAATAACTAGGGTCTAGGGATTAACCCAGCGAGGTCCCATTTATACTCATCTTGCTTCTCCTAGCTACAGAGTAGTAACTTAAAAGTGTTTTTTAAATATGATAAACGGATAAAGTAAAATTGTGAGGTTATATAAAGTGAAATTTTCCTTACGAAAGGATAAATCAAGTAACTAGGCTATACCTCATTGTGAGCTGTTGTAGCGATCCTGTTGGACTAATTCCAAAATAGTTCCGTCTTTTAATAGTGTTAGTTGTAACCATTACGTTTAAATTACACACTTGCATATGGGACTGATAGTTACCCACCTTTTCAAACGAACCCAAACCCCGATGTCTCTTTCACCAGTAATCACTTTATTTTAAATATACTAGCCTCTTATAGTTGCTGAGTCTGTTTACGTCTACGTCTCATTTTTAAGTATACGGTACCCTAACTTAATGGACTTACTGGATGAACCCCCAATTCCCTTTTCTGTTTTACGGGCGGGTTTTCGTCTATTTAACTAGGTTTTTGTTAATTGTTTTGCCATTTGTTTTTAGTTTTCAATAGTTAAATTTATAGCGTTTTTCGTTCTTACCTTTTTAATGTTTCATTTTATTACCTTTACCCTGGACTTGAGGTTATATGCAGTAGACATTTCTAGAAGTTTATTTGTAAATGCTTTTACCTTTGCTGTTTTTAGCCCATTCTGTGTCCGTTTTGGCCCTTTCATCTATTACATCTAGTATTTAAACTTCTGTTTAAACAACCTAGCGCTGGGCGTTTATATGCTAGAAAACACCTGCTCCTTTAAACCAACTGACTAACCAATTAGTTTATAATCATCAGTCCCAAATATGAAAGACGCCCTTCATTCACCCGGTGTATTGTTTTCGAGAGACGAGGGTTTGCTAGATTTCAACTTCCAGTACGGTGTTACGAGGTATGAAACAGCAGATTCAACACAGCGAGTTTTCCAGATTTCGTAGCCGAACGATGGCCGAATGGTTAGGGTGCTGGCCTTCGGAACCGGAGTTCGTGGGTTCGAATCCCACTATGTCATGGATGTTCGTAGCCGTTCGGAATCGGCTTTAAGCAGTAGGTCCCGGTCTCATTAGCCCTCGTGTTGCAAAAAGTAGACCGTAGCACTCCCAAACCAAACCAAACCAAATCCAGATTTCGTATCTTGTTTGCAGTCTTTAATGGCGATTCAAAGGTTTTGAGTTCTTAATATTGCCAACCAGCGAAATGTTCCCGGAGGTGAAACCCAGCTAATACCAGACAATCTGACAGAATTACTGGACCATGCTGTAGGTGGATTGAATGCTTTTGATATCTTGTATTTGTACATAAACATCTAAATGCCTGTACATTGTTTTGTAATAAACTAAATTTGTGTTTTTGCTATAATTAGACACCAGTCTTATTTTTCAACAGTTTGAATATAAACTATACATGGCATTAAAATAAATTTAATTTATATGTATTTTAAATAATATTTTGGGATTAATATTCTTGAGTTATCAAACGAAATTCTTTTATGTATGATTAAGTCAAAGAAATTAAGTCATCTTCTCTATATGAAAGTAGCTTTTAATACCATGTAGGTCTAAGAAGCAATGAATTTGAAGCAATTTTGAGAAAAGTTTTCTTTTATTTCTGAGTGAACTATATTAATTCCTTAATGCAGTTTTTTAAAAAGGCCGGTCAAAAATATTTTATGTAAAAAAAACAGAACGTTGTCTTGCCAAGAAAATTACGAAAACTCAAAAATAATCAAATTTGAGTATATTGGAAATTTATACCATTGGTATGATTTCTAATTTTTAGAATGTTGTCGAAAGAGTATATTGTTCAATTGGTAGGGAGTCTACCAATTGACAGTGTGACATCCCTTGATGCGTAGTATCAAACAGGCAACTTTTATTTCACATCTGAAGAATAAAGTATATAAAGTGACATCCTGGAGGCAAGGATGTCTTTACAGCCAGAGCTTAGTAATGAAATAGTTCACAATTATATTTTACATTATATTTTAATAAAATATATATTGAAAAATGAGGGAATCTGAATACACTGTCGGAAACGGCTCACAAGGAACAGATAAGTCGTAAATGATAAGTGGCGAAAAAAAAATGTTTTATACTTTAACCCTTTCGTGGGCCATTTATTTCTCACTCCACCTTTCCAAACTTTCAAAACAGAACTGCTAATTTTATTCAATCGATCGAACAATTGATGACGGCGAAAAGCCGAAGCGGGAATTAGTCTTCCCGTCATTCCAATAGCAAAACCAATATATTAAAATGTGTTTTGCACTTCTCACAGGTGTGTTTGGTAAGATCGTATAGGTGGGAAGTAATCTCCCCACGTCTCACGAAAGGGTTAATAAGTGTTGTTGCTTACAATCCTACGTAAATGATAAATATCAAAGATTTTTTTTTTTTTGCTTTCACATTATTTTAAATTTGATTGCATTCGAGTGAGAAATTATAGCAACAGAATACAACGCCACTCGAATTATCTCGAGTATGCACAGTTTGGCCAGTTTAGCTCGCTCGAGTTAACTCGACCGTACACGTTAAGGGATTAAAGGCATGTTTTAATAAAATTAAAACTACTAAATCAAAAACTAATATGTGAATAATCAACGTTGTCCCCTCCCAGAGCACCGGTAAAATCAAACGTTAGCCGGTGCGCAGCAATAAAAAGGTTGGGGAGTACTGGTATAGATTAGTAAAATAAAACTATTTAGGTGTTAAAGGCATGCGTGTATAGCATTTCAACCAAAGTACATTTCCAAGTCATAACTTTTATCACTTTAGGCATAAATATTTTGCTAATAAGATACACATTTTCGCCCGTCTCTATATCATCTTGATTTTGTCGTATCCGTGTCATAAAAATCGAATCTTTTTCGGTTGTGTTGCATCTGAGATTCTATCACCGATTATGGAATGTGATGAGGCGATTTAGATCAGTTATATAATTTATTCATTCATACAAGAAGTAAAATGCTAATCTAACTCTGACCTCATCACATCTTTTTAAATGACAGATGACCATAAAATTATATTCAACGGATATTGTCTTGTACGGTAGTCTCGGGCGGGGTTCTGATCCCAGTCCTAGATTAGAATCCCGTCTCCGTACTTGACATTAAATAAGAATGTACCGTTGTGGAGTTATTTATGAGTCCCTAAGGGACAGTACCCAATTAGAAGGGATAAGGTTTTCCACGTTGGCGGTCTCAAGACTGGGTTTAAGCAGACCAATTGGATTCTTACAACTATCCTGATTGGAGAATAAGAAAGAAGAGGGGACAAGGATGAAGTTAATAAAATAAGAAAGATCGAAAAAAAAGAAAAGGTGAAGGTGTTCGATAGTCGAAACGAAGAGCCCGACGGAACGAGTTCGAGAGTCCAGCCAAGTCCGACAGGAAGTGTTCCTGCATCAAATAGTACGGCCGCACCCCAAAAACTCAGGAGGAAGCCCCTAACCAGACCGACGAGAGATCCATAGATACCCATCAACCAGCAATTTTCCGGACACACCATTTTAACTCCCCAAAGGTACCCCCTTTTACATACATTTTGAAATTGAGATTAGGTTCTCTATTTACAAAATTACTTAAGTATTAAAAAATTGTCAGAACTAATTTAGAAGATGTTGACAAAGCTTATTTTATGAAAATTAGCATCAGTTTTGTATGTACATAAATGTATATATATTATAATAAATTTACTTTTTTTATATTAAGCTAGTTTCGGTTGCTGTTAATTTAGCTTTTTAATTTATTATCATATCTTATGTCTGTAGTTTCTCAGAACCTGTGGTTAAATTTAGTACTTTTACACAAAGCAATCAAAATAATCACCACTATACATTTGATCACAGGTTAATACTCAAATATAAACGAGGACTACATGACATGGAACTCTTGTGATAATATATCCTTCCTAGCGACAGTATGCGACTTGTCAAAAGAAATTTCTCTTGTAAGGCATTTCGTTTGGAGTTACATTGCAGTAAAATATTCTTTAGGCTAACTCTGCAAACGCCAATAAAAAAAGTGAACTTTGTTCTTAAAATATATTTTGGTTGCAATTGAACTGGAACTGAAACTACCAAATTAGTGAAGTTATTACTCAAAATTGTTTCAACTGTTAGAATGATGCTATGACACATCATTAAATATTTCTTTATATATTACATATATTTATATACACATATCATTAATCATAATTAATTTTAACATTTAAGTACAACTTCAAACAAAAGCTGGACTGGTAGAATTATTTAATGATTAAGTTGCATAAGAACTCGCTTGACTTCCTACTTTCGGTTTTGGTCATTAAAGTTCTCTCATAAGGATTAGATTTGTTTTAAAATTAAAATCTGTTTCAGATCTCATTACACTAATGACAGAAGTCGTTTCGGAAACAAAAATATTCCTTATCATAGAACGGTATACGTTGTCATGTAAATCTAATTTTACGCTACTAAATTGCCTAAAAAAACTGTTTCCAGAAACTGTTTTATACTTCAATTATGTGATTAATGTGAAATATGACCTTAAGCTTACTCTTAGAACAACTCTAAATTCCTCATACCTATAGATGTTATATGATATTATATAAAAACTAGCATATAGCCCATCATATGACGGGATCAGTAAAATTTTTAATATTCCAGAACTGTTAAGTACCCAATGAGGCAGGTAATAAAATGGTTTGTTTTTTGGCTGAGAATTATCTGGTTCACTCTCAATAGTTTATTTATCGTCATACTCCTCTAGAGTCTCCCGATCCTGTAATGCAGTTTAGAATCACATGGAATTCATTTAGTCAAACCATGTGGTTATGTATAACAAACAAACAAACTTCTTAATTTCCAAATATATATAAATTAAAAGTTAGATATTTAGTAGTCCTCGACTTATATGAAAAGAATTTATTGTTAATACCGATGATAAAATTTTCATTACAACAAAAAATAATCGATGATTGAATTTAAAATTATCACTTATATACTTAATCTATTATTTAAGTCAAATATAAAAGAAAATTATTTGCTTAATATGTAAGTTCAGCGATAAAACGTATGAAAATAATGCACGCGATATTTAAATAATTTAAAACAAGAAATGATTATATGAGATGGTTAAAGGAATGACGTCATAATGCTAGAAAAAAAATGTTATTTTTACCTATTTATTACGTGAATAAATTGATAAATTTAATCGCCTGCCCTTAGCCGAGGAATCCATTCCAGGTACAACCGCTTCAAAAATTTGCCGACAGACACCTTAGGCTATTATTATATAGGGGATTTACCTAGGTACCTGGTTAATTTTTCCGTTACTTATTGTACTGCATGACAATACTACTGATTTCATAGTCCTGACAATATTGTAAGTATTTGAATTTTATTAAAATGAATGCAACGTCCTTTTGTTGTATTAAGGGGTAATACGACTGTTAAATCGACCAAAAAATTGTATTTTGCAGGAAAAATATGAGGAAATGAATTCGGTTCTGAACATTTTAAATCAATCCAAATAAAAAAATTAAATACTGAGAGGATTTTTTAATAAAAACGTGTCAGGTGTTTAATGTAAACGAATTTAAACTTATAAAACTATAACTTGACTTTTCACATTCTTTTCTTTCTTGTAAAGTGCATGTTATCTCAGTTTTTAATATTTTTCATGAAATTTTTAGATTGTATACAATATAACTTTTAACCGATTGAAAGTAAATTTTCTTGTGTTTCCTAAAACAAACCTATGTATTTTGCAGTTATAAGCTTTTAATTTAAAAAAAATCATTCTTTCAAATTTTAAAAAAATAGGTATCTTAGAACCTAAATTTGTATATATTTAAGTTATTTTGAGACATTCTAGTATATTTTAGCTTATTATTCTTATTTTTTCCCTGTTTTTAAGATTTTAAATTATTTTACTCCTATAAAATAAATTAAAACTACAGATTTTTAACATTTCTCCCGATTTTCTTGAATGTAGAAAAACAATTTCTTATCGTTGAAAAAAGTAACGGGAAATGCACTTCCATAGGGGAAAATTTTTAACTTGCATTTTGCATTCTATTAAAGATAACTGGTATTCATGAACTGCTCCCCGTAAACAAAAAATGAAATCCTTCGCACTGTTATTATGAAAACTCAACTCTTCACGGAATTAAGCCAATAAAATTATTTATTTTAACTTACTCCAAGTATTAGGGGGGTGATGTTCAAATGTTCAGTTCTCTCCTGTAGCGGTTTGCTTTCGAGAATTACGGTCTACTGTTTGGTTCACGAGGGCTAATAAGACGGTACCTACTGCTTAAAGCCAATTCTGAATGGCTACGAACATCCATGCCAGCAGCGGGATTCGAACTCGTGTTCTTCGGTACCGACGAGCGACACTATATCATTCGGCGTTACCCATTGAATTGAAAAAGGTTAAAACAGAATTTAAGGTTATGTGTGGATGAAACCTTTTGCATTCGGCGCCGGATCTCATAGCATCCACTTTGAGATATGTTCGAAAGACACTAAGGGAGATTCGAAGAAAGAATTTGCCCCACTTTCGCATTCCCGATTCATTTCTGGTTCTTGCGATAAACTTCCGGCTTTGAAAGACACAAATACCTAAAGAGCGAGTGAGGTTGGATGTAAAAGACCCATACTTCAGAAATTATAGTATTTTGTAAATAAACAATTTAAAATATTAGTAAATTCTAGGTACTCACTTCATAGGATCTTGGTAGACTTAAGAACAAAATAAATTTGCCGGTCCCTCGGAAAAGAGGCCACCAAAGCCTTGGTAGAAACGGATTTCCCCGAAACCTATATTGTATCAGCAAACAGGAAAATATTCACGAAGAACAAATGTCGCTACTGGAAAATCACTTGCCGTAAACGAAATATCAACTAAATTTCTCACAATTTCTTCCTTTTACCATTTATTCTGCTGTGATATTGTAATTTCCAACACTACAAATGGCATCAAGGCTAATAAATGCGATTCTCAAACATTCCCCGTTTTATAAATTCTTTTCTTTACTTTGAAAAATTGAGTCTAAAATATTACTATAATCTACTTTGGAAGTGATCGTTGCAACATATTTGGTACTATATCCAGATATCACCATATTTTATATATATGTTATTTATATTTTCAAATATATATATAACATAACCTTTAAATTTTAACCATGTACAAACGTTTAGTCTCTGTTGAGCACGCACGTACAAATTTTATTTTAGATATATAAAAACAATACTTTGCATGTATAAAGATATTTGATTCTTGTTACGTTTGGAGAGCTACATTTTGCTACAGAAGCAGCATCTCCTGCTTCACTATAATCAACATATACATTTCGTTAAAATATTAACTTATAAAAAAGAATCGGCCTTAAACAATTTTATTAAATTTTCTGTCAGGTATAACAGTTTAGTTTTCTAAATACCTGAAACGTCATTCGAAGTTTGAGAACAAATCATTTTTAGGAGCATAATATTTAGGCTCTTCAGTGTGACGTCTCTACACCCCATTGGCTTCACAAAGAGGCTCTGTTAAAGCCCAAGCCAAGGCGACTTTCTGTCTGGGGTTTTGAAACTATACTATAAAGGATTTTCACTTCGACCACGCCTTGAAATGTCCGAAGTGATTAGAAGGTCGGACGAAACTCCGAAATGTCAGACTGTGAGGAGCCAACGAAAGGACCAATCGGAGACCAGCAGGACGGCGATGCTGGAAGGAAAATCCAATGGGAAGATGCGAAAGGTAACGTCAGGCGGTGTGAGTTTTCGCAGGAGAGATTCCCTGGGAGAGAACGAATGAAGGCGACGACTTGTAGCGGTTGGCTTTTTGGAGAGCCTTTCTCCAGTTTTGTCTGGGACTCAAGGAATAACAGTTGTACCCCTGTACAACGGTATATCTGTCAGCACCTGACCGCAGGTTGTTTTTTAGGTTCGCCTCGAACCTGAGACTTTTAGGTCAGTGCCAGCTCAACTGAGCCCTGTGATTTCCATTCGGAAAATTTGTACAGAACTACAATTTAATCAAGAATAAACGTTGTTATTGTTCTAAGCTGTACGTCGTGTCACAACCACTTCGATACCCACAAGCTACCCGAGGACACTGTGTCGTTACAATGTAAATGCAGTCATTTTAATGGTGTGAACCAGCCTTTAAAGTGTTAAGAGTTAGTCTCATGATAACATGTATGAAGCGTAACATAGGACTTAATTCAAGTGAAAGCATATCTTCTCTTCCGCCCTCAAATTTGCGGAGATAGGCAAGTTTTGGGTAAGTCCGTACAAGTTCACCTGAGCCCTGTGATTTCCATTCGGAAAATTTGTAAACAGCTTCTATTTAATCAAGAATAAAAGTTATAAGCTGTATGTCGTGTCACAACCACTTCATCACCCATACGCTATCCGAGGATTCAGTGACGTTACATCACTATATTTAAAAAATTATCCCATAGAAAATACCCCCTTCTCACCTCATTAAATATGTGTTAAAGTGTTTCAGTACCAACTATGTGGATTGCTCTATCTTTTTGTTAATTTATGGCGAACAATGGCTTTATGGCAGGTTGCTGTTATTCAATACCAGAATTCGCAGGTTCGAATCTTGATTCTGCATGCAGAATCGACTATAAGCAGTAGGTCCCGTCTCGCGTAGCAAAACAGTAGACTGCAGCGCTCCAATCCAAACCATCGTGTTAATCAATTTGGGAAATAGTTATACATCTGGGAGGTTGGTATTGAAATATTTATTTGAGCCCTTTCTATTAAGTTATGCGTGCCACAATTTTTAATATGGGTGCAAAAAATAGAGTTGATTTTTAATTTTTGATGAAAGTTTGTCATGTAATTAATGCATTTTTTGCTTTTCATTAGCAAAACTGTAAAAACAAAAAGTAAATATACCATTTTAGGGGACGTTAAGCGGGAAAATGCTGCACTCAAAAAATTCTAAATTTATTTTTATCCTATTGATGCCTTCTCTTCTTAAAATAAAAAAATGTGCTGCGTGTCAGAAATCAAGGATGCATTGCATAACATTTGATTCAAAATAACAGTAGATTAAACGCTATGCAAATGAACTCAGTGATACCTTACCAATTATTTTACGATTAACTCTAATTCGCTATAACTAAATTATTAGTTAATGTCGGTAAGATCAGACCTTAGTTCTATTTTTATATAAAATGATAATGGTCTTTATAAAGTGTTTTGCACTTTTGGTTGATATTGGTTATCTCTAAATTTTGTTAAAAAGGAGAATATTCTTGTGTGTAAGCTCTAATTAAATCATTTGTTGCCACACGTCTACACTTGCAAAATATTTTCTGAGTAGTGAACTGAAAATGGTACAGAAAAATATAAATCTGGTGGCATTAACGGTTGAAAAAAATATATAGGCCCTTACTCTGGAAGTTTCGGTTCGTTTCTAACTTTCGTTGTGATGCCATTTTTACGTCAGCTTGCGGACTATGTGAACAAATAAACAAGATGACGTCTAAGTGACGTTACAACGAACGTTCGACCCAACTCACAAAGTTCAGAGTAAGCCGCATAGGCCAGTCTCACAAACGTTGTTTAACGACTAACTACGATTAATCTCTGTTTAAACAAAGAAATCTCCCATCATTGGTTGGCGCCATGAGTTAATCTCGGTTAACTGTTAAACGATTTTGGTGATACCCGCCTAAGGGCCGTTCTCACGAAAGTCGTTTAACGGCTAACAAAAATTAAACTCTGTTTAAACTGTGAATTCAGTCCCACCATTGATTGGCTCCATGGGTTAACCTCGGTTATCCATTAAACGACTTTGGTGATACAACCCTAAATTTGACATTTAATTCTTTGGTTGAATGAGTGAGAATGTGTTGACAGCCTGTGGCATCATGATTTTTCTGCCGCTTTCACTTATTACATCGTCGATAGCTTTTGAGAGTCTTAGCTGCTACTTCGAAACACGACATTTTCAATAGTCAATATCAGGTGGATACTTAAGGTAAATAATTCTTTTTTTAAAGTTTGTAAATTCTTAAATCCTTTTACAATTTAACATGACGAAGTCAATCTAAGGAGGCTATAAGAATACTCAATAGTTTCAATTACGTCATTACCTTTCTCCCATTTGCAAACATGCATGAAAATACCTTATATCTGTATTTTCTGTACTTTGAAAACTCGAGCATATGATATAATTTATAGCATTTCTTAGCAAATGAAAACTTTAATGTCTTTTTCTTGTGTTTTTAATTCAAATTATATGCAATATAAACTGTGTCCAAGTATTTTGTGTTGAACATGCAAGCGTTAAATTAAGTATACAAATTTTCTGTCATGTATAGGATAAAACTATGAATGAAATAAGTAAGAAATTGACTCATTATTTTATATATACACACACATATTATATATATATATATATATATATACATATATATATATATATATATATATATGTGTGTGTGTGTGAATAAATGAATGTCAAAATGCATTGTATTTAATTGCGGGGCTTTTTTATATAAAATATAATTCTAAAGGTATCTAAAAATTCCTGATTAGAAGTATTTATATAACACATTTGGAATGCACTTGAGCATAAAAGCATTTTACAGGTTACAAAATTAAATGACTTGAATAGACTTTATTCTTCTAAACTCTTAAATTGGATTCTAAATTGCAAAACAATTCCAATACATACTGTGATAGCGGTTTTGTTTACAACAGGTGTCATGTCCCCTTAAAATTGAACGTGTTTAGGCCCATTTTGCTGTTTTTCAGACGAGTTTACTTAGTCAATTATATATTAAATTGCTTTATGTATGTATTCTAGTTCGTTTACAAAGTTAAATGTTGTATATTGTAGATATAAGTCTATATTAATAAGTTCAGTCGAAATTTTTGAAGTAGTTATAAAACCACAAAATAATTTTTAAAAAAATTTCCTTTACTTTGTCTATTAATAGATTTAAGACGGATTGTGTTTTAAATTTGTGTTAACAAACTTGACCTAAGAGTTTCTATACATTTTAGTCATTTTTAATAGCCCTCAATCTATAAACCAATACCCATGCAAAAATGGAAGAGCATTTTAGAAATTTGAGATTGTCAATTTCATGAACTAAGAAATTAGAATTTTTTTTTCCTTTCATATAAATTTGATATGAAGTTACTTTTTTAACTCATTGTGTGTGAGTACATTTCGCAGCGGAATTGTACCGAGAGTGGGCGTTTAGCGCGTAAATTTAGTTATTCAGTTAAATCTCAATACATCGATAGTTATTTAATTTTTAACCAACTTTTCGTATTTTATATTGAAATATATAAACAAATATATAAATAACAAATATAATATTTTTGTAAACAAAAAATATTTTTAGTGGATAAATTTATAGTATCGTAAATATGAAAAATCAAATAGAAATAGTATTATATAGTTTTAATTTTTTCGAAGTATGTTATATATAAACATTTTTACATCATAATAAATGAAAAGAGCAATTATAAAACTAATAACGTTAAAACTGGATTTTATTTGTCTAAATTTTTCCAGAATCTATGTAGTAGACAAGAACATTCAGCTTCGTTTTCCTGTATACCGTTATTTTTATACCCACAAACAAACCATGTTGTTACACTAATCCGTACTAGTACTTATCCCGCGCTCAAGTATCAATCGTCAGAAAACGTACTAGCACGTGTTCCGCATACAAAGTGTTAATAACTTAAATAGATTTACCGTTTTTGTTCGAATGTTGTAAAGCGTTCCAGTTGAAGAGATTTTGTCCATATCGAGATGATTAACACTAGATTACCCAAGGAAGTCATTTTCACTGCTTTTAATTTCAAATCGAAAAACAATTACGTACACAATTTCTTACAATTTTGCGACTTTTTATACAACATATAAATGCTTTAATTAATGGGTTGTACAAAAAGTCACAAAATTCTAAGAAATTGTGTCATTATATACATAATTGTTTTTCTAATTGAAATTAAAAGCAGTCGAGATGACTTCCTTGGGCAATCTAAACAAGTCACACATTCAACAGGTATCTAGTCCACTTTCTAGCACACACAATTATCTTAGTTCTTCATTATAATAAATATGTTTTTAGTAACTATTTATTACTATTTAAAGTTGAAGTTTTCTATCTAATGTATTTTATTAATGGGTAAAACAATCTTTAGAAATTTCTTATAGTCCTAATTGTTATTGAATTTGTAATAACTGAGGAATTGTTTAATTTATTTAGTCCAGTTATACCCAATGGGGATTTATTAGTATATGTGTCTGCTCCAAATGCACATATCTAACGAATCTCTTTTCGGTTGGATCATTTTTTTATATTTCGAAAGGTAAGAAACATTTTAAGCCTGATATCTTTACTAAATTTTTAATTATTTTTACGCCTACTTATTATTATAATTCATTTTATAAACTTTTAAGATATACGTCCGAATATTTGAAAACATTTTGTCAGCTCGTGAAATTAAAAGGAAATTCTTCATTTTTTACCTTCTAAAAAGTAATCGGAAAATGCATACGATCGAAAAATTCGCAGCAATTAAGAAAATGCCTCCCAATTTTGATAATTTAAAAACGTTTTTAAACGAAGTATGTCACACTCCTCTCTAAGGACAATAGCTCTTGTGTCACTAAAGAGTAGACTGTACTGATCCGAACTTCCATATTGCTTCCTACTATTTGAATTTTAATTCCATGTTTTTTTTTTCTTAATGTTAATTTGTTTTTTTCCAATTAGTAGAGCTCCGCAGCGAATAACTGATGTGGTTTCGAGCTCCATAGTCTACCTTTCGGCTAGTAAAAGGTAATAATCTGAAAGGTTCCTACACCAGAGTCAGGTTTAGAACCCTCGAAACCTGCCATCGAAAGGCCATCATAGTGTGTAAAATGAAGGTTGTGTGCCATGTTATTAATCTTTTTTATTCTTAAATTCTGATTGAAAACCTAGAAATCGAAGGTGGTGTTCGATCTCTGGAACTGTGTTAAATTATATACCTATTATACCAGGAAATAACTCTGTAATACTTTTGAAATCATAAATTTTTAAGAAACGTTCAGATTTTAATATATATTTCATTGCATGTGTATTCTTACCTGATGCCTGAAATGACAGCCATATTGGATTCCTGTCTTACAAATATGGCGAACATTCTATCGTCTACATAGATTTGCCATTTTAAGTCACAATAAGAACGGTTACAAATATTGAGAACCGTTAAATACTTTCCACATTTTTTTCTTTGTGTTAGTGTTTTTTTTCAATTAGTAGAGCTCCGCATCGAGTAACTGGTGTGGTTTCGAGCTCCATAGTCTACCTCTGGGATAATAAGACTCAGGTTGTCGCAGCTCCGCAGCGAATAACTGATGTGGTTTCGAGCTCCATAGTCTACCTTTGGGCTAATAAGACTCAGGTTGTGTGCCATGTTAACCTTTTTTACCCTTAGATTCTGATTAAAAACTTAGAAATCGAAGATTATGTTCGATATCAGGAACTGTGTTAAATCTTATAGCTATTATACTGGTAAACAACTGTGTAGTACTTTTGAAATCATCAATTTCTAAGAAACGTTTTAGATTTTAATATATATTCCAATGTACGTGTATTCTTACCTGATGCCTGAAATGACAGCCATATTGGATTTTTGTCTTCCAAATATGGCGAACATTCTATCGCCTACATAGATTTGCTATTTTAAGTCCCAATACGAACGATTACAAATACTGACAACCGTTAAATCCTTCCCCATATTGAGAGCGAGGAAGAGGTCCCTACCTTAGTAAGCCCCTTTCTTTGCTCCTAGTGGTCTGTATTCCAATTATTAATACAACCCTATCGTCCTCTACAGGATGTTTTTAAATGGGAGAAGGTATCGTATAAAACATATAATATCCTGATGTCCATGCTATATAGTAAATTAAAATGCTGAAGCAACAGAGCACCACTAGCTAGTTCCCAACCCGCCGACCCTTCTAGGTATAGTCACTTTTATAGATTTTCTGAAGGCCCTCTAGCGGTTACCGTAAATCCGAAACAACGCCATCTATCGGTTGGGTTGCATAGCAAAATTAAAAACTGGGTAACCATTATCCAAGGAAACAGAGTTCCCACCGGCCCTCCCTTCGAGGTGCAGTCACTTTTATAGATTTCTTTCGTGTCAAAAGCCCTCTAGTGGCCACTAAAAATTTCTAAAACAACGCCACCTATAGGTTGTATGGCACAGAAAACTAGATAGGACTCGGGAACCATTACCCGAGGAAAGAGAGTACCCACCGTCCCACCCTTCCAGGTGCAGTCACAGTCACTTTTATAGATTTTTTTCGTGTCAAAAGCCCTCTAGCGGCCACCAAAAATCCGAAACAACGCCACCTATCGGTTGCAAACTAGAGACTAGAACCATTATGCAGGAAGAAAGCTCCCACCCGTCCTCCCTTCTAGGTGTAGACACTTTTATAGATTTTTTATGTCAAAAGCCCTCTAGCGGTTACCAAGAAATTCTACGACTATTGATAACACGACGTTATCAATAGTTAACTATGAGACGGACACTCAAGGTAAATAATTCTTTTTATAAAATTTGTGAATTATTATACTGTTTTACAATTGAACACCCACGAAGTTAGTTGAAGGGGATTTTAACTTCAGGAATGTCGAATTGTTTGAATTGAGCCATAACGCTCTCACATTTATAAACATGTATGAAACAAAATATATGTATTTTCACTATTTTGAAAGTTACTTGAGCATTTATTTTAGGGTATTTCTTAGCAAATTAGAACTGTAAATGTCTTTTTCCTGTGTTTTGTTTTCCTTCAAATTCTATGCATTACAAATTGTGTCCAAGTCTTATTTAGTGTTGACAATGAAAGCGTTAAATTATGTATACGAATTTGCTGTCATATATAGGATAAAACTGTGAAGGAAATAAGTAAAAAGTCGATTAATTTTTTCGTACACAAATATATTAAAAAATCTGTCAATGTTTTGTATTTAATTGTCTTGTTTCTTTAATAAAATTTAATTCCAGAGGTATCTAAAATTTTTTTCAGATTTATGTAGAACACATTTGGATTAGAGATTCAAATATTATAAAAACATTTTACAGATTTAAAAGAAATTAAATGACTTAATGCGATTTTATTCTCCTCAACTGCTTTGAATTCGAATTGGTCTGTAATTTAGAATTCGAATTCTAAATTACAAAAGAATTCCAGTGTTTATTGTAATAGTGGTTTTTTTAGACAAGTGTAATGTCCATTAAAATTGAAAGGTGTTTAGGTACATTTTGTTGTTTTTAAAACGAGTTCGCATGAATAATTACAAATTAATTTTCTTTACGTGTGCATTCTAGTTTAATTGTTTCTCGTCCAAATATACCTAATGGAGACTTATTAGCATATGTGTCTGCTCCAAATGCACATATCTAACAAATCTCTTTTCGGTCAGATAGTTTATTTATATGGAGTGGTAAGTATGAAACATTCTTAATTTGATCTCTTCACTACATTCTTGATTATTTTTACGTTCACTTATTGCAAGTCATTTTATGAACTTTTAAGACATACTTCGAAATATTTTGTTAACTTCAGTATATCCCAAACTGATTTGTTGGAAAGTTTCTATATCAAAAGGAGAAATGCACTTCCATTTTTAGTTGTTAAAATATAATCATAAAATGCCTACAATTAAGAAGATGCCTCTAAATTTTGGTAATTAAAAACGTTTTTAAACAATGTGATGTCAATGTGTTTAAAACCATATTTTTCATTATTATTGTTCATCCTTCTCCAAAGACAATAGGACTCGTGTAGATAAACAGTGGACTTTAGTGCTACAAACTATCCTACTGCTTCCTGCCATTTGAAACTTAGTTCCATATATTTTTTCTTAATGTTAATCAAAGGTTTTTTTTCTAATTAGTAGATCTACGTAGCGAATGATTGAGTCTGTCTAACAAGCAGTAGTCTTGAAACTAAGTATTCTACTTTAGCGACGAGATTAGAACTTGGAAAATACCATCATAGTGTTTAAAAATAACCTTTGTTATTTTAATTCAAAACCTTGAAACAAGGATTGTGTTCATAATCTCAAGAACAGTCGGAAATAATTACTTAGTACTTGAAAGTGGACAAACGGAAGTATTAATTTTTCCAGTAATCCTTCTCAGGATCCTTAGAAGAGCCAGTGCAACATATGTAAGCTAGAATGTAACAACTGTCCAAAGCCGAGGCAACTGGGCAGACGGAATGTTCCCAACCCACCCTCCCTTTTAGGTGTAGTGACTTTTATACATTTTTTTTTTTGTGTAAGCCCTCTAGCGGCTACCAAAAGATCTAAAACAGCTCCACCTATCCAGTTCCATGGCAAGATCTAGAATATAACTAGTCGAAGCAACTGAGTACCAAGACAGCTCCCAACCCGCCCTCCCTTCTAGGTGTAGTGACTTTTATACATTTTCTATGTTAAAAGCCCTCTAGCGGTCATCATAGAAACCTGAAAGAGCGCCATCTATCCGGTTACAAGGTGAACTACAAATTCTGGAAAAGATTATACAGATACGTAACCTACCATGGTAAATGTTCCCAAACCCTCCCACCCTTGTAGGTGTAGTACTTTTATAGACTTTTATGTCACTAAGCCCTCTAGCGGCTATCAATAAAACCCAACACAGCGCCACCTATCCTATTGAATCGAAGCAACTGGTCACCGGAAGGGTTCCCAACCTTCCAGGTGTAGTTACTTTTACACATTTTCTATGTCAGAAGCCCTCTTGCGGCTTCAAAGAAATTCCAGAACAACGCCAGCTATCAATATTATGAATATCCATTTGGTTGAATATTCTTGTAACATGACTTCTAGGTAATAGAATATAGATTTCCCACCCGCCATCCCTTTTAGATGTAGTTTCTTTTTTTAGTTTTTCTGTGTTAAAAGCCATCTAGCGGCCGAAAACAAATCGTTTGACAATGCCCTTTATCGGCCTTATGTTAAACAATTTATAGGAACAATTATACTTAGAGTGGGGTAACTAAGCAGTGCGGTTTCTACCGATACTTCAATGCATACTTTAGATCCTGGAGAGAACCTAACAACGTGGTAAGCTCCCAACCCTCCATCACAGTTCATGATTACAGTTTTTTTCCCCTAGCGGCCGACAGCGAAACTCAGCACAGTAACGAGGTCTCTGTTAAGTTTTCCTATTAGTTAAAGTGATAGCGGAGCTCAGACGGCAAAGGCACCGATCTCAGGACCACACGGCTGCGAGTTCGACCCAGAGATCCACCCAGTTCATTAATGGCACGTAAAATAAGTTAGCGGTCGCAATGTCCCCTGGAGTTGGGGAAGGGTAATTTCTTAAGCTACACGTGTTCTCCGGGTGGTACTAAATTAGTAACACCTTATCCTATTCCTAAAGTGGTTGACCATTAATCGATGAGTCGAGATAGATGTAATAAAGCGTATATAAAAACAATTAAATGTTAGTGAATATATCAGTATTAAAATATATAATACTTACCTTTCTAACAGCTCTGAAAGTAATCCAACCGAAAAGAGATTAGTTAGATATGTGCATTTGGAGCAGACACATATACTAACAAATCTCCATTGGGTACAACTGGACGCAAAAAAAGACATTTCAAAAGCATCGAAATAAATCATATCAATGATACATTTTTAGTCTCTCTCTCTCTCTCTCTCTCACATCTCACACACACACATACACACACACACACACACACACACACACACACACACACACACACACACACACACACACACACACACCACACACACACACACACACACACACACACACACACACACACACACACACACACACACACACACACACACACACACACACACACACACACACACACACACACACACACACACACACACACACACACACACACACACACACACACACACACACACACACACACACACACACACACACACACACACACACACACACACACACACACACACACACACACACACACACACACACACCCACACACACACACACACACACACACACACACACACACACACACACACACACACACACACACACACACACACACACACACACACACACACACACACACACACACACACACACACACACACACACACACACACACACACACACACACACACACACACACACACACACACACACACACACACACACACACACACACAACACACACACACACACACACACACACACACACACACACACACACACACACACACACACACACACACACACACACACACACACACACACACACCACACACACACACACACACACACACACACACACACACACACACACACACACACACACACACACACACACACACACACACACACACACACACACACACACACACACACACCACACACACACACACACACACACCACACACACACACACACACACACACACACACACACACACACACACACACACACACACACACACCACACACACACACACACACACACACACACACACACACACACACACACACACACACACACCACACACACACACAACACACACACACACACACACACACACACACACACACACACACACACACACACACACAAGTTGTTTCACCCTCTGAAAAAGAATGAATTATTTTTTCAATCGATAATTTTTTTCTATATGCATAATGTAATTTGATGATGAAACTGACGAACTGTTCCGCAAGTCAGCTACCATTCGGCTTCGTTCGGCTAAATAAATAGTAAAAATAACATTTTTTCTATCATGACGTCATTCCTTTAAACATCTCATTTAATTCTTTTTTAAATTATTTAAATATTTGCATTATTTTCATACGTTTTATCACTGAACTTAGATATTATGTAAAGTTTTTTTATATTTGTCTTAAATAGTTTATAAGCAAACTAAGAATTCATATGTGATAATCTTAAATTTAATCATGATTATTTTTTGTTAAGATAATTCTCAGCCAAATGAGCAATTTTTTTTTATTTTTCATAAGGTACTTTACAATTCTGGAAAATTAAAAATTTTACTGATTCCGTCATATGATTATATTAGTTCATTATAAAATTCAATGATCATTAAATTTATTATTAGATACATTTTTACAACGAGCAAGAAATGTAATTAAAGTAAAGATAAATAGCCAAACAAAATGTAATATTAATCATTTTTTAATGGGCAATTCGTTATTTATTAACAAATTATAAAAATAAATAAATACGGAACACTGTCGAGATGTCATCTGTGCCCTTTAGGTATTGATCTGATTAAAATATTGATAAAGCTTTACCAACTTTTCTTGCTAAATCTGTTAGATCGAATTTTTAAAGTGCTCTCTTCAAAAATTTTGAGATGTTCATTTTTGGCTCCATGCCAAAAATAAAATCTGGAGCGCTCTTTGAATGGCAACTGTTTTATGGATTAATGATCATTGAAAAAAAAATGGCTAAATAAGAGATTTGAAAAAAAAAATTTCAATACAATTTCATCAATCCACTCAAAATACAGTCGTTTTTTATTAGTTTTACAATTTAATAAAAAAAATAGAATATCAACACTGTCGAGATGTCATTGTGTGATTAGCAGTAATGTAGTCTGATTAGGGAATGAATTGATTAAAGCTTTACCTTTTGTTTTCTTGCTAAATTTTAAATATCGAATTTTTAAAATTTTTCTCTTCAAAAATTTTGATGTTCATTTTTGGCTCCTCGCATAAACAAAAAGACGCAATCTGAGCGCTATTTCTGTGGTTACTACAAGATCCATGATTAGAAAAAAAAGAAATGGCTAAAATACACGATACAATTCAGAACAGGTTTGTTAACACAAATATAAACCTAGCAAGTTTTGAATTTGTTAGTAGACTCGAAACGTAAAAAATATTAAAAGCCTTTATACCCATATAAATACTTAATAAATTCAAAATTAAAACCTATTTACACTTCGAGTGCGGGCAACGTATTTTTACGTTTTTTGCAGTCTGTCACTATATGTTTTGCAGTCGGTGTATAAATATATGTATGTGTGACATTATATGCTTGTTGTTTGCATTGCTATGCAACCCTTTGCATTTTTTCTTTCTACAAGTTATGATTGTCGAGTTACTCGATATTCTGTTGCGTTATTTCGTCTTCATTCGAATTCCTAGCTCCAGAACAAGTCGTGTTTTGTCAACTTGAAGATTGGTTTTTTATTGTTGAATACAAAATTGATAACATGAGCCTTTGTGACAAAGATAGTGATGAAGAAACATGCGCTGGCAGATTATCGGACTTTAATTTTAAAAATCGTTTATTGTGATTTCGCAAATTTTTTTTTTGTTAAATAATCATACAGTATATATTAAAGTGTAAAATAAAGTTTCGTTCGTAAAAACAAAGTTTTCGATTTACTGCGATTTTTCTGAAAAACTAAACTTTCGCGCGATTCATTAAAAAACGCCCGCTGCAAGCGTAAGTTGGCGGTCAAGTATACCCGCATGCCAAGTGTAAACATATTTATCTTCAGAATACTAACATTTAACTTTATAGTCTAGCAAAAGTGCATCGTCGTATAAATACGAAATAACTATTAATATGCAACTAAAATCATTTATGCACCGCTGGAGATATTTATAAAAGCTTCCAACACATACAGAACACTTTAAAACTAAATTTTCATTAAGGAAAAAAGCTGATTACATGAAGAATATACAGTGTTTCCAATCTCTGGGTAGGATTTAATGAAATCACTTCCGAATAAAATAAAAATGTTAAAAAATCCGCACTTTAATATTTTTAAGGACATGAATTACTTGCATTAAAAAGGAAAGATAAAAATGCAATAAATGAATATTCCCGATGCCACATTGACAACATTTCATATTTGCATAATGGCTTTTGTTTTTTCCAGTAAATTGAGTTCATTAAAATAAAGCTTTATCAAATGATCGTAAGACTGTAAAACAAGAAAAAATATTACGAATATTTCATTTATAGATACAAGTTAACAGAGCTACAAATTGTTCAGTTAAACTATTTTAGAAAAACAAATGGGCATGCTGTCGTACATAAAATTTTATGCAACCAACACATCTTTAGTTTTAAAAAGGACGTGATACTCTTTTAAAAGAAAAAAAAAACTTTATTCGAAGTATTACAGTAAATATTGAAATCGTTTTTAAGTTTAGGATCCAATTTAAAGCAGGTCAAGAAAATAGTCTATTGAAAGAAATTTTTTAAATCTGTAAAACATTTTTGATATGTAAAGTATTACTATTTTCGCTTCAAAATCCTCTTTGAAATCTATTAAAGCCCCCTACGTAAGTCTGTAAATGAATTTTTAGATATCTCTAGATTTATATTTTATAAAAACATTACTGATAACTGAGTATATAAATTAATGAATAACTTTTTGTTTATTCAGAGTATCACCCATCTATTATAAAAAAGTTCTATGCAAAACTTAAAGTTAGTATCTTCAACACCAAATAAATAAAATAACTGTAGAATTATGAATACATGGAATTTGGAGGAAAATAAACATGAGGAAAAAAGGCCATTGATAGTGCTCATTTAGTTAAAAAAAATGGCCCCTATAAATGAAATTATAGGAATAAATTTAAAAACATCAAAGATAGATTTCAAATTTTTCATCCACGTTTACAATGTGCTAATTTAAACTATTCGATATTTTTAAAGTAAAATCCTCTTAAATTGACTCAGTCTTGCGGAAATAGTGTAAGAATTCACCAACTTTTTAAAAAGAATTAGTGTGTATTTACCTTAGATGTCCGTTTGACAGATGGCCACCATAATCCTCGTGTATCACAGCAAAAGAAATCCGCAGCTCAAAATGACACTTGACGAACTGATGAGTGCAAATAAAAACATACAATATCAACAAACTACACTATCATTTGATAATAAAACGTCAAATTTAATTTGCTTATAACTGTTAAAATCTTTTAACTGTCTAATTAAATCTAAAACTGTTAAAAGCACACTTTTCTGCACCATTTTCAGAGTTCATTGCTAAAAGGTTGAGAAGTCGAGCGCTGTTGCCACTAATTAGCTGTTTTGAACTTGCACACAAGTATATTATCTTTTTCAACAAAATTTAGAGATAACCCAAATTAACAAAAGTGCAAGGCACTTTATAAAAACATTTTAATGTTATAAAAAATAAAACAAAGGCCTGGTATTACCGTTATAACTAACCGGAGACTGACTACGCATTTAATCCTAGTAAATTACAAGTAATCGCAACGTCAATGTTGTCTCATGGACATTAACTCTCTAGTTCAATTGCAAAGCGTTTAATCTTCGATTAGCTCCAATCATTAATTAAGCTATGTAGCTTTAATTTGCTCGCAATTTGAGGTGGAATCCTTAGGTTTAACCTTAAAATAAGAATAAATTTAGAATTTTTCAATAAGTGGAGACCTAAAATTTTTGCTTTTGCTTCTCTCGATCAAATTCCTCTAAACAGGTTCACGTTTCCTTTTTGTTTTACAATTCTTACTTTTGCTAGTGAAGTGCAAAAACTACACAAAAACTACACGAAAAACTTTTACAAAATCTTAAAAACTAAATATATATATATATATATATATATATATATATATATATATATATATATATATGTGTGTGTGTGTGTGTGTGTGTGTGTGTGTGTGTGTGTGTGTGTGTGTGTTAAAAAATAACAACGAACACAAATCTCATAATATCATGAACATTTAATTTAGAACACAAAAACAAAAGAAAATTAAATATTAAGTTTCTAAAATATCGTCGTTTCAATTTTGGCTTTAGCCAAATGTTCGACATTCTTTTTCTCTCTCTGGGGTGAGCTTATCCCTTTTTGCTCCAATCCAGTTTAAATTTTTCGTTGGCGTGAAGTACCATGAAAACCATGAAGTACTGGAAGTTTCATTTTTGACTATTGCACTGCCTTCACACTCAACCGTCCTGTTCTGGAACCGTCCGCGGTGACCAGGGTAACTGAACGTCATCGTTGTGTTGTTAGCAATAGAACCTAAAGGTCCCTCCACACTATGAGCCACTGCAAGCCATTACCACTGAGTGGATTGAGTATGGCTTATCGAGGTCGACGATGGCGGACAATAAAATGGCCTTGGCAGAGAATGGCTTCGGAAGCGGTTTTTCTCCAAACATCAAAGACAGCCAAGTACGCTGTTAAAGTGCGCAGTAGACTCTACGGACGTAGCCACGCCCATTTAATGGCCCTATGTGTGGATACATCCCATCAACCATTGTCCAAAATCGCAATCAGGGCCAGAACTGTAGTTGTGAACAATTGGTCATAGTGTGGAATAGGCATTAGGAAATAAAAATAAAAAAAACAAGTGGCTTTACATTTAGATTTAAAATTAGCTTCGTTAAAGATTTAAAATCAGCATAGACCTACTGTGTATTGAAAAAGATAACACAAACAGCTTGAACTACGAAGAAATCATCGACGTTAAAACTCTAAAAATAATGTTATAAATACTTTTACTCTTTATAATTCATAGGGATAAAGTTGGTCTTTTTTATTTTGTAAGTTCAGTTCATTCTGAATATATGTTACTGGAATAAAACTTATATATGTTCCTATATATTTAGAAGTTGGGGCGCAAGTCCGTTTTCTGCTACGGGCGTCAAAGAATCTAGTTCTAGCAAAATACTTTTGATTTTGAACATACAAATGTGTAGTTTTGTTGTGTCGTGGTGTGAATGTGTAATGATGACCAGGTCGAGTCTTATTTAAGGTCCGCCTTAACTATGAGGTTGACACTGTTACCGACGATGTGGTTAGAGATGGCTTCTAAGAGTTTTTCTTTCGCATGGGTACGCTCTACGGTAAGTTGGAAGTATGGACGTATTTTGTTTACATCCATCAACCATTGAAAATCGCAATCAGGGCAGAACTGTAGTTGTGTTGTGTGGTAGCATTAGGAAATAAAAATACAAGTGCTTACATTTAGATTTTTAATAGCTTCGTTAAGTATTTAAAAAGATAACACCAGCTCTAGTTATACTTTTTTTTATAATACTTTTACTCTTTATATTAATGATCTTTTCTTTTTATGTAAGTTTTCTGAATATTGTTAATTTTTGTTTTATTTTGGGGCGCAGTTTCTGCTACGGGCGTCAAAGAATCTAGTTCTAGCCCTGCTGATACACAACGTTACATGTTTTTGTCGAAATACAAGTATTTTACAAAAGAGAGTAATAAAGGTATATATATATATATATATATATATATATATATATATATATATGTGTGTGTGTGTGTGTGTGTGTGTGTGTGTGTGTGTAAGTAATCGCAGTTGATTCGACAGACCAGAGTTCTCCACTTCCATCTACTGGACACTCTTCCATGACAACCTATTGTTCGGCAGTTCTTTACTTGCATTGTTGATTGCCGAGCAATTGCCGAATAGTTAGGGTGCTGGCCTTCGGTACCGCAGTTCGTTGGTTCGAACCCCACTGTGGTATGGATGTTCGTAGCCATTCGGAATCTGCTTTAAGCAGTAGGTCCCGATCTCATTAGCCCTCGTGTAGCAAAAAAGTATTCGTATGTGCTCCAAACCCATTGCTGATTAATTAAATCAAACCCAATGTAGATCCGCTGTCTTCTGACGTGGCAGTGTAAACCTCTTTCTTTTTTCTAGACATCAGCAACTTGTTTCATTGTTTTATTTTAATCATTTTTTATAATATACAGCTTTCTGAAGCTGTCTCTATTGAGTCATAAGCCATTCTATTTTTATAGCACAAATTTCAGAACATTTTAAATCGTCTATTTAAAAACTGTTTCCAAGACTTATACATTTATTTGTTTTATAATATATTTGTTTTATTTTGTTTGCTGTAGAACGAGTTGTTTAGTTGTAGAACTATCTAAAAACATATCACAAATTTTATAGATTCTATTATTTATTAAATTTTTCCATTTGGTTACACATAAGATTATTTCGACTGCACATCAATCGACTTTTCCACGAGCATCTTTATTTGTTTATAAACCTAAGTCACATATTATTTTACATTTATAATCCTCCATTGGTCCCTGCAAGCCTTCACACGTGGAGGGGGCTTTCTATCTGACCAGACAAATTCACCTCACTTCTTTCATTTTTTCAAAGATCAAATGCAGGCAGTGGGCTCATTAAAGTAGCGTTCAAGCTGACATTACATGCGCTCCCTTCATTACAGTGGCCTTATGCTGCCATTCCGTGAAGTATCCTCTCTGCAGGGTCCCTAAACTTGACGTAAATAATTGGGGCTCTTAAATTCGTCAAAAAAGTTTCACGATGGTACACTATAAATGGCATCGTATGATGTTTAAAACGATAGTTGATGACTAACGTGACGGATATCTTCTTTAGTTTTTATTTCATTCTGTGCAATCCATAATAACGTAAACTTAAGATAAGCATCAGTATCAAATCGGCAGAAATGACTCAGGGATTTAAGGTTAGGTTTGGTTTGGTTTGAAAGCTACGGTCTACTTTTTGCAACACGAGGGATAATAAGACCGGGGACTATATCTTACAGCCGATTCCGAACGACTACGAACATCCATGTCACAAAGGGATTCGAACCCCCGCACTCCGGTACCGAAGGGCAGCACCATAACCATTCGACCATCTCTTCGGCCGGGCAATTAAAGACTAAACAGAGTTATGTAAACAAATAATTTTGTTGCTCTACAGCGAATATCAAATTTCAAAAAATAATCAAACAAATAACGCTTTGTGAGCCAATATGAACAACATTCTAAATTTCTGGAATAATGATACTTTTAAATTCCCTTTTATTTAACTTACCTTGTGTGTCAGTTTGTAATTTCTAATCCTTTTTTAACTACCTTCCAGAATAGTTAGAGATCTGAAATAGTGTACATAAGTTCATTTCCGACAACAATACAAAATTCAATCGTAAAAAAAATTAAATTGGAGAAAAAGAAGTAATATATAAAAAATACTTTTAAAGTCAATTTCTACTTAGGTGAACAAAGAAAAATGTTATTTTAGTTATTTTTTATTAAATAATATGGCCACATGTGAAATAAGAAAAAACAAATTTCGTGAAATCATTCCAAATCCTGATTCTTAGGATTATTGTAAACTAAATGGCGCCGCATTGGCGAAATCAGAAGATTCCAAGTGCTTAGTGAGAGACTACTGATAAAAATATAATTAACTAAATTTAATTAATAAATTAATATTTGAAAAAACTGTATTAACATCAAGTGCCGTCCACTAGTCTTAAAAAAATGTACTTGAAATTGAGTGGATGAATAAAAAGAATTTTATTAACGACTGAAAATGTGAACAAGATATAAAAATATATATACATAGGAAGAGTGTGAAACAATAGTAGGAATTGAAAAAACGTTTAATAAATGCAAAATGCTGCACTGAGTACTTAAGAATCCCAGTTGCATTTTTAAACTAGTATTGCCATCTATTTGCAAGCGACACAACTAAAAAGTGTTTGTTATAAGAATATTTTAAACTTTTTTGGTATATTTGTGATTTTCCGTACAAATTTCAAACAATTAATACCATTAATTGGTTATTTTCCTTGTTTTAAACACGTGATAATGAACTATTTTACATAATAGAGCTTTACTAAATGATTCAAGTATTTCAAAATCTATTTTTTTTTCGAAAATAAAAAGTCTACACTTCATAGGGAAAATAAAAATCAAAATTTTAAGTATTTAACATTTGAATTAACATAAGCTGAAAAAATCACGGATGAAAAGTGATTACAAAATTTAAGACTAAAAAAGTCGAAAAAAAAATTAATAAAAAAGTATTTATTTTAAAAATAACTTTTATTTAACAAAAACTAAAAGATTTATCTGAATAAATAAAAAATAACTTTAACCCCTTGCCGCTGGAATATATTTTAGAAAAATGTGCCAAAATTGGAAAAAAAAAAATCTCTTTAATTATTACCATCAAAAGGTTAAATACAGATTTGTTTTATAAAATTTAAAAGGCTCAGTTTTTTTTTAGACAATATATTTAGAAACAGTCATAAATCGTATTGATTCAACTCGTGAATTGCTTTGAGTTTTTAAGACTTATTTTAGATTTAAAAAAATTATATTATTTATTTATGTACAATAATGTAGTCTGTTAAAATGCTGGAGATATTTTAATATTTATTATGACCTGCACTAGATGGCGACACTGAATTGAATTCCCTCTATCTTTCATTGTATACGAAGGGAATTTTTCAACATTAATGAATTTCTGCTTTCATAATTTTAATCTATGCTGTATTTATATTGTTGCCAGGGCACGATTTATCACTACGCCAGAGCCTAAAGAACCAATCACAAAAAAAACTTTTTTTAAAGTAGTCATTTTTTCTTAATACTAGAAAAGTCAATTACATTTTATCCTAACTATGCCACTATTTTAATTTTTTCGAAACTATCCATTGAAAATTCCAAAAGAGTAGCTGACCTGTATTCAATAGCCTACCTATATGTTTTGCCGCCCTTGTCAAATCAATTAAATAGTGGGGTTTTTTAAAATAAATTTATATAAATATTTTTTATGAGATAAAGCATATACATCCATTTAATTCATAGAAAAACAAGAGAAATTGTTTTTTTTTTAATTTAATTTTTATAAATAAACAGGGATTACATCTTTTTAATAAATGAACATATTGTGCCATGAGAAAACGAAGGGTGAACTTATGTATTATTTTTCTAGCTTTCTTACTTGAAAATCGATATATAATATCCTCAAAATTTATTTGTAATTTCTTGTTTTACGGATAATACTGCTAGATTCTATAGTCTTAAAGAGTCTCAAGATTTTAAACTGATACGTAACAGTGTAAATGTGTTCTTATTTCGACTACCAATAACTTAATATAATATTACTAAAATACAAAAAAAAAAAACACTTATCGGCTTTTAATAGCATTTTCAAATTTAATATTTTCAATTAATAAATATTTTTTATTTTAAAATAAAAAATATATAATGTAGTTAACAGAACAAAATTTAAAAAAATATATTTGAGGCATCATTTGCTATTTGTAAAGTATTTGAAGTTCTAATTAACTTATAAATCTTAATTTTATATTAAGTGGATTAGAAATGTATGCTCTATACAATGAATTCATTATATTATGAATTTAACATCAATAACTATTTTTAAAAATAATTCAAAATCAAAAACATTTAATGTTTTTTATATATTTAATTTCAATTTTTAATACAATTTTTAATTTATACAATTTTTAATTTCATTTTAATCAAAAAAAATTGAAAATATTAAAATTTTCACAATATATTAATTTATTTTATAGACAATAAGCATATATTAAAACATAGAAAATTTCAAGCAGATACATTAAATAGATTTTTTTTTAATCTTACGGATAGTGTTGAAAATTACGACAGTTTTGAGTAAAAAAAACCTCTAAAGATCAGTTGACGCGTCAGGCGTCAGCAGAATATAAACAAGCTCCGGATATGCCATATATCTCAACATTTATTTGTCTATAACTCGCGATCTTCTCGAAATTTTTAAATGCGGTTTCCTTTAATATGTTCAGAAACAAAAGAAGAAATATACATTGTAGATGAATATACTTTTTTCATCAACTTCAATTTAGAGATGCTCCGTTCGTAACAAGCGACCCTGATGAGAATTGTTCAAAAAAAATCTTAGCAAAATAACTATTTTTGATACGAAGTTTTCCAACCTTTGAACTCTTAACTTTTTATTAAATTTTAGTCAATCAAGAAGGTTTTCGAACCTCCGTTCACAAAGTTTTGTCTTTTCTTCCAATTCAGCTACAAAAACCTGGATTCATTTTCTTTCAATATGAAATCGTTCTTTATTAACTTTTTATCTTTACCTTATGTTGTTAATTTCAACATTTTATTTTACATTTTAGGCTGCAATAAATATTAAAATGTAAAATTAATGTTTGGACTTATATATACAAAATGCCGCTTCCAAACATGTATCTACCCCCCATCCAAAGCACGCCACTGACTTTATTGCCCAAAGTAAACCGCATTCAGGAAACAGGGGTCAGTAGATGAGTGATGTCCTGCAATCTGAATCTGGCAGACCACTCAAGTACCACTTTTTAAAGCGTCACACGACTGTTAAATCGACAAAAAAAAAAAAAAAAAAAAAAAAAAAAAAAAAAAAAAAAAAAAAACTGGATTTTTCAGAAAAAATATATGTAAAAAGGAATTTATTTTCTGGACATTTTTTAAAATGTCCAGAAAATCAGTTTAAAAAAAATCAGTTTTAAAAAAATTCCAATATTGACAGGAATAATGAATAAAAACGAGTCAGCTGTTTACTGTGATCTAATTAGTGATTATACTCTTCGAGACAAATTTAAGACTCAGCCTTGCCAAAAATTTTGGTTATCCGTGGAAAAACAATATCCCGTTTTATGCAAAAATGCCATCAGACTGTTAATACAATTTGCATCAACGTATTTACGTGAAACTGGATTTAGCAAACTAGTTTCAATAAAAACTATATACCGCTCGCGTTTAAACCCTGAAGATGATATGCGAATTGCAACTAGCAATATACATCCAAGCATCGATGAGATAATTAGAAACTTGCAGCCACATACATCTCATTAAAGGGCAATTTACTGATTTTTGTGTTATACAAAAATTATTTTCTTAAAATTATAAATAAAATTAATATGAGTCAAATATGATGATGTTTTTATTCGATGAAACGAAGGAAATGCGCGAAATATGCATTGTATTTGTGAACATTTATCTCTAGGGGTCGCCAAAAATTTTCTTTCTACAAAAGGGGTCGCTGTCGAAAAAAGTTTGCGCACCACTCCTATAGATAATAAACATATATTCAAACATTGAAAATTTCAAGCAGATAGATTGAATAGATTTTTTTTAATCTTACGTACAGTGTTGAAAATTATAGCAGTTTTGAAAAAAATGCCTCTAAAGACTATAGATCAGTTAACGTGTCTAGCGTCCGCAGAATATGAACAAGGTCCGAATATGCCATATATCTTAACATTGTTTTGCCTGTCGCGATCTTCTGGAAATTTTTAAATGTAATTTCTTTTATT
>CM063510.1:148779288-148786788 GCA_032207245.1 Pardosa pseudoannulata
ATTCTTTTTATAAAATTTGTGAATTATTATACTGTTTTACAATTGAACACCCACGAAGTTAGTTGAAGGGGATTTTAACTTCAGGAATGTCGAATTGTTTGAATTGAGCCATAACGCTCTCACATTTATAAACATGTATGAAACAAAATATATGTATTTTCACTATTTTGAAAGTTACTTGAGCATTTATTTTAGGGTATTTCTTAGCAAATTAGAACTGTAAATGTCTTTTTCCTGTGTTTTGTTTTCCTTCAAATTCTATGCATTACAAATTGTGTTCAAGTCTTATTTAGTGTTGAATACGCAAGAGTTAAATTATGTATACGAATTTTCTGTCATATATAGGATAAAACTGTGAAGGGAATAAGTAAAAAGTCTATTAATTTTTTCATACACAAATATATAATAAAAAAATCTGTCAATGTTTTGCATTTGTCTTGTTTCTTTAATAAAATTTAATTCCAGAGGTATCTACAAATTTTTGCATAGATTTATGTAGAAAACATTTATAGAACACATTTGGAGTAGAGATGCGAAGCTTATAAAAACATTTTACAGATTTAAAAGAAATTAAATGACTTAATGCAATTTTATTCTCCTCAACTGCTTTGAATTCGAATTGTTTTGTAATTTAGAATTCGAATTAATTCTAAATTACAAAACAATTTCAGTATTTATTGTAATAGTGGTTTTCTTTTAAACAAGTGTTATGTCCCCTTAAAATTGAAAGGTGTTTAGGTATATTTTGTTGTTTTTCAAACGAGTTTACATGAATAATTACAAATTAATTTTCTTTACGTGTGCATTCTAGTTTAATTGTTTCTCGTCCAAATATACCTAATGGAGACTTATTAGCATATGTGTCTGCTCCAAATGCACATATCTAACAAATCTCTTTTCGGTCAGATAGTTTATTTATATGGAGTGGTAAGTATGAAACATTCTTAATTTGATCTCTTCACTACATTCTTGATTATTTTTACGTTCACTTATTGCAAGTCATTTTATGAACTTTTAAGACATACTTCGAAATATTTTGTTAACTTCAGTATATCCCAAACTGATTTGTTGGAAAGTTTCTATATCAAAAGGAGAAATGCACTTCCATTTTTAGTTGTTAAAATATAATCATAAAATGCCTACAATTCAGAAGATGCCTCTAAATTTTGGTAATTAAAAACGTTTTAAACAATGTGATGTCAATGTGTTTAAAACCATATTTTTCATTATTATTGTTCATCCTTCTCCAAAGACAATAGGACTCGTGTAGATAAACAGTGGACTTCAGTGATACAAGCTATCCTACTGCTTCCTGCCATTTGAAATTTAGTTCCATATATTTTTTTCTTAATGTTAATCAAAGGTTTTTTTCCAATTAGTAGATCTACGTTGCGAATGATTGAGTCGGTTTCAAGACTATTGCTTGTAAGACTGAAAGTATTCTAATCTAGCGACGAGATTAGAACTTGGAAAATACCATCATAATGTTTAAAAATAACCTTTATTTTAATTCAAAACCTTGAAACAAGGATTGTGTTCATAATCTCAAGAACCGTCGGAAATAATTCTTTAGTACTTGTAATGATGGCCCCATCTCAGTCGGTCAAAAGATGTTTCCGATGCGGACTATAGGGTATCGTCCCTAAGAACTGGACAAACGGAAGTATTAATTTTCCAGTAATCCTTCTCAGGATCCTTAGAAGAGCCAGTGCAACATATGTAAGCTAGAATGTAACAACTGTCCAAAGCCGCGGCAACTGGGTAGACGGACTGCTCCCAACCCACCCTCCCTTTTAGGTGTAGTGACTTTTATACATTTTTTTTTTTTGTGTCTAAGCCCTCTAGCGGCTACCAAAAGATCTAAAACAGCTCCACCTATCCAGTTCCATGGCAAGATCTAGAATATAACTAGTCGAAGCAACTGAGTACCAAGAGAGTTCCCAACCCGCCCTCCCTTCTATGTGTAGTGACTTTTATACATTTTCTATGTTAAAAGCCCTCTAGCGGTCATCATAGAAACCCGAAAGAGCGCCATCTATCCGGTTACAAGGTGAACTACAAATTCTGGAAAAGATTATACAGATACGTAACCGACCATGGAAAATGTTCCCTAACCCACCCGCCCTTGTTGGTGTAGTACTTTTATAGACTTTTATGTCACTAAGCCCTCTAGCGGCTATCAATAAAACCCAACACAGCGCCACCTATCCTATTGAATCGAAGCAACTGGTCACCGGAGGGGTTCCCAACCTTCCCGCCCTTCTAGGTGTAGTTACTTTTACACATTTTCTATGTCAGAAGCCCTCTTGCGGTTTCAAAAAAATTCCAGAACAACGCCACCTATCGGTATTATGAATATCCATTTGGTTGAAGATTCTTGTAACATGACTTCTAGGTAATAGAATATAGATTTCCCACCCGCCATCCCTTTTAGATGTAGTTTCTTTTTTTAGTTTTTCTGTGTTAAAAGCCATCTAGCGGCCGAAAACAAATCGTTTGACAATGCCCTTTATCGGCCTTATGTTAAACAATTTATAGGAACAATTATACTTAGAGTGGGGTAACTAAGCAGTGCGGTTTCTACCGTTACTTCAATGCGTACTTTAGATCCTGGAGAGAACCTAACAACGTGGTAAGCTCCCAACCCTCCATCACAGTTCATGATTACAGTTTTTTTCCCCTAGCGGCCGACAGCGAAACTCAGCACAGTAACGAGGTCTCTGTTAAGTTTTCCTATTAGTTAAAGTGACAGCGGAGCTCAGTCGGCAAAGGCACCGATCTCAGGACCACACGGCTGCTAGTTTGACCCAGAGATCCACCCAGTTCATTAATGGCACGTAAAATAAGTTAGCGGTCGCAAGGTCCCCTGGAGTTGGGGAAGGGTAATTTCTTAAGCTACACGTGTTCTCCGGGTGGTACTAAATTAGTAACACCTTATCCTATTCCTAAAGTGGTTGACCATTAATCGATGAGTCGAGATAGATGTAATAAAGCGTATATAAAAACAATTAAATGTTAGTGAATATATCAGTATTAAAATATATAATACTTACCTTTCTAACAGCTCTGAAAGTAATCCAACCGAAAAGAGATTAGTTAGATATGTGCATTTGGAGCAGACACATATACTAACAAATCTCCATTGGGTACAACTGGACGCAAAAAAAGACATTTCAAAAGCATCGAAATAAATCATATCAATGATACATTTTTAGTGTTATTTCTCTCTCTCTCTCTCTCTCTCTCACACACACACACACACACACACACACACACACACACACACACACACACACACACACACACACACACACACACACACACACACACACACACACACACACACACACACACACACACACACACACACACACACACACACACACACACACACACACACACACACACACACACACACACACACACACACACACACACACACACACACACACACACACACACACACACACACACACACACACACACACACACACACACACACACACACACACACACACACACACACACACACACACACACACACACACACACACACACACACACACACACACACACACACACACACACACCACACACACACACACACACACACACACACACACACACACACACACACACACACACACACACACACACACACACACACACACACACACACACACACACACACACACACACACACACACACACACACACACACACACACACACACACACACACACACACACACACACACACACACACACACACACACACACACACACACACACACACACACACACACACACACACACACACACACACACACACACACACACACACACACACACACACACACACACACACACACACACCACACACACACACACACACACACACACACACACACACACACACACACACACACACACACACACACACACACACACACACACACACACACACACACACACACACACACACACACACACACACACACACACACACACACACACACACACACACACACACACACACACACACACACACACACACACACACACACACACACACACACACACACACACACACACACACACACACACACACACACACACACACACACACACACACACACACACACACACACACACACACACACACACACACACACAACACCCTCACACCCACACACACACACACACACACACACAACACACACACACACACACACCAACAACACACACACACACAAAACACACCACACACACACACACACACACACACACACACACACACACACAGCCACACACACACACACACACACACACACACACACACACACACACACACACGTTGTTTCACCCTCTGAAGAAAAGAATGAATTATTTTTTGAATATTAAATTTTTCTTGCATGATTACTTGATGCAACTGATCGTTCTCGGCAAAGTAGAATGTTTTTTGAAATCAAAGCTATATTAGCTTGTTGCGAATCATGGGGATCAACAATCGATAATTTTTTTTTCCTATATGCATAATGTAAATTATGATGATGAAACTGCGGCCACGAACTGCGGTTCCGCAAGTCAGCCCCCTAACCATTCGGCCTTCGTTCGGCTAAATAAATAGTAAAAATAACATTTTTTTTATCATGACGTCATTCCTTTAAACATCTCATTTAATCATTTCTTTTTTAAATTATTTAAATATTTGCATTATTTTCATACGTTTTATCACTGAACTTAGATATTATGTAAATAGTTTTCTTTTATATTTGTCTTAAATAGTTTATAAGCCAAACTAAGAATAAGTACATATGTGATAATCTTAAATTTAATCATGGATTATTTTTTGTTGTAAGATAATTCTCAGCCAAAAGGGGAGCCATTTTTTTTTATTTGTCTCATAAGGTACTTTACAATTCTGGAAAATTAAAAATTTTACTGATTCCGTCATATGATGGGCTATATGCTAGTTCATTATAAAATTCAATCATCATTAAAACCTTTATTACAATAGATACATTTTTACAAACGAGCAAGAAATGTAATTAAAGTTAAAAGATAAATAGCCAAACAAAATGTAATATTCATCAATTTTTTAATGGGCAATTCGTTATTTATTAACAAATTCTATAAAAATAAATAGAATACGGAACACTGTCGAGATGTCATCTGTGCCCTTAAGCAGTAGGTATTGATCTGATTAGGGAAATATTGATTAAAGCTTTACCAACTTTTCTTGCTAAATCTGTTAGATCGAATTTTTAAAGTGCTCTCTTCAAAAATTTTGAGATGTTCATTTTTGGCTCCATACCAAAAATAAAATCTGGAGCGCTCTTTGAATGGCTACTGTTTTACGGATTAATGATCATTGAAAAAAAATGGCTAAAATACACGATACAATTCAGAACAGGTTTGTTAACACAAATATAAACCTAGCAAGTTTTGAATTTGTTAGTAGACTCGAAACGTAAAAAATATTAAAAGCCTTTATACCCATATAAATACTTAATAAATTCAAAATTAAAACCTATTTACACTTCGAGTGCGGGCAACGTATTTTTACGTTTTTTGCAGTCTGTCACTATATGTTTTGCAGTCAGTGTATAAATATATGTATGTGTGACATTATATGCTTGTTGTTTGCATTGCTATGCAACCCTTTGCATTTTTTCTTTCTACAAGTTATGATTGTCGAGTTACTCGGTCTTCTGTTGCGTTATTTCGTCTTCAATCGAATTCCTAGTTCCAGAACGTATAAGACGTGTTTTATCAACTTGAAGCTTGGTTTTTTATTGTTGAATACAAAATTGATAACATGAGCCTTTGTGACAAAGATAGTGATGAAGAAACATGCGCTGGCAGATTATCGGACTTTAATTTTAAAAATCGTTTATTGTGATTTCGCAAATTTTTTTTTTGTTCAATAATCATACAGTATATATTAAAGTGTAAAATAAAAAAGTGTCGGTCATGAAAACAAAGTTTTCGATTTACTGAGATTTTTCTGAAAAACTAAACTTTCGAGCGATTCATTAAAAAACGCCCGCTGCAAGCGTAAGTTGGCGGTCAAGTATACCCGCATGCCAAGTGTAAACATATTTATCTTCAGAATACTAACATTTAACTTTATAGTCTAGCAAAAGTGCATCGTCGTATAAATACGAAATAACTATTAATATGCAACTAAAATCATTTATGCACCGCTGGAGATATTTATAAAAGCTTCCAACACATACAGAACACTTTAAAACTAAATTTTCATTAAGGAAAAAAGCTGATTACATGAAGAATATACAGTGTTTCCAAACTCTTGATGAGATTTAATGAAATCACTTCCGAATAAAATAAAAATGTTAAAAAATCCACACTTTAATATTTTTAAGGACATGAATTACTTGCATTGAAAAGGAAAGATAAAAATGTAATAAATGAGTATTCCCGATGCCACATTGACAACATTTCATATTTGCATAATGGCTTTTGTTTTTTCCAGTAAATTGAGTTCATTAAAATAAAGCTTTATCAAATGATCGTAAGACTGTAAAACAAGAAAAAATATTACGAAATATTATTTATAGATACAAGTTAACAGAGCTACAAATTGTTCAGTTAAAACTATTTTAGAAAAAAAAAATGGGCATTTGTCGTACATAAAAATTTATGCAACAACACACCACTTTTAAAAAAGGACATGATACTCTTTTAAAAGAAAAAAAAACTTTATTCGAAGTATTACAGTAAATATTGAAATCGTTTTTAAGTTTAGGATTCAATTTAAAGCAGGTCAAGAAAAAGTCTATTAAAAGAAGTTTTTTAAATCTGTAAAACATTTTTGATATGTAAAGTATTACTATTTCGCTTCAAAATACTCTTTGAAATCTATTAAAGCCCCCTACGTAAGTCTGTAAATGAATTTTTAGATATCTCTAGATTTATATTTTATAAAAACATTACTGATAACTGAGTATATAAAATTAATGCATAACTTTTGTTTATTAAAAGAGTATCACCTATCTATTATAAAAAAACTTTATGCAAAACTTAAAGTTAGTATCTTCAACACCAAATAAATAAAATAACTGTAGAATTATGAATACATGGAATTTGAGGAAAATAAACATGAGGAAAAAAGGCCATTTTTGATAGTGCTTATTTTAGTTCAAAAAAAAAATGGCCCCTATAAATGAAATTATAGATATAAATTTAAAAACATTACTGATAACTGAGTATATTTCAAATTTTTATTCACGTTTACAATGTGCTATTTAAAAAAATGGCTAAAATACACAATTATCCATTCAAAATTGTTAACAAATAAAACCTAGAATTTTGAATTTTGTTTAGGAAAATAAAAAATATTAAAAGCCATTTAGTGCTCATTAAATACTTAATAAACTCAAAATTAAAATATTAAACTATAAAAACATTAAAATAAATTTACATTAAACTTTAATAATTAATTTAAACTATTCGATATTTTTAAGTAAAATCCTCT
>CM063510.1:148791788-148794288 GCA_032207245.1 Pardosa pseudoannulata
GTGGGAGTCAGTAGAGGGCCATCTTATAAACAATCTAAAAAATTTTCAAGTCATTTCTATTATTTATAATTTTTTCCATTTGGTTCGACACTTTAAGATTTTTCGAACACTGCACATCAATCAACTTTTCGGCACGAGCATACACTTTATTTGTTATATAACTATATTCCACAGTACTTATTTTACATGTAATACCAAAAAAAATCTGTTTCACAAAGTTTTTTGTTTTTTATATGTTGTAATGTACATACAACCTATACACCAGTGTTCGTTACAAGGGGGAAACACAGAATGAATATAATACCTTATATAGATTCAGACATTTATTCTATACATTTATTTACAACAATACTTGGTTAACATAATCATCAATCATTTATATCTTCTATTTACACTGTTATTATCCCACAACTCTTTATAAGGAATTATTATTATTAACAGAGGCCTAAGTCAAAGGACTGTAAATATTATTTATAAATTACCTCCATTGAAGTCGCCGGGGAGCAGGCAGGAGCTTTCCTCACGGGCATACGGGACGAGTTGGTGATGGTGAGCGGGGTGGTCTCGGTCCGGGCACACGGGACGAGCTGGTGCTAGTGGATCCTTGTTCCACTTCTCTCGACTGCCCACTTCTAACACCAGCTCTCACTCCATTTCCAAAAAAACCTCACCTCGGTCCCAACGCCCCTTCTTTTCTTGTTATCCAATCCCTTCCTTCGGGAAAATTTTCCCACATCAAATGCCCTTCGGGAGTGCAGGTGGGCTCATTAAAGTAGCCCCTTTTTGTTCAAGCTGACATTACATTTTAGCCCCTGCTCCCATAATTCACGCTTACAGTTCTGTGCGAGCTTGACCGTTATGCTGCCATTCCGTGAAGTATCCTCTCTGCAGGGGTCCCTAAACTTGACGTAAATAATTTGGGTCTTAAATTCGTCAAGGAAAATCCTCCCACGGCTATGCATGCACGTGCAACTCACCGTGAGAAAGTACCTCGGTACACTATAAATGGCATAGTATGATGTTTAAAACGATAGTTGATGACTAACGTGACGGATGTCTTACTCAAAGTTCTTTAGTTTTTATTTCATTCTGTGCTATCCATAATAACGTAAACTTAAGATAAGCATCAGTATGAAATCGGTAGAAATGACTCAGGGATTTAAGGTTAGGTTTGGTTTGGTTTGAAAGCTACGGTCTACTTTTTGCAACACGAGGGATAATAAGACCGGGGACTATATCTTACAGCCGATCACGGATGAAAAGTGATTACAAAATTTAAGACTAAAAAAGTCGAAAAAAAAATTAATAAAAAAGTATTTATTTTAAAAATAACTTTTATTTAACAAAAACTAAAAGATTTATCTGAATAAATAAAAAATAACTTTAACCCCTTGCCGCTGGAATATATTTTAGAAAAATGTGCCAAAATTGGAAAAAAAAAAATCTCTTTAATTATTACCATCAAAAGGTTAAATACAGATTTGTTTTATAAAATTTAAAAGGCTCAGTTTTTTTTTAGACAATATATTTAGAAACAGTCATAAATCGTATTGATTCAACTCGTGAATTGCTTTGAGTTTTTAAGACTTATTTTAGATTTAAAAAAATTATATTATTTATTTATGTACAATAATGTAGTCTGTTAAAATGCTGGAGATATTTTAATATTTATTATGACCTGCACTAGATGGCGACACTGAATTGAATTCCCTCTATCTTTCATTGTATACGAAGGGAATTTTTCAACATTAATGAATTTCTGCTTTCATAATTTTAATCTATGCTGTATTTATATTGTTGCCAGGGCACGATTTATCACTACGCCAGAGCCTACCCCCCCAAGAAAAAAAAAAAATAAATAAATAAAAACTTTTTTTAAAGTAGTCATTTTTTCTTAATAACAGAAAAATCAATTTCATTTTTTCCTAACTATGCCATTATCTTACATTTTTTTCGAAATTATCCATTGAAAATTCCAAAAGAGTAGCTGACCTGTATTCAGTAGAGTACCTCTATCTTTTGCCACCCTTTTCAAATCAATTAAATAGTAGGGGTTTTTTTTAAATAAATTTATATAAATATTTTTTATGAGATAAACCATATACATCCATTTAATTCATAGAAAAACAAGAGAAATTGTTTTTTTTTTAATTTAATTTTTATAAATAAACAGGGATTACATCTTTTTAAAAATGAGGATATTGTACAATGTGAAGATAAAGGGTGAACTTATGTATTATTTTTCTAGCTTTCTTTGCTAAAAATTGATGTATAATATCCTCAAAATTTATTTGTAGTTTTTCGGATATTATTTTACGGTATTTATAGTTTCACAGATAATATTGCTAGATTCGGCAGTCTTAAAGAGTCTCAGAAGTTTTAAAATGCTCCGCAACAGTGTAAACATGTTCTTATTTCGACTACCAATAACTTAATATAATATTACTAAAATTTAAAAAACAAACTTGCCGGCTTTTAATAACATTTTCAAATTTAATAT
>CM063510.1:148811788-148814288 GCA_032207245.1 Pardosa pseudoannulata
TTCTTCCAGCTGTTATTTCAATTTCCGAGAATTCTTCTCTTCAACCTAGGGAAACTGGGAATGAACAAAGGAGTGGGACATTACACGTTCCTGGAATTTTTCAGAATAAGCACATCCTGCTGGTTGTCAATAGTGGTTAATTAATATATCATTTAATTATTACGGATGATGGTCAATGTTGGTTAATTAATATACCCGTTAATTAACAAAAATGAGTAAAATGTAATGCAGTGAACTCCGCTTTACGTGATTGCGGTTAATGTTATCAATCGCTTATTGTCAACGAAATCACTTGGTCCCGATTTTCTCTATTCATTTGTATGTTAAAATTATCACTTTATGTGATCGTTACATTTGTTAATAGAATCAGTTTTCGAACCTCGTTTTAACTGGCAAAGGAATATTCAGAATATATTCAGAACGAACCCATTATTTTCTATCCTTTCGCTGTTGTTCGAATTACCGAGAATTCTCCTCTTCAACCTAATGAAATGGGGAATGAGCAAAGGAGTGGGGTTTTACACGTTCCTGGAATTTTTCAGAATAAGCAAACCCTGCTGGTGGTTAATGGTCTTTAATTAATATATCCGTTAACTAACAAAAATGGGTAAAATGTAATACACCGGACTCCACTTAACCCTCTAAGTGGTTCGCATGTACAATTCCGCCAAACCGATGATGTCTTCAAAGCGGTTGTTACGTACAACTTTCGACCTCCAAAACGTTCCGAAAATGAATTTAATGTACATTTCTGCCAATGTTTTCCCCTATGGAGTTTTGAGATAGGAGAGTCAGGTCGATTGTTTAGGAACTGCACACCTACTCTCTGAGGCTCAAAGACGCTGATAGTTTTTCATCGCTTTGTAAAACTCTATTTCGAAGTATTTCATTTGCGGTAACTGATGTATCTCTAATTGCACCACTTAAATAGTTTGGATGACTTTCGTAAAAAAGATAAAAATCATTCTCTTAAAGAATATTTTTATTTGTACTTTTAGAACCCATTATTTCTTATGGGATGATCTTCGAGACTTGACGAGCTTTATGTGTATTAAAAATTAACAATATATAATGTCTATTTATATATCTATTTATAACCGGAAGTAAAGGGACAGTAACGAGGGTGGGGTTTCCCTTATTCCAATCTAGTTGACAAAGGGTGAAGTAAAAAATCATAGAACACTTTGGTCACTGACACAATGAAACTTTAGCGTATTTTTGGAGACTTTTTCCTCGGTGTGTACCACTCGGAGGGTTAATGTGATCGCGGTTAATGTTATCAATCGCTTATTGTTATCGAAATCACTTGGTCCCGATTTTCTCTATTCATTTGTGTATTAAAACTGTCGCTTTATGTGATCGTTACATCGGTTAATGTTATCAGTTTTCGAACCTTATATTAACTGGCAAAGGAATATTCACAATGTATTCAGAAGGAACCCATTCTTTTCCTTCTCTCTGCTGTTGTTAGAATTTTCGAGAATTCTCCTCTTTAACTTAGGGAAATTGGAAATGAACGAAGGAGTGGGGTTTTACACGTTCCTGGAATTTTTCAGAATACGCACACCCTGCTGGTGGTCAGTGGTCGTCAGATAAGCAGAAGACAACACATTATTATCGGAACTGAGAAGGAGCTTATTCAAGTTTTATGCCTTGCTCGCTTACATGCAGCTCGTCGATATGGAAGCCAGAAAGCGAAATGATTTAACGTTAAAACAAAAGATCGAAATTTTAAATCGTTATGACAGGTTGATTATGATTACGAACAATTTATCAATGAGCTTCTTAGATAAAATTTTAGACAGTCAACAACTGAACAATTTTTTTTAATTATGTATACAATTCTTATGTCTTAAAGGATAATATGCATTACTTAAATATAAGATGAGTTTTTCCATTTTCTTTTGAAATTTAGTACATGTGAATTAAAGGGGGGGGTTAATTTATCTAATTTTGAATATCGTTTACTGTAATCAATGTGTTATTTTTATCAAAATCACAGTGTCCCAAACCGATCACATCGTCCCAAACAGATCCGGAGTCTGCTATATATCAAAATTATTGCACTTAAAATATTGTTACGAATTTGCAAAAATTGCTTGAGTTTAGCATGGGACTCTATGGGTATCTCGCCAAATTGGCGAGATATCGGCTCGTTGGCGATGGATTTGGCAACCTTTTTTTGTCGCCAAGTTCATCGCCAAGTTCGTCGCCAAGTGTCGCCAAATGTCGCCAAGTGTAGCGTCACGTGGCCACTTCCGGTTCCGGCTTCTGGAGTGTTCTGGTAGTTTCTGTGAGCCTATATAAGGCAGACGAAGTCCCATGCAGAGAAGAGTCGTTAAGAGAATATCTCGGTATAAGAGGAGTACGCACGGTGTGTTGTGCTTGATGCGGAAAGTCTTGTGTGAGCCGACGGCTTTGGGCTCAAAATTGTTCCGCGGAGATTTTGACGTTGTATTTCTTCCAATAAAGTATTTGTCTTCGTGCTGCAGTCTTGCTT
>CM063510.1:148819288-148831788 GCA_032207245.1 Pardosa pseudoannulata
ATTGTTTTTAAAATTGTTTCTTTAAATTTTTAGCTTTACAATTAATACTGCCTGAAGCTAATATGATTCATGAAAGTAGTACAACATGCGAATATTTCTTTAATGGTATTCATCCAAGGAATGAATAGCCGAAAAGTAGAGCGCTGCTCTTCAGTACCGGTTCGAACCCTACTGCTGGCATGGATGTTCGTAGCCGTTTGGAATAGGATTTAAGCAGTAGGTCCCGGTCGCATTAGCCCGCTTGATCAAAGGAGTAGACAGTAGCTCTCCAACCCAAACCAAAATCAAGGAATGAATCCTTTTTCATCAAAAACCTCGTTGATTTTATCCTTGATTACTTACCGTAATCAAGGATAAAATCATCGAGGTTGTTTTCAGCTAGGAATGATGAATTCAGATTAGAGGTTTCTGTTAGGATGTACATAATAACTAAGAAGAAAAAAAAATAAATTTCTCTGCCATTTGAAGAAAGTTGCCAGCATCATGTTCTGCATAACTTAAATTCTTTGATCTTCACACCTAAAAACGGCGTGTTTAATACTTGTGTGCAAAAATATTTCTTGTCAAAATGTGCGAAATTGAGCAGAGTTTTAAAGAAAAAAAATCAATTTATAAATATATATCTTTTAATATTATTTTTATTATTTTTATAAGTATTTAAGATTGGTTTATTAAAAAGATATATAACAGATTTCTACCAAAAACATTTCAAACATTTCAGTGCGAAAAAAAAAAGTTTTGAAAATTTGAAAAGTAGTAACGAAACCGTAGAATCTTTATGTTTAACAGTCCTGAAGACCCCTTCAAGAACTTTATGACATTCATGAACTAAGCCATTCACCCTATTGATACTTTTGAACAATGTACTTGTATCATTTATTTAAAAAAACTGACTTCTATTGGGATGGCAACTAAATCATTGCCGATTTCAAATAAGAAGGAAAATTCAGAATTTTTGTTACGAAATATAACTTTATTCAATTAGATATTGCCGTTCTTGACGATGACCTTTTCCCATCGTTCTGGCAGAAAATTTCCCGTTCATAAAATTTCTGGTCTTTGCTATTAAAAAACTGAATTAGGTGCGATCTGACATCATCTGTGTTATTAAAAGTTATACCATTTAAAGAGTTTTGCATGGAACGAAACAAGCGGTAATCCGAAGCCGCAAGATCAAGGCTATATGGTGGGTGGGACAAAACATCCCAACCTAGTTCCAATAATTTTTGCCGAGTGACCAAAGATGTGTGGTTCCTTAGTTATCATGATGGAAAACAACACCCTTCCGATTTGACAATACCGGCTGCTTTTCTTCAATTGCGTTGTTCAGTTTGTCGAATTGTTCAACATACACATTTGAATTGATCGTTTGGTTCTGTAGCATGTGTTCAAAATACAAAATTCCTTTGTAATCCACCAGACGGACAGCATACTCTTTTTTTGGTGAATCTCTGCTTTTGATGTTGCTTGGGCTGGTTGATCCTGCTTCACCCACGATCTCTTGCAAGTAACATTTTTATAAACTATCCACTTTTCGTCGCCAGTAACTAGGTTTTTCAGAAATGGATCATTTTCATTGCGTTTCAGAAGCGAATCACAGATGTTAATCCGTTGTTTCAAATGAATTTCCTTTAGCTGGTGAGCGATCCATAAATCATATTTCTTGACATAACCAAGGGTTTTTAATTTTTTTTTCAATGCATGTATGCGATACATTGAGCTTCTCTGCTTCCTCCTCGAGCAATGTGTTGTGCTGTGACGATCTGAATCGGTAATGGCCTTGATATGGGTTTCATCCAATTCGGCCAGATTGTTGTGCATTTTTCAGTGAAAAATCACCAGAATGAAATCTTTCAAACCAATTTCGACACTGCCATTTCTTGCCATTTCAGAAGTAATACAGTAAAATGTGTCAAAAGTCCACGTCCTGTTTTTCCATTTTTAAATTGGAATAAAAACAAAACTAAAGAAGTAATCGATATAATTTTTATACTAATTAAAAGTAGAAGTCCACACAATAAGAAACAAATATAGGTTAGATGCTCTGACCACGTTAACAAAACAAAAGAAGGTGTAGAGTGAATCTATCGACATAAGCGGCAATGACTTAGTTGCCAACCCAATATATCGCCTTTTATAAATATCATCTACATTTCTAAACTGCTTTATATTGTTTAGTTTGTTAATGTCTAGTCAGTTATATATAATAAGCCCGTAGTTTATCCTTAAGTAACATTCATTCAGGGGCTTCGTAGCTATGTATGTAGTGAGAAAAAGGTTTAGTGGGATATAAAGGTTGAGAAAGACTACTCTAAAGCAGATGTCTTCAACCACTTTCTGCAAAACACTATGTGTTCCACAAATGATCAATATTTACTATGTCATATAATTTATCAATATATTATAATCTGTGTCAAAGCGCTAAAATTTAAGTTAAATTTATTGTTGTTGTTGTCTTGTGCCACTTGGTCAAACCAAGCACGATTGAGCCTTACGCTACTACGTATTAACACATTGTATGCTTGACGCGTACTAGTTTTCTGACGATTGATACCTGAGCGCGAGACACATACTAATACGTTTTCTGACAATTGATACTTGAGCGCGGGTCACGTACTAGTACGGGTTAGTGTAACAACAGGGTTTGTTTGTGGGTACAAAAATAACGGTATATACAGGAAAACGAAGCCGAATGTTCTTGTCTACTACATAGATTGTGGAAAAATTTAGACAAGTAGAAACTAGTTTTTACATCAGTCGTTGCGGAACCACAGAACGAGAAGGTTGATTAAAAAAATCAATTTAGATTTAAAATTAACTTTTTATTTATCCTTGCGAAAATGATATTATATATATATATGTGTGTGTGTATATATATATATATATATATATATATATATATATATATATATATATATATATGTATTATATATATATATTTGTTTATTTATTTATTTGTCTATTTGTTTATATATTTCAATATAAAATACGAAAAGTTGGTTAAAAAATGAGATAATTTTCTATCTATTGAGATTTAACTGAATAACTAAATTTACGCACATAATGCCAGCTCTCGGTACAATTCCGCTGCGAAATGTACCCGCACACAATGTGTTAAGGCAAAGTGGAGCGGCTTTAGTTTTAACGAGCAAGGGAGAAAGTACGACTTCTTGCTCAAGTGGGTCCTCGTAATTTTTAAGCAGGGACCAAGCAGAAGACCCATAGGCTTTTACTACCCCCAGAGGTATTGATTGAAAACTTGGGGGACACTGTGGCCACGAACCTATTTTACGTGCCCCAGTCACCTTCAACGAACACGGCGGATCTTAGGCCGGCTCGGGCTCCAAACCCGCAACCCTCCAGTGACGAGAGCGTTGCTTTTGCCAACTGAGCTACCGAGGCTCGAATAAAATTTTAATTTTTTAAATAAAACGAATTCTTATAGGCAATTTGCTTGTAAAAATCACTATTTCATGGATGAAATAATATCTTAAATTTCGTCAAAGTCACGTGCTTCCACTACATTAATCGAGACTCATTGCGCCACATATTAGTCTCCGTTGTTTGTCTCCGTCAGTTTCCGAAGATCACTACGCATCAGAATTATCATCAGGATAAGGCTGATTCGTTAGGTTGCAGCATATATCTTCTTTTTTCAAACCAAACATATTAGTATTGTTAACCTAATTCTGTTAGTTAAATACAGTCACGCAAGGAACAAAAGTGACTGTGATTTTGTACAAACGTACAAGTGGGGGCTTTTTTATAAAATAAATATGGAGCAATAATTTTGTAAATTTGAATCGGATAAATCTTTGATACAGAGGTTCCATAAAAAAGCGATAAGCTCAAAGGGTTGCCCGAAATGTAAAAGGTTTAAAATCTCCGTTTTAATGTATTTCCTATAGAACATAATTGAGTAACAGTGCCAAAAATGAAAAAAAAAATATTTATCTTTAATTTTGTTCGTTATTATTACTAAAATGTTAGAAATAGATTATTTTAAAAAAATACAAAATTTTAAAGGAAAGAACTACTATGTTCAATATTTTCCCATGTATGGGAAATGTTAATGGTGGTGGTGGGTCTAATGCCACTTGGTCATACCAAGCCCTCACACAATGCATATACATACATAATCTTATACATACATCCATATTTGGTGAACACATAAATACGTCCTATAGCGTATCAGCAACGCTTGAGATCTTGAAAAATATGTTTGAAACCACAATGTGTCTTTTATTTTACTTCCCAATTTTTTATCTGGTTTACATGTGTCTAGTAAAATACTGGAGCCTATTTAATGAACGAGCTAGCTTTGATCAGACGAATTGAAACTAAAATAATTTTGTATATAAAAAAGAAAATATAAAAATATTGAGAATGGAGTTATCACATATTTTAACTTTCTTTTATATAACTTGTATGACATCAAAATTCAAAAACAGAAAAACCATTTCATAATCAGTCATTTATGAACTATTGCTTTATAGGTACGAATTAATTCTTCTAGCTTTTAAGGTCAGCTTGTTGACACCATCATCTGCCTATATAGCCATGCACAGAAAAGTCATGCTAAATTGCTCAACCTCCTGTAACCAGTTCTATTTCGATAAAAAGTTTGGACTCTTCATGATTAAAAAATGACTTTCATTATGGGTTGCCAAATGTTTTTTGTTAATTGTGCAAACCACCGATAGATGGCAATATCAGTGTGGTCATGTGACCTAAACGCAGAAAGCTGGATGATGCTGATGAGAATGGATGCTTTCCAACGCGCGTGGTAAGCCGAAACATAAAAGTATGCTATATTAGTAGGATTTTTGTGTGTGTGTGTGTGTGTGTTTGTTAAAAAGTTTTCTGAGAATAGTGTGACTCACATCCACAGTATACTTTGAGCTCCAAGTGCACAATGGGTAATACTAAATGAGAAACTACTTTTTACAAAAGTGGAGCAATGTATACAGTGTAGCGTACTCAACTCTAAGTGAGCTGGAAAAAGGATATCGGAGGCCTACGTGCAGACTAAAGATCTTTATTATAAACACAAAATGTTAAAGTTATGATGAAGACACAGATGAAAGCAAGATGTTATATACAATGAACTGATGATCATTACAGGAGTCAGCCTTCCTAATCGTCAATGCTCCAAATATCAGAAAAAAAGGGGGAGGAAGAACACTCTCAGTCGCTTTTCCAAAGCTATCAGCCGATGAGTTCACAGGAGACTCGATTCGTCAAAAAATCACCCTGGGCCATAACACCGATGTTTTTATACCGTCGTCCTCCCGCCAATTTCCATCTCAGTTGATGGACACCTGTTTGATGACGTGGTGACGAACCGATCTGTAGAACTCTAGCCGAACAGGTGTAAGGCAGGTTCCAAGGGAAGTTCTCAGTAATCGGGAACAATCTCGACGATATATAATACAACATTAATCGGTGTCTCTAGACAAACACTTGGAGAAAAAGAGAGGAAAATGTTGCTACTTCCCTTAGAATATAGAGGGTTTCATTGAGACTCTTTCTTCGGGATGATATTGAAACTAACACTGGAAACACTTCGCCAGCATCCTAATGAATTTTTCATACAGAATGATTGAGATGGTCCTCGGTGTTAACAATCCTCTATTCATCATTCTATTCTGCTCGAAACAACGTCCTTTCAGTCGGCAAAGATGTGCTCAGTTCAAGTGCTCACAAAAGGTGCGTTCACTATTTCTACCACATGCCGTTTTTTCTCACTAGTAATGAGTCTATAACTGGAAATTTAATGTAACAAAAATTCGTTACAACAACCTTGCAAGCTTTATGTGTTTTGCAGTGGAATGCTATAGGAATATCGCAAGCCAAGATGGTCAAACTAGAGAATATTTCTCAGATCCAACGCAGTTGTGGCATTTTGTCTGGAGACCGGTCACGATTGCCTCGCCAAACACCTTTACAGTATAAACATCTATAATTGCCTCTTGTGAACCTGTGCACAAACAAATTTTGGAATGGACAATGACCGCCTTGCAAAGCTTCCATCTTTGGAAAAAGGAAAACCTCTAAAATCGGTAATGGGAGGCAAGAGAGATCCTGCAATCGACCCCCTGAGGTTGATTTTCTTTTGTTTTTAACGTTCTTAATATTTTATTGTTCGTGTGTTAAGGTTCTTATTTCTTATTTTAGTTTTTATGAAGTTTGTTACTATTTTATCCTTTTGTAATTATTTGCGCCTCCAATCTCATACATCTATGATGTATGGAAACCCATGATGTAGAATCAAGAACATTTACAAATAAAACAAATCTTGTGGTGTGTGATCATCTAAAGTGAAAAAAGTCTCTAAGTTAAAACAACTAAATGTAGATGGTTAATGTACATGAATTTCATTAAATTTTAAAAACGTTTCAACTTCGTGGAGGGTCCAGGCCCCCTAGGACCCCTCCTTTAACACTAAAACCGCGGGAGGGATCATTTTGACTCAAACAGTATTTTGTGTTATCTTAACAGATTTTTTTTTCAGAAAATATTTCTGAGGATAAATTTTAAAAACATATTTTAATTAGTATTGTATTATTTATGTTATTACTATCTGAAAAAAAATCTGTTAAGAAAACATAAAATAGTTTTTGGGGTCAAAACGACCCCTCCCATGGTTCTACCGTTAAATACGTACTTGAATGGACAATGCAATTCAGCAGTTTCTGAAAAAGAGCTGCACAAAACTGAATCCAAGTACACAATTCGACGCACTTTTCGGAGAGGTGCGTAGCCGTTGCAGCCGCTTAGTAATATAAAGAAAAACTGAAATTGAAATGGGGGTTTTGTTTTGTTCTAGGAGATAAAAGGTCGAGAGATGTGACATTCAAATTTGTATGCTAATTACTCAATCGGTGACAGATGGGAGGCGCGATTTCTTTAAAAGGTTGAAGTCCTGATCCTTCTCTGATAAGCGGGAGCGGGCTCTCTCTCCCTTCAGTATTCGTCGCGAAGATGACCATGTTGCCCGTCCTACTCTGCAGCTGCTGCTGCCTCATGCTCGCCGCCTCCACAGACTCGGAGGACCGCATCCGAGAGCTGCGGATAGAGGTGGTCAAGCAGCAGATCCTGTCTCGGCTCAAACTCAAGGAGCTGCCCCCTCCGCCCGCACACGTTTCCGACGCCGCACTCTCCAAGGAGGCCGTCAGCCTCCTTCTCCGGGAGGAGAACGAGGAGGATCCTCACCAGGCGCTCCCTCACAAACAGAGACTCGTCGTGCCCGCCGTTGGAGGTAAGCCTTGTATTTCTCGTGGGCAATATCATATATCTTAAATCAAAGTCATTGTGGACTTCACAGAAACATTACAGAATGTCTATTGATGCTTCTACAAATGCTATATATATACATATATATAAAGGGAGTGCGCTTTTCCTTTTGACTAGCACCTCAAAGGGGACCTCAAGGGTGAAAGTACGACTTAACCCATTAACGCCCAGCGTCCTCATTTAAGGACAGTCAAAAAATGGTTTGTAGGGTATTTGTTTTCTTGACACGATTCTTCCTTTTTAATAAAGATAGATATTAATCTTATGAATAATCTCTCAAGTTTCGAAATATGATCTTATCTATAATTTTGTCATTTCGATCGGCATTTTAGGATTTTCAAGCTTAGAATAGGAACATATTGTGACCGGTATTCTGAACGTATACCGGACAAAATCATGGCGAATAGCCATACTTTGATGTAATAAGTCATCTCTTTTCAGTACTTTTCTCATATATGATAGCAAATAAATCTCTTATCATGAAGTTTTCCTTTTTTTTTTTAAAGATATCTTATTATGTTTTAAAATGACGCCTCCTCACTAATGATGACTTGATGTCATATTTCAAGGTGTTTAAATTTCATAGTTTGTTTTACTTCTAGGTGTCTATAACAGCTTCTATGTTAGGTATTTACTAATATATAGTCATCAGAAATATCAGGGCGTTAATGGGTTAAGCTCAAGTAGGCCCTCGTAATTTTGGAGCAGGGACCATGAAGAAGACCTATACGCTTGGCCTGTCACTCCCAAAGGTATCGATTGAGAACTTGGAGGACAGTATGACCACGAACCTATTTTACGTGTCCTCAGTCACCTTTAACGAACACGGTGGATCTTAAGCAGGCTCGGGCTCCGAACCCGCAACCCTCCAGTTACGAGAGCGTTGCCTTTGCCGACTGAGCTACCGCGACTCTCATTTAGTTTAACCCTTTGACAGTTTCATTTTTTCCAGAATTTGGTTCAAAAAAATGTCACATTTTTTAATGCATTTTTCTGTTCATTTTACATTTTTAAGTAAAGATATGTTATTAAAATTAACATTTCTAATATTTTTAAGCATTTATTACAACTTTTTTTTCTTTCTATGAAAGTATCATAGAACTGAAGTTTACCTTTAGTCTCATCGATATCCAAGTTAATTTTTGGAATTCCAGTGAAAGCAAATCTAGGAGGCGGATCGAAGGATTATCACAATTAATTTCAAAAAATTGTCTTGCTTGACTGATTCCATCTGTACTACTATCAGAGTCACTACTATCCAGGTCATCTAGTAAACTTTCGCTACTATCATTTACAGATAATTCAGTTTCTGATTCCGAGTCACAGTTCGAATCACAAGAAATTAGCTCCATACGCTCTGAATTATCCATTATTTAAAAGTAAAAATATATTATTCAACTCTTACATCAATAAAATTATCAGGCGGTTAGTAAAATATAACCAGAAAGCTATACACTGAAAGATAACAATTCGTCTTCTGATACAAAACATGAGAAAAAACCCGCGCTTTTGAACCAATCAGAGTAGAAAATACAATAAACTGCAAACTATCATTTACTGGACATCTATACGAATAATTTGTTATTAAAATTGGAAAAAATACGGCCGAAACAGTGCAAGCGAAATAGAAATCAGATTGCCCGTAAGCCGTACGGGCAAATCAGTAAAGGCCCGAAAGCTGCGCCCGTACGGCGTACGGGAAAAACATTGAAGGGGTTAAAAGTTATAATTAAAAATATAAAAGACACTCTTGTGATTTCTGAGCTTAGCAATGGACTTGGCAGTAGTATACTTATTACTTTTAATGATTTTCACGATGTAAATTTTTAATGTTGCGCGCAACACTTTTCAAACCTATTTTAATATTTTTGCACAAAATTTTCAACATTTCAATAAAAGGACGTTTCTTTGTAATGGAACTAAAATTATTGCTACTAGAGTAATTTTTTTTTCTAAGAGAAGTAAGCACATGTCAAAATCACTCCCAAAAAAGAGATAAAATTATAAACATGTTTTAAATATATAAAATGTGCTTAAACTTAAGGTTTTTTAGTTATATTTAATTTTAGAAATATGTTAACATTTGTGTGGAAAATATTTCTAGTAAACGTGCGTGCAAATTAGAACAGTTTTAACGAAAACTCCAATTCAAGTTATAAATATGTATTTTTTGAAAATATTTTTTTTTTATTTTTATAAGTATTAAAGGTTAATTTATTGAAAAGATATGTAACAGATTTCTACAAAAAAATTTCAAACATAGTGTAAAAGATATTATTACGGAAAATTGGAAAATAGTAACAAAATTATGGGTTACTATTACAGTTTAGTTATGTTTAAAAGTCCTTAGAATCCTTAAGTGATATTTATTCAGGGAGCTATTAGGGATGCAACGATTATCTGGTCAACATACTGCATCCAGAATCTCCGACCACTATACCGGATAATTTGCAGTAGCCGGATGTTACAATTATCAGGCAGTACATCCGGCTAAAAATTATACACATAGAAATAAGATTAATATAGCGAAAAAAAGGGGAAAATGTTAAACAATATATATAATGAAACAAGGCAAATAAGTATTTTGGAGCATTATGTTGTAGTGGTTCATAAATATTTAACATGTATATTTATACATTTACTCTATGTACATAAAATACCATGTATTTTAATTAATTCATTTCATTTTTTAATATCGTCTGTTTTATGTTTTGTTTTAGTTTTTTGGCAACTACTTTTTTTGTTGTGATAAAAATTAATGTAAAAATTTGTTCTCGGATAAAAAATAAGATGGTGATATTTTGTGTGTTCTTTTTTGCGTTTATAGAATAGTAATTAAAATAATAGTAGATTAAAATAGGGGGCAATCGAATAAGTAATGTTTGACATTTCCATATGTATAGTAAATAGAGTTTCATATTGTTGTTGTTTAAATAGAAATGGGCAAAGTAAGCTGGGAAAAAGCCGTGGTCTAAAAAACCAATACCAATGACGAATAAACCCAGATTTACGCCAATCTAGGTTTATAATAGCTATAAGCTACTGCTTAAAGACGATTCCGAACGGCTACGAACATCCATGCCATAGAGGGATTCGAACCCACGAACACCGGTACCGACGATCAGCGCCCTAACCAATCAGCCAGCGTTCTTCTAATTTTCGACACTTTATGATTATTAATTGTGACTAATTTTTAAAAAATAGTTTATGACATAGATTGACTTTTTCGGGGGGTACATAGACTTAAATCAGGGCCAACTGCTTTATCTATTCTAAAACTCCCTTTTACAGTGCTCCCTTTTCTCCAAAACTCCCTTTTACCAAATAAATCTATTTTTTCTTTTGTCATCAATGTCATCGTTTGATGCGGTTAAAGCCGTAGCTGATCACCAAAGGAACGAGCTGTAGTATTCAAAGTCGTTTAAATTTTATTTTATGTTGTGCAGCCTATAATATAATAAATTTAAGATAGGCTTCGATATGGAATCCGCAGAAATGACTTGGGCATTAACACTAGATTTACGGATGTTGATCATATACCTATTTTTACTGAAGTAAGCCAATTTGACTCATACAAGGAAATAGTTCCAAATTAATTTAAATGAAATATTTATTATAAAAAAATTCAAGGAAAACATTTTTTTAAACATAAAATCTGTTTTTGAAACACATTTTCCGCAAACATTTCTATTACATTTAGCACAATGATTTCTACATCTGTTTCTTTTGCATGATTGTTGAACTTCCGTGCGTCAGTAGCATGAATTTCTGTCATTGGAATGGAAGTGTTCTCGACTTCTTCTCTATATTTACTTTATAATATACTTTATATACTTTATACTTTATATATACTTTATACTATATTTATTACAATATTTATTTATTTTCATATACATTCTACGAGTCAAATTGGCATACAACCTTGAAATTAGATATACCACATTTGATAATGAAGGAGTCTGAGGGAAAGAGGAATGAAATTTTACATACATTTTATTACTTAACTAAAAACCAACTTATATTTTTAAAAAGTGATATGAAAGTTTTATATATATATATATATATACTAGTGATCAAATTTTTGAGTCAAATTGGCTCGGTCCGTAAATCTATTGTCAAAGGGTTATTTTAAATGACTTTTTCAAGCAACACGTTAGCTTTAAAAAGTTATTTAGTTTGTCCTTTCCAGTGGTATATTTTTCCTGATAATATAAAAAGAAAATTCATTTTCCAGCAATATAACTTTTGAAATGTGTATATTAGAACTTAATTTTTTTAGCAAATTTACGCAAAATATATATTTTACATTGTAAACAAAATCTTAGCACGCACAAAAAATGCTAACTGTTAAGATATTGAATACAAAAAAATAGTTTATCAAGCTATAAAAATAACATTGCTAGTAATAAATAATGTAATTGATGTTGACAGAATAAAAATGATAATTAATTTCTGTTTTAAAATCAAAATTAATTTCTAATATACAAATTTAAAAGGTTATTTTGCAGATAGACATATTTCTATTCCTGTTCTCTTGATGTATTAATTTATTCATATTTAAAAATGCATTGGTTCTTATAACGGAATTGAAAATCTACAAAGTTTCATCTTATTAATGATCTAGGCAAAATTTTATTTTAAGCCAGAGGTCTTCAACCTGGTGTCCGCAAGTAACCACTATTTACTTACTCGAGGCGTCAAAATTGAAGTAAAATTTAAATTTCCATAAAAGATCGAACTCTTAAAGGCAGTTTGCTTGTAAAAACAAATCTTTTTCGGATGAAATAAAATCTTAGCACATTGTGTGAGGATACATTTCGTAGAGGAATTGTACCGGGAGCGGGCGTTTGGCGCGTAAATTTAGTTATTCAGTTAAATCTTAATAGTTTTAAAATTTCATTTTTTAACAAACTTTTCGTATTTTATATTGAAATATATAAACAAATATATAAATAGACAAATAAAAATATATATATATATAGATATATATATATACATATATATATATATAATATATAAATATATAATATATATTAATATATATATATATATAATATATATATATATTATATATATATATATATATAATATATATAAAATATATATATAGATATATATATATATATATATATATAAATAATATATATATAAATATATTTATATATATATATATATATATATATAAATATATATATATATTTTAT
>CM063510.1:148834288-148859288 GCA_032207245.1 Pardosa pseudoannulata
ATCTGCTAATTTTTCGGTCTGATACATACAGACACAATTGAATGAGATTTTGTTTATACATCCAAATTGATAACTCTTATTATGTTTTTATGTCATTTTTAATAACTGTTAGTATAGTTTTATATCATAATTGAGAACTATTATGTTTCTAGATCATAATTAATAACTTTTAATATGGTTTTATATCACAATTGATAACTGTTATTATGGTTTTATATCAAAATTGATAACTCTTTTTATATTTTTATATCATAATTTAAAGTCTTAATGGGATTTTACATCATGATTGATAACTCTTATTATGTTTTTGTACTATAATGTATAATTCTTACTGGGCCTTTATATCAAAATTGATAACTCTCATTATGGTTTTATATTCTAATACATAACTCTTATTATGATTTTATATCATAAACTTATTATGATTTTATATCATAACTAATAACTATTACGATTTTGCATCCTAATTGATAACTCTTTTTATACTTTTATATCATAATTTAAAAGTCTTAATGGGCTTTTACATCACAATTGATAACTCTTATTATGTTTTTTATTATAATTTACAATTCTTATTGGGCTTTTATATCATAATGAATCAATTTTATTATGTTTTTATATACTAATTAACTCTTATTATAGTCTTATATCATAATTGATAACTATTATATTTTTACATCATAATTAATAACTTTTAATAGAGTTTTATATCTTATTTAGTAACTCTTATTATATTTTTATATCATAATTAATAACTGTTATTATGGTGTTATATCATAATTGATAACTATTATGTTTTTACATCATAATTAATAACTCTTAATATGGTTTTATATCATAATTGATAACTCTTTTTATACTTTTATATCATAATTTAAAAGTCTTAATGGGCTTTTACATCATAACTGATCTCTTATTATGTTTTTGTATTATAATTTATAAATCTTATTGGGCTTTTATATCATAATTAACAACTCTCATTATGTTTTTATATCCTAATTAATAACTCTTATTATAGTTTTGTATCATAATTGATAACTATTATGTTTTTACATCATAATTAATAACTCTTAAATAGTTTTATATCATAATTGATAACTCTTATTATGCTTTTATATCATAATTTAAAAGTCTTAATGGGCTTTTACATCATAATTAATAACTCTTAATATGGTTTTATATCAAAATTGATAACTCTTTTTATGCTTTTATATCATAATTTAAAGTCTTAATGGGATTTTACATCATGATTGATAACTCTTATTATGTTTTTGTACTATAATGTATAATTCTTACTGGGCCTTTATATCAAAATTGATAACTCTCATTATGGTTTTATATCATAATTAATAAGTATTATTAATGTTTTTATATCGTAATTATAACTCTTATTATGGTTTCATATCATAAATGATAACTCTCATTATAATTTTACATCATAATTGAAAACTCATAATGGGCTTTTTATCATAATGATAGCTCTTATTATGCTTTTATATCATAAATTATGACTCTTTTTGGGCTTTTAAACTATAATTCATATTCTCTTATTGGTTTTTTTACATAATTGTAAGCTCTTATAATGTTTTATATTCTAATTGATAACTCTATTATGTTTTTTTATTATATGATAAATCTTATTAGGTTTTATACCATAATTATAATCCTATATGTTTTATATCATAATTAATAACTCTTATCATGCTTTTATATCATAAATTGATAACTCTTATTATGCTTTTTTATCACAATTGAAAATATTGGGTTTTATATCATAATTGAAAGCTCATATGCTGTTTTTATATCTAATTGATAACTCTTATTATGTTTTTTATAGTATAATTAATAACTCTTATTATGTTTTTATATTATTATTGATAAATCTATCATATTTATACCATATTTGATAAATCTATTATGCTTTTATATCATAATTAATAATCTTATCATGCTTTTATATAATAATCTTTATGTATAATATGAAAACCTTATTGTTTTATACAATTGAAAAACTTTATGTTTTATACATAATTTATATATATTATATGTTTATATCACAATTGAAAACTTATATGTTATATATCATAAATTGAAACTCTTATGTTTTTAAATAATAATTACTATTATTATATATAATTGAATAATACTTATATGTTTTATATCTAATTGAAAACTCTTATTTCTTTTTTTAATATAATTTATAATGTTATATATCAATTGATATCTCTTATATTTATATATCCTAATATTATGATTCTATTGATACTCTTATTATGCTTTTATATTCTAAGTGATAAACACTACGGCTAATAGTTTTTGAATTATGGCCCAAAGTGTTATTTGCATTACGTTGAAATTTTTCGTTATATAGTGTTCAAATTACAATCAAAAGAGAAAGACCACACCTACATGTTATATTAGTATTAAATAATTTAAGGACGATTCTAACCTATGATGACAAACCTTGTCGATTTTGTTTTTTCTTTAGCGATATCGAGTACGAAAATTACAAATTTAATACCTGCTGACTTCAGCCCAGCCCATCTTATATAATTTAGTCACATTTCTTCTCGCGTTATCACATGACTAACTAGTAAAAGCCTGATTGGCTGGCTCACATACCTATTAAATTGCCATGTATGGTTTTTTCACACCAGAATCCTTCGGCGGATATAGCTAGAATAAACTGTACGTCTATTATTAAAAAATTATGCTATTTGTTCTCTCCACTACTTTACACATGACTTCACCTAAGCCAATGTGGATATATATGGATATATATATATATATATATATATATATATATATATATATATATATGTATATATATATATATATATATATATATACATATATATATATATATATATATATATTATATATATATATATATATATATACATATATATGTATATATATATATATATGTATATATATATATATATAATATATATATATATATATATATATGTATATATATACACATACATATACATATATATGTATCTATATACACATATATATATACATATATATGTATGTATATATATTTATGTATATATATATATTTATATATATATATGTATGTATATATATGTATGTATATATTATATATATATATATATATGTATACATACATATATATATACATATATATGATATATATGTATATATATGTATATATATAAATATATATATGTGTGTGTGTGTGTGTGTGTTTATATATATATATATATATATATATATATATTACTAAGGCTCAGTGTAGTTAAACGGAAATGAAAGAAAAAAAAAGCTCATGTCTATAATATGCTTAGTTTAATAACACTGTGTCTGGTGGGATTCGAGCCACAGCTTTCGTTCCTCGGTGCTAGAAACTTTACCAACGAGCCAAATAAATAGCAGCCAATAAAATTGCTGGAATACATACACAGATTTTAAACTTTATATATATAAACAGTGTAGATAAAAACATACCCGGACTATAGTACAGCTTTATCCCAAAATTTCAAGCCAATCGGTGCAATATTTTCAGAGATTTGGGGTTACAAACAAACATTTACATTGTTATTTATATTGGTAACCGAACAGCTTAATGTATAGTTAGATTTCTTTTCAAATCCAGTTTTTACTGTATTTTTTTATCAAGATAAACATTCAACCAATCAGACCTAGTATTTGTAGTTTATAGTACTCATGCAAGAGTCAAAAGCAATGTTTTTTACATAAATATTCTAACTCCGAAAAATTCTGGACACAGAGATTTTAAACTTTATATATAAACGGTGTAGATATAAACAGACCCGGATTTTAGTACAACGGTATGCAAAAATTTCAAACCAATAGGTGCAATATTTTCAGAGTTTAGGGTTACGAACAAACGTTTACATTTTTATTTATATAGATAACATAGTATCCATTCCTTTACTTTTTTTCTTCATTATTATGCGAAATCAGATATATTTTGTTTCAGTTTAAGACTCCGCTTTTAGCTTTGCTTATTTCTATTATTTTCATCCAGATCAACTGTGGGAAGGTTTTAAGAAGGTCAAAAGTGCGTGGAAATAGAACGCTTTTTCAATCCAAATAGAATTTGTTGACTCAACTTGGCATTACTACAATACTTCGCAAACTTTATATATAAACGGTGTGGATATAAACATACCCTGACTCTAGTATAACGTTAAGACAAATTTTCAAGCCAATCGGTGCAATATGTTCAGTGATTTAGGTTTACGAACAAACATTTACTTTTTTATTTATATAGATAACATAGTATCCATTCCTTTATTTTTTTTCTTCATTGGTATACGAAACTTCCTTTGTTATACTAATTTCCTTTAGCAAAAGTAAAGGAATGATAACATAGTATCCATTTCTTTACCTTTTTTCTTCATTGTTATGCGAAACTTCCTTTGTTATACTAACTTCCTTTAGCAAAAGTAAAGGAATGATAACATAGTATCCATTTCTTTACCTTTTTTCTTCATTGTTATGCGAAACTTCCTTTGTTATACTAACTTCCTTTAGCAAAAGTAAAGGAATGATAACATAGTATCAATTCCTTTACTTTTTTTCTTCATTGTTATGCGAAACTTCCTTTGTTATACTAACTTCCTTTAGCAAAAGTAAAGGAATGATAACATAGTATCCATTCCTTTACTTTTTTCTTCATTGTTATACGAAAACTGATCCTTTTTGTTTCAGTTCGCTTTTATCTTTGCTTATTTCTATGATTTTCCTTCAGATCAACTCTGGGAAGGTTTTAAGAAGGTCAAGAGTGCGGGGAAATAGAACGCTTTTTCAATCTAAATTGAATTTGGTGATTCAGCTCGGCACTTCTTCGTATATTTTAATGACGTGCTAAAATAATTTAAATCTCTTAAGTACCTTCATTTATCTGATAGCGTTTAAGATGCGTTATCAGATAATACGATTTTTCTCGCTTTTTGACCTTACTTGTTTTATCGGTTCTAATTTAGCATATTTCTTTCATTTTCAATTGAGTTACGCCATTTTTATGCAGTTTTTAAACGCCAATCTTATCGGTATCGTTTCAAAGAGTATTAAACATTCATGTCACGTTATGCCACATTTACGTATTTTACTCATTTTAATTTGACAATTTCCTTCATTTTTGTCATTTTTTTCTTATATTTTTTAGGGGATAATCTTATTCCGTAATAAAGTCATCGTTTGAAAAATTATTTAACATGTATGCCATGTAATATTTTTATTTGTCGAGATATTTTTTGTCTTTAGTTGCTCTAGCCAAAACAGGTAGGCACTTTTCCGTTAGTCAGTCTTGAAACATAATTCTTTTACTTCTTTAGATTATATTTCAGCGAGATAATCAAATTTAATTGAATTTGTTATTTTTTTCAAGATAATGAGCTGTTTTGTTCGAAACTGCTTCTATTTTTAGTATTGCAATAAGTTAATTAGAGCAAATTAATCCTGCAAAAAGATAAATTTAGTAAGGAACAACTAAGATGCAAGACGTGTAAAAATGTGTCTGTAGCAAGTGGTGACTTCAGATGAAAGTTTACAAGGCAAAAAGGAGAATTTCAATCGACGGACACCACGGGACACCACTGTAAAGGTCCCTCCACATTATGGTCCACTACAAGCCATTACCACTGTATGGATTTGGGTTTTGGAGAGCTACGGTATACTTTTTGCAACACGAGGGATAATGAGACCGGGACTTACTGCTTAAAACCGATTCCAAAAGGCTACGAATATCCATGCCATAGTGGGATTAGAACCCACGAACTACGGTACCGAAGGCCAGCACCCTAACCAATCGGCCGTCCTTCGGCCACTGTATGGTAGGGAAATGGCTTTTCGAGGTCGACGATGACAGACGATAAAATTGCCTTGGCAAAGGATGGCTTCGGAAGCGGTTTATCTCCAAAGATGAAAGACAAGCAGTATGCGCTACCAAAGTGCGTAGTAGATTCTATGCATACAACCACTCGCTCGGCTCATTTAGTGGCCCAGTTTGTGGATGCAACCCGTAAACAACTCATCCAAGGTAGCCATCAGGGCCAGTACTGAGATCACGTAAGGTCAGGACCTGTGGCCACTTGCAACTTAACCATTTCGTTCCCTCAATAGCCCTTGACATGCAAGACCTCTGAGTCCCAGAATAGCCGAAGGCATTTGAGAAAAGTTCCTCCCTAGAGGTGTGACCGTGAGTAATGTTGATAACGCTGAACGGAGGACTCATTGTAAACATCGATATTGACAAATGTTTTCTCCTGGGGTTTACACAACAAGCTATGAAATATTACTTGTTTCTACATAAAGTGAAATACTTCATTCTTACTCTATTCGGTTTTGAACTTGTTTACTTAGATTGATAGGGGAAAAGACTAGGGGAAAGGAAAACATGCAAAGTTTGGGCTATTGCTCTAGGAACCAGAGGACATTTGAAATTCTAGTGAGTGGAGCTTAAAGAGTTACAGAGATTCTCATGGAGTACATTTGGAGGAGGATCCAGAATGCCTATAGCAAGCAAATAGGAAAAGAGTTACACCTTAAAAAAACATTGCTATTGGCAAATCAAAATGCGTCTAAAAAACGATAGGGCGTCAGGAAATAAAATGAAAAAATGAGGGATTTAAGAGAGAAAGAAGAAACAGAAGAGGGGGACAGTGACGTTGGGAACCTCCTGGTCGAAAAAAAGGATAGTTATTGTTACTTATGCCTCTTGGACAAGCCCAAGAGGCATAAGTAACAATGACTACTCGTATGATGAGTCATAGACTACTCGTATTAAGGCAAATGGGTAGGCCTTTCGTTTTAATGAGCCCTGTTAGGATGAAAGAAAGACTTTGCTCAAAGTGGATGATCGAAATTTAGAAGCAGGTACCGAGCAGAAGACCCCCTAGTCTTGATTTGCCATCTCCAGAGGTATCGTTTGAGAAATTGGAGGACATTGTGACCACGAATCTGTGTTGCGTGCCCCAGTCACCCTTAACGCGGCCCTTAGGATAATTTGAACTCTGAACCCACAACTCTTCATTTACGAGATTGCTATATTTGCCCTTTTGAGTTACAGCGACTCAAAAGGAATAATTCAACCTGGTTCCAAAGAATTGCCCTAAAAGAGTTTCCGTAGATGTCTCTCGTCTGACGTTCGGCTTGCTGTTGATGACGTGAGCCCTAGCTGCCGTACGACCCTGAAGCCCATCATTCATCGTGCGGGCATTAACTCCATCAAATGTTGTCCGATCAATTCATAAATTTACTTTCTTTTAGATCTGAGTTTCTTAAACTGTAAGTCACGATCATAATCGAAGTAGCCAAAAATTTTAGGGTTTTGATATTTTTTTTAACTTACTATAATAATTTTACAACTACCAAATATTTTTACACAATGTTTCTAAAAACAGGTAAAGACAATTCAGAAAGGAAAAAGGAAAACCTCTCGATGCACTTTTTAATAATAGAACCGTTGTTTTACTTGCTTTGCAAGTGACGCTGTCAGTTCTTAAAAGGCTCTGCGTGTGCAAGATCAGGGTATTTTGGTAAGACATGCGCGCTGTTTCTTTGTAGTGATCTTCCAAATGGTTACACTTAATGAACATGTTATAGCGAATGTTTGAACTAACTCAAGTAATGAATTAATTTTTATCATTGTATTATATTTTTAAGTTTTTGAATGACCTAAAACTGCAATAGTATATTACAGTACAAGTGAAAGAACTGGCTTCTATTTTTAGCCATTATGTATGACCAATAAAGCGATTTCACGCAGTAGGGCAAATTCTCAAATTATGACAATTCTGGCTTTAGTTTCAAACAGAAGGGCAGTTTATTGTTTGTCTATTGGTTGTTGTAAACATGAAAATGAATGGGAAGGGCATTATAGTAGTTCGTGACGTTGCAACAAATTGCCTTATTATTACAGAACCTAGTTTAGAGCTATCAGTTGGTCCAAGTTACGATAATATGTTGTAAGGCACATGTACATTGTAATACACAACTATAGAAAGTAGGATGACATGTTAACTCCTAACAGTCATAAAGTTTAGGTGTATTATGTATTCTTTACAGGGCCGGATTAAAGCACTGGCCGATTGAGTCTAGCCCATGAATTTTAGGGACCTATCGTCCTTTTTTAACTCTACCGATAACAAACTATTCAAGTGAGCGTTCATTTAAAGAGAATTAAAAATAAACTTTGATCTGCAATGAGTCAAAAAAGCTTAGAAGCTTTTTCTTTGCTCACTATTGAAAATGAAATGACTTCGAAACTTTATTTTAATGATATTATCAATGATTTTAATTCCATAAAAGCAAGAAAAAGACCACTTTGAAAATTGTATTTCAATTGTTTATTTTTTTTTGCTTAAAATTTTTATAAATTTAGGGGAGTAAGCATAAATTTAATGTCTCTTGTTTTTTGCAATAATGGATTTTTATAAAATGAAAATAACTTTTTATAAAATTGTAAATTTTTTTATAAAGAAAAGGATTATTGATTTAAAAATTATTATTGTAGATTTATTTTATTAGAAACTATCAAAGTAAATCAAGTGTTCAGTTTAAACTTTAAGTGTTTATTTATAAATAACTCATACCATACATAAAGAAATTTATTATGGTTTGCAGTAATTAAAGGAACATAATACTGGAATAACAGTTTATTACATTCAACATTTATAATATGAATCATTAAGAAAATAATTTACAAAATATTAAAGGAAAAAAGCATTTATCTTATATATTATATAATATAAATTAGTAATAAATTAAAAATTTCAGCCAGTTATAAAGAAATATTAGCACTTTTTATTATATTTCTGAAACTTAGATACAATTGTTATTTGCTTAAGAATTTTATTATTTTTTTCTCTTATTAATTTTGTCTTAAAATCTACGAATAGCTATTATTTGTTAATCTTACCTATGCTATTTTATTTTATTTTTTATATAAAAACTTAATTGCAAGTGTTACAGTTTACATCCTTGAGGATATACAGATTTTTGGCATTCGACTGTACTACAAAGGTATGTAAACATAAAAAAATGAATATAAACTTTCCAAAAATATTCGTTTGTATCTCCTTTTATAAACTATTTTTTTTACTTGAAAGGAGGGCAGGGGGTGGGGCCGAACGACTACCAGGCGCTGGGCCCAACTTTGCCTTGATCGGGCCCTGATTCTTTGTAAACTATCATATTCTGTAACATACGTGTCGTGCAGTTCTCGTTTATATTTGGGTATTAACCTGTGATCAAATGTATAATGGTTTTTTTTTTTGTTTTTTTTAAAGCATCTGAAATCAGTTTAAAATAAAAAAAAATTATTATAATGATATATATACATCTATGTACATACAACCTGATTCTATCTTCATAAAATTTACTTTATCAACGCCTTCAAATTAGGTGCCACTCTAATTTAATTCTGACAATAATTTTTCATTGCTTAAGTAAACATGTAAATATAAGAGAGAGAACCTAATTTCAATTTCAAATATATGTAAAAATGAGTACTTTTGTGAGTTAATATGGTGTGCCAGAAACACTGCTGGTTGAGGTATGATCAGGATTGAGTATGTATGGATCTTCCGTCGGTCTGGTCAAGGACTTCCTTCTGAGTGTTTGGGGTGAGGCCGTAATATTTGACACAGGAACACTGCTGGTAGTCGCTAGATGTTCTTACCGTTTCCGGAGTCTCTGTTGAACTCAATGCTATTCTCCTTGATTCGACTCCACTCTCGAACACCTCCCGTCGGACTTGTCTCCTCGACTGGACTCCCGAACACCTTCTCTCTTTTTTTAGATTTTTTTTATTTCCTTAATTTCATCCTTTGTCCCATCTTCCTTCTTACCGTCCAATCGGGATAGTTGTAAAAATCTAATTACTCTGCTTAACCCCGCCTTGAGACCTCCAACGTGGAAAAACCTTAACGCTTCTAATTGGGCACTGTTCCTTAGGGACTCATAAATAACTCCACAAAGGTACATTCTTATTTAGTGTCAGGTACGGAGACGGGATTCTAATCTGGACTGGGATCAGAACCCCGCCTGAGACTACCGCACAAGACAAAAAAATACGTTGAAAATATAATTTATGATCTCTGTCCTTTACAAAAGATTTGATGAAGTCAGATTTAGATCCCGAGCATTTTATTTCTTGTATGAATGAATCAGTTATATTACTGATCTAAATCGCCTCATCACAATAAGAGGTTTATTTAACATTTTATTTTACTATACTTCCTATTATAGCGGTTCTAAAACATTATTTGGGATCAATAATTCCAAAACGAATGGCTGGTCACAAAATGATTGTATATATATATATATATATATATATATATATATATATATATATATATATATATATATATATATATGAAACGGGGCATTTTGCCTCATCTTGAAGACAACTTCCGAGCAGATGTTACAGCACTGCAGTCGTGGAACTTGGGACGAGAAGGACAACGAAATAAAAACATATGGAACCTCAAACTATCGCAGTTTGTTCATAATTTCTATGACGAACGAAAACTATCGAAACCTAAAACTCAACTGCCTCGAATTTATGAAGCTGCTGAACCTGGAATGGATAGGGACATCCATATTGGATTCTTGATGAGTTAGGGTTAACAAAAATCAAAGAAATTCTTTAAAACGTTCGAAATCTACCCCTTCCTTCCCCCCTTTTCGAGCGTTTAATGTCATTATTCCAAGCCCTATTTTCTCCCGTTAAGAGCAGGGGATTAAATTTATCAATTTGTCCCATAATAAATAGATAAAAATAACATTTTTTTTAGCATTATGACGTCATTCCTTTAACCATCTCATTTAATCATTTCTTATTTTAAATGATTTAAATATCGTCTGCATTATTTTCATGTGTTTTATCACTAAACTTATATATTAAGTAAATAATACTCTTTTATATTTGACTTAAATAATAGATTAGGTACATACGGGATAATTTTAAATTGAATCACCGATTATTCTTTGTTGCAATGAAAATTTTATCACCGGTATTAACAACAAATTCTTTTCATAAAAGTCTAAAAGTCTATTTCACTGACTAATAAATAACTAGCGTTTAAGTTATATATATTTTAAAAATTAAAAAAGTTTGATCGTTTGAGCTTTTGTTTTTATACATAATCACACGGTTTGACTAAATGAATTGAACTCCATTCTAAACTGCATTCACAGTATCGGGAGACTTTAGAGGAGTCTGAAGATAAACAAATTATTGAGCGTGTACCAGATAATTCTCAGCCAAAAAACAAACCATTTTATTACCTGATTCATAGGGTACTTTACAATTCTGGAAAAACAAAAATTTTACTGATCCCGTCATATGACGGGCTATATGCTAGCGGATAATAAAACTGCCAGACTGACCTTGAGAAGCGAAACTTAATTTTAATGTTTAAAATGTATATGTAAAAGATAATTCTTATGACGCATTCTGCAGTTGAAAATAAAGGCCGTGACTTTGAAAAACGAAACTTAATTTCAACGCTTAATGCTTCGCAGTAATATGCAAATGATAATTCTGACTATAAATGATAATGACTTCCGATACTTCTGATGACGTATCAATATAATCAAAAGTTTTAAAAATATATAAAATTTAATAGGTGTTTATTTTTTTGTGAAAGTCTGAATACTGTTTATCATAAAATAGGAATCCTCACCATGGTCAGTGCTGTGGTGTAGTACATTGCTCTTGTTATTTCAAATCTATTAATAACCCAAGTTTACTTTATATCGTCTTTAATTATATTAAAATGCCTCTGATCTATATTACAGCATTCAAATATAGCACAAAAGATAAGGAAATATGTTAAAAAATATTTTTAAAATATATAAAAAAGTAAAAGAAGCACTACACGTGCTACGCCTGAAAAAAAATAGCCAATGTCCAAGATAACGCTGCATTCTTTTCCTTCCTTCTTTCTATTTAGGCAACCCTATACTTTTTCCATTATCCTGTGCTGATGCTTTCTTTGTTCCATTGTTCTTTGCACAATGCGTCTGTTGAGGACGATAATAAAGTGGACTGTATTTAAAAACTTAACAAAAACTTTAAGAAAAATATGACAGGGTCATACAAGAGCATGGTCTCTGACAATAAAAATATATATCAGGGGATATATAGGAGCAATGGGCTCTAAAGAAGCAATCTCAGGGGAGACGCGGACAACGGTTTGACCTTCCTAGACGGGGTCCGAACGCTCACATTCTGGTTACAATACCAAAAAGGAAAAGAACGCGCTGGATACAACCATTGCGTTTAAGGGGTGGGGGGAACATCGATATGTACCGAACAGCGTCCTTTCCCGGCTCTGCCCAGAAGGACCTTGACTCCAAGGATGGTCCTGAATCGCCTCCTGGAGACCAATCACAATTCTCCAAAACTTGGTGAAGTTTAAGTGCAATTATTTTCACTGGCCACACCACACGCTTCCTGGAGTCGCGAAAAAAACTTGGGCATTCAACCCACAACGTGTGAGTGCGGCGAGCAAATCAGTTTCGCAAACCTTATGTCAAACATAGCTGCACTATCACGGTCAGCGTGTTATACAAATTGTGGGCGAAACAACTAGAAATAATACTTAAACACTGTTTTAACCGTAGAACCTCGGTATAACGACCCCCTGTGGGACCAACATCATATGGTCCTTGTAATGAAAGGTCGTTGTAACGAAATTGAAAAAAAAAATAAAAATTGAGCAAAGAAATGATGTAACAATACATACCTAGAGAACACTTTTATTTATGTGTATTTCCGTTACAGAATTTTTGAAAAAAAAAAGTCTCTGACGCCTGTTCAGTTTATTTGAGAATCTTTCGTTACCACTGATTCCGTATACGTTAGATTTTGAAGGAAATCTTCAGAATTAAATTGTCCTTCAAAATATTGAGGCAAAGCATTGATTGCATTGAAGGCTTCTGTTTCATTCACTTTTTCAAAAGCTTGGAAGATTTCTTCACCGTCGTCGGAATCGCAGATTTCTTCATTTCCGGTAATAAGGGCAATAAAATCGTCCTTATTCAAATTTTCTTCCCAGCACTGTAAAGTTTCGTTTACCGCAACTAACTCATCAAAAGATAATTGAAGATCCGGAAATTTGACACTTAGGAGCTGGGTCAGTTGATTAGTGTCTGGAGTGTCATCTTTTTAGGACATCAATGTCGTATATGACGAAAGGGTCCCTTTAAGCAGACACACACACACACACACACACATATATATATATATATATATATATATATATATATATATATATATATATATATATATATATATATATATATATATATATATATATATATATATATATATATATATATATATATATATATATATATATATATATATATATATATATATATATATATATATATATATATATATATATATATATATATATATATATATATATATATATATATATATATATATATATATATATATATAATATATATATATATATATATATATATATTTATATATATATATATATATATATATATATATATATATATATATATATATATATATATATATATATATATATATATATATATATATATATATATATATATATATATATATATATATATATATATATATATATATATATATATATATATATATATATATATATATATATATATATATATATATATATATATATATATATATATATATTTATATATATATATATATATATATATATATATATATATATATATATATATATATATATATATATATATATTTATATATATATAATATATATATATATATATATATAATATATATATATATATATATATATATATTTTATATATTATATATATATATATTTATATATATATTTATATATATATATATATATATATATATATATATATATATATATATATATATATATTTATATATATATATATATATATATATATATATATATATAGGTTTCTTGAAGTTGCACCACAGTACAATAATTTTAAAATAGTCCACGTGCTCATGAGTTCTGCGGACTAAAATTAGCGGTCGCTCTAACGAAAAATAATACGCTTGGGGTCGTTGTAAAGATTCAAAATTAACATTATTCCTATGGTAAAATAATTGGGACTTTTTTAGATGGTCGTTCTAACGAAGTGGTCGTTGTATCGTGGGGTCGTTAAAAAGGGGTTCTGCTGTATATAAATTATATTTCAATTAGCCGTTACGTTTTAATGTAAAAGCCGAACTTACAGTAAAACGAACTAGTCTGTGAAATAATTTGTTGGACTACTCCAGTCTTATGACAAAGTTTTATGTTGTAATACTCCGGAGAACGCTTCTGGGTGACCCCACTTATAAAATTCAATCTGTTGTTAATGATTTTCGTTATTATAACCCGAATTAAGCCGCAGGAGCTCAGTCAACAAAGGGGTTGATCTCATAACCGCTGAGTTGTAATTTCAAGACTGCAGCCGGCCATAGATTTACCTTGTATATGAATGATGGCTGGAACAAGTCATATATGTTCGAGGTCAAAAGGTCCTCGAAGTTCTCAAACGATACCTTTAGATTCCTAAGATTCATTCTTTTGGCAATTGTTCAGGCACATCCGCCACTTGGGCAATACTGTACACCTGGCGAGACCTGTTCTCTCCCTTTTAAATTATAGCAACCCTGGTGTCAGCCAGTGATACAAAAAAAGATTGTATTCTGGTGCTATTGTCGTTGGAAGCAACAAGCTTCATTTTCTTGTGCATTAAACAATTACAACTAGTAATTGCTTATATTTATTATTTTTTATACAGTTCACATTTACGCTCTCCGCACATGCAATTATTTTCGTTACTATAACCCGACTTAAGCTTAAAGGTCTAGAGGTCTTAGAGAATCTTCAGGTGGATGTGATGAGGCGATTTACATCAGTAATATAATTGATTCATTAATACAAGAAGTAAAATGCTCGGGATCTAAATCTGACCTCATCACATCTTTGTAAAAAGACAGAGAACCATAAATTTATATTTTACGGATATTGTTGTCTTGTACGGTGGTCTCGGACGGGGTTCTGATCCCAGTCCCAGATTAGAATCCCGTCTCCGTACTTGACATTAAATAAGAATGTACCTTTGTGAAGTATTTATGAGTCCCTAAGGGACAGTGCCCAATTAGAAGGGATAAGGTTTTCCACGTTGGCGGTCTCAAGGCGGGGTTTAAGCAGACCAATGAGATTCTTACAACTATCCCGATTGGACGATAAGAAGGAAGAGGGGACAAGGTTGAAATTAATAAAATAAGAAAAATCTAAAAATTGAGAAGGTGTTCGGAAGTCCCAAAAAAGGTGTTCGATAGTCGAGACTAGAGGAGAGTCCGACAGAAGGTGTTCGAGAGTCCAGCCAAGTCCGACAGGAAGGGTTCCTGCATCAAATAGCACGGTCGCACCCCAAACACTCAGGAGGATGCCCCTGACCAGACCAACGAAAGATCCATAGATACCCATCAACCAGCAGTGTTCCGGGCACACCATTTTCACTCCTAAAAGTGTTTACATACATTTTGAAATTGAGATTAGGTCCTCTCTCTATTTACAAAATTACTTAAGTATTAAAAAATTGTCAGAACTAATTTAGAAGATGTTGACAAAGCTTATTTTATGAAAATTAGCATCAGTTTTGTATGTACATAGATGTATATATATTATAAATAAATTTACTTTTTTATATTAAGCTAGTTTCGGATGCTGTTAATTTATCTTTTAGTTTATTTTCATTTCTTATGTCTGTAGTTTCTCAGAACCTGTGGTTAAATTTACAAAAATACTTTTACACAACGCAATCAAAATAAAATCACCACTATACATTTGATCACAGGTTAATACTCAAATATAAACGAGGACTACACGACAGTGGACGGCCCAGCCTCGAGGTCTTCTGCTTGGTCCTTGCTTCTAAAAGACGGGAATTCATCTGGGATAATGTTACTTTCATCTGTAGCCTTCATTCCTTAGAACACACACGTGTCCGTCGGGTGGTTAAAAACGAATGAGAGCTTTTCAGCCGTTTTGGTATAAATATCTGTCTATATTACCAATTTCATTGGATATAAAAAAAAAACTATAACTCGAATCAAAGCACGTAGTAAATATCTATAAAATCATAGAAATTGTACTTGATGAAATAATAAAAAAGATTCGTTCATACGAGACTATTTTTAAAATGATTCGTTCTTTGGATGAACCATTTCCGTGAAATCATTCCAATTTTAATTTCATTTCAATTATAATCCCATATTATGCGTGGAGGTTATACTTGATGAAATAATAAAAAAGATTCGTTCATACGAGGCTATTTTTAAAATGATTCGTTCTTTGGATGAATTTTATTATTGCCGTTCTTTGGATGAATTTTATAATTGCCCATTGCCGTGAAATCATTCCAATTTTAATTTAATTTCAATTATAATACCATATTATGCGTGGAGGTTATAATTGATGAAATAATAAAAAAGATTCGTTCATAGAAGGCTATTTTAAAAATATTCGTTTAAAAATATTCGTTTTAGAGGAGTATGAAGATAAACAAATTATTGAGCGTGTACCGAGAATTTTTGGCGAGAATTATTAATTCTCAGCCAAAATACAAACCATTTTCTTACTTACCCCCTAGGTTACTTTACAATTCTGGAACATTAAAAATTTTACTGGTTGCGTCATATGAAGGACTATATGCCAGTAAATATATATTCGGCATAAATGACCTTATCATTTTTACAAGCTTAAAACATTAAGTGATACTTTCAAACAATATAAAGAATAGGCGAAAGGTATTTGAAATCAATTTACATGGCTTTAATAAGTGTCGTACGATGTTTCGTTCGTAAGTAAAAGTTGACAACACACATTAGTGAGTAGTATATAGTCTAATGGTGGGTATAGAGATATTTAAGTAATATTCACAGACCCGAAATTTTCGTTGTTTGGTCAAAATCTGTAGGAGCGCGATTTGTTTATGAATCCTAAACTGCCAAAAATATTCGCATAAATTAAATCTTATCTCCCGTCGATAAAAGGATGAAATTTTATTTGGGAAACAAAGTGTGGACCCTGAATTCGACCTTAATCCAAAAAGAGAGCAACGCCCAATCTCAATATAAGATGCCTTCATTTCCTTTCGTTTTCGCGAAACCTAGGACTACAGTTTCTACTTTTTTTGCACTGCACATCCTCCAATTTATATACCTACTTATATAAATAATACATATATACATGTAAGGAAAATTCTCAGGGGTTTTCAAAACTTCAATCAAGGGCTAAAAATTTCTTCGTCATTTTGAATTCCCCTTTTTAACCCCTAACCTAAATTGACCACCGGTGCTACAGTTTACGCCCTCGGAGGCCTGACCAATTATAACTCTAGATGGCCCTAGCCGACAATTTAGGTTTGGTTAATAATACATTTTTAATACTTTTTGATCCGTCGCCAATTATACGGAGTAGTCATATAAATATGATAGTAAGCTTCTAAGTTATGAATGTAATATATCAAAATTATTACACTTTAATATCTCATAAAAATTCTCCTCTCTCCCATTCTTATTCCTTCAAATCTATTTTCTCACTTACAAAATATCTTAATTAAAGACTATTTCCTACTTAAAATTCTTCCAAACCATTTCATAAAACTTTCTCTGGAATAAAGGCAAATTTTCTGCCCACGCTCCATATTTTGCAAATATTCCCGTTTCACTTTTCAATGATCTAAGCTCCCTTTTCTTGTTAATAACGCCTACTAAGCAACATTGATTGGGAAAGATTTTCGTCTCCGTCTCGTTCTGGGATCCAACCCTTTTTCTCGCACTTGTTTCGATGTTCATTCTATCTCCTGCCTTTGATTGTGACACACATAATAATACATTTTAATACTTTTTGATCCGTAGCCAATTATACGGAGCAGTTCTAAGTTAATAATGTAATATATCAAAATTATTACACTTTAATATCTCATAAAAATTCTCCTCTCTCCCATTCTTATTCCCTTCAAATCTATTTTCCCGTCTCGTTCTGGTATTCAACCCTTTTCTAGCACTTGTTTCGATGTTCATTCTTTCTTCTGCCTTTGATTGTGACACACATGCCGTTCTCTTACATGAAATGTGATTTAAGTTCTACTCGGAATTGTGTTTCTCTTCAATATGGCTCGACTGCAACATTTTAAATTACTCTAGTTCCTTAGACTTCTCCTTGCCCAGCAAGCCCGGGCAAGTTAACACAATAGGGGCTTAATTATTTGTGACTGGCAGATTAATTTTTGCTGTGTTACATGAATATATTAAGTATCCTCCTAGAAAGGGGTGGTCCAAATACTATCTTTCATGCAGGTGATTAATAGCTTAGAACTGGCTCTGCCAACAGCATTGCAGACTGTACTAGAAGCGGTGATTCACAGTCGAATTGAGAATACAAACAGCTCGTCAAAACAGTCAGTTCGTTGTCAAATCGCTGTTGAAAGAAGACTGTTCAATCTAAACAGATGAACGTGTCGCAAGGCAAAGAGGTTATCGAAGGAAAACTGATCTTAGAAATGAATTCAAGTGCAAAATTTACTGTTGTAGACACGGATGGATTCTGATTACAAACAAGAGAATGTTTGTCCTTGAAGAATCTTTCAACCACCAAAATAACTGTGCGTACGCAAGAAGTGGTGCTCAGCAGAAAAAAAATATCATTCTGCTTCTGTAATGTTTTGGTGGACTGTCAGTTGTGAATGCATCACAGAGATTGATACTTGGGAGAAACCTCAGCAACAGTTTTATCAAGTTTTATCTTAACACATTGTTTGCGGGTACATATCGCAGCGGAATTGTACCGGGAGCGGACGTTTTGATCGTATATTTAGTTATTCAGTTAAATCTCAATAAATCGATAATTATTTAATTTTTTAACCAAATTTTCGTATTTTATATTAAAACATATATATATATAAATAGACAAATAAACAAATATATATTACATAAATATACACATATATATATATATATTACATAAATATACATATATATATATATATATAATAACCTTTTCGCAAGGATAAATAAAAAGTTAATTTTAAATCTAAATTGATTTTTTTTAATAAATCTTCAAGTTCTGTGGTTCCACACCGACTAATGTAAAAACTAGTTTTTATTTGTCTAAATTTTTCCAGAATCTATGTAGTAGACAAGAACATTCGGCTTCATTTTCCTGTATATACCGTTATTTTTGTACCCACAAACAAAACATGTTGTTACACTAACCCGTACTAGTACGTGACCCGCGCTCAAGTATCAATCGTCAGAAAACGTACTAGTACGTGTCCCGCATACAATGTGTTAAGACCAATAGTGAAGGGTTTAGTATCGTTTCGGTCAGGAATAAAAAAAAATGTTCCATTTCAGGCGTTGATGGTGAGATGAGTTGTTGGTTATTCCCGTTTCAGAAGTTTTTGAGATTACTATTAGTGGCTTATAAGCGCCCACAGTTGGGTTTAGCAAGGATCTCTCCAACATGTCCTCCCGCATTCGCTGTTGAACTGAATTGTTCATGCATCGTCATTTTTCATTCTGCAACTGTTTTCCTGACGCTCATTGCTTTTAGATTAAGATGAATATAATTTCTTGCCTGCAGTATATTCTTATATTCCTAATCGTGATGGAATACACAAAGAAAAAACTGGGTTAAAAAGCCTTCATTTTTGGTAGAATGTCTTCCCGCTTTAAAAAAGAATAAAAGAGCGAAAACAAACGATGGTTGTGATGATGCAAGAATAGTTTTATAAAGCATTATGATAATAATGTAAAAATGAAAGTGTAAAGCCATTTATGTGCACACAATGATGAAAAGATTGCTCCAGGAAAGAATTCCTGAACCCCTTGTGGACCAGCACGTAAATGTTGTACGAGTCGACCGTTGTGAAAACCGTTTCCATTTAACGCCATCTAGTAATTAAATCTAGCATTTAAAAATGAAAATAAAATGCTAAGATCTCCTATTACACTACGTAATGCTGGTCTTTCAATATCAACCGGAGATTATCGCGTGGAGACGACGCTGGACTGATAAGAGTGAAATCGCTGCGTCGCTTATACGAGACGTTGGTCGCAAATGGGTTAAAATGTATTCCGCGAAACCCTATGTCAGTCCATATTAACAGTTGTCCAACATTTGTAGGACATTGGCCAATATAGTTGTGCTACCTGAAGTGATCTTCGAGTGGAAGCAATCCTTTCATTAATGCGGCATATTTTTATATTGTAAGGGAATTCCTCTTAAGAAATTCAAGTGTAACGTTCGAGGTGCAGACGAGGTTACCGCTTGAAAGGTGCTCTTCGCTACGTTTGAGTTGGAGTGATTATAACCAAACGATGGTCGAATCGGTAGAGCGGTACCATAGTTTGTGGGTTTGTATCCCGCTGCTAGCATGGGCGCTTGTAGCCGTCAGGAATCGGCTTTATGCAGTAGATACCTGTATTATTATCCTTCGTGTAGCAAAACAGTACATCGTAGCGCTCCCAACCGAACTATAACCCAGATAGCAAATTCAGTTTGCAACAAGCTTGTTCTGCAAGCCTGCAAACTTGCAGCAAGTTCAACATGACAAATATGCAAGTTTGAAACAGGACTGCAGCAAGTCTAAGAATTTTCGTTAGCTTCAAGTTTGTCATGACAAGTTTGCCACAGTTTTGCAGCAAAATAGCGTTGTAAAGGAGTGGTCGTTTTATGTTCCGTCTAACTTGTAGCTGTTTTGCTGCAAGTTTGTCTCGTCAAATTTGTTAGGACAAGATATTATCCAGAAAAAAAATCGAACTTGCTGCAAGTATGCATGCTATCTGGGAAGAGTCTGATAGACATTATTACACACACATCTATATAGTTACAAATTTGGTAGCATTATTGAGCTTCAATATCGTAAAATTATGAGCTTTAAACAGCAATAATGCGTCTTCAATCTGATATTGTTATGAATTTTACAATAAGCACCAAGAACGCCACAGCTGATAAAGCGATATTGCGAAAATTTGGGGAGATAGAAGCAATATGAGATACCTAAACTTCGTTGGATTGATTCAGTGGAATTTGATCGACGTGAGGATCTAGAAGAAAATGGTGAAATTCAGGCTGTCATGGAAGACTTTGCCCACCCTGAGTTGTTGTGATAATGCTGATAAACAAAATGAAAAGGAAGTAAATCAACATGAAAAGAAGATTGAAGAATAAGTCTTTAAACAAGACATCGAAATCTAGAGAAAGGACTACTACTTGTCTTTCAAGTAATACGCAAACGAATGATGATATTGCATTTAGCTTTATTTTTTACAAATAAAATGGATATATTTACAGATCTCGAATAGAAAATTAACATAAACTTACACTTATAAATTTAAAATGGTTAAAACATGACAGGAAATTGCCAGGCACTACGTGTACACTAAATCTACACGTCTTCCTTTGCTTCAGCTGCCAACAAAAGCAATTTTGAAATAAAATTAAACTAGACCACCACGAAGCGACAAGATAAAAGTAAATTTCTCCTCATCAAGAATCTATAGAGAAATATCCAGTCTGGTTGAAGGAAAACAGGATGGTTCTAAATTTCCAAAGATGTTCTCTAAGTACAGCATGGCAGAGATGATTAAGATTTTCTTCTGTAAATCATTCGATGAAACGCACTGAAATGAGCTGAAATTTTGACTAAATATTGCTTTGGACTATGTGTCCTTGGGTGAACTTACAGAACTATGGCCGAATAGCAGATCGCTGCTCTTCGGTACTGTAGTTTATGGGTCTGAATCCCGCTGCTAGAATTGTTCGGAATCGGCTTTAAGCAGTAGGTTCTGGTTTCATCAGTCCTCACATCCTGCTGTCTAGAGGGATGAGCAGGCCAAGGGATAATATTGGGTTTAATTGAACGAAGTTTATTATTTTCAATATGGTCCCATTCTTCTTGCCATTGTTTATAAAGAAGTTTCACCACCTGGTGTTTTGCATCACAATATGGCAAGTCAAAATGTAAAAAGTTACTTGCAGACTTAGAAGCTTTGACTGCTGCTTCATTCCCTTCAATTCCAACATGTAATGGTACCCAGCAAAAATAGATGGAAAAACCAGAAAAGGTGAGATTTTCGAGAATATTTCAAACCTTAAAGACGAGAGGATTACTGCGAGGATTAGGTGAAGACAAAGAGTGTAAAGAGCTCAAGAAATCCGTGTAAATAATGTAGTTCTTCCTACGTCCATCCAAACTTTGCAAAGCTTTAAAAATGGCTAAATTCTCACCAGGGAAAATAGATAAGGCGGGATGCAAACGGAAACTACAAGCTTGCTCGAAATCCATCCCCAGATAGCATGCATACTTGCAGCAAGTTTGATTTTTTACGGATAATATGTTGTCATAACAAATTTGCAGCAAAACTCTTGCAAGTTAGACGGAGTATATAAACCCTGCGACCACAGTCTGTATTTTGCCACGACAGTAACCACCAAAACTGTGGCAATCTTGTCATGACAATAATGTGAAGCAGTAAAGACAATACTACAAAGTCATGTTCGTGAGAGTTGAAGAGAAGGATCACTCAGCAAACGTTCGTGAAACCCGAGTACCTAAAGGAGGTCCAGATTCAGAGCTATCATTGGCCTAAGGGATCTCTTAGTTGGTCCGGGAAGAATGCCTACGGTCCTACTTTTTACAACACGAGGGCTATGAGCACCGTACACTGCGGAGCTTACTCATTACCCCATTAGACGGCTATAAAGCGACCACTCCTTTTTCAACCCAATGCTGCAACTGTGGCAATCTTGTCATGACAAACTTGAAGCATCTAAAAGTCCGGTCATTGCATGAGAGTTAAGATAACTCGTAGCCGTTTCCAGGAGATGGTGTTGGAGCTGTCGGATCTCTTAAAAGGTTTGGCTTATATTAATTATTACAACACGAGGGCTAATGAGATATTAGCTGCCGATTTTTATAAGAACATCCATCACTGTGGGATTCCAACCCACGAACTCTGATACCGAAAAAATTGCCATCGTTCAGATGGTCTTATGTTCGTAGTTTATCTTAGGAGCGGTTCTCTTAAAAGGTGCAATTATTTTAATTATTCAAGTATGGTTATTTTTTAAAGTAACATTTCTCTATATTTGGCAACTATCTCAAATTTCTAAAATTGAATAGATGTGTTAGTTTTTGATTCACTATGCAATGTTTTCTCAAGCACATTATTGGGCCATGTTTGTTGAAAATTGTAATTTTTAAGTGAGTTTTTCTCAACTTTTTGGAGAGTTTCTAAAATTTCGTTTTAACTCTTTTTTTCTTCCTTTTAGGCCAGTTGAGTGCAGGATTTATAAATATTAAATTATCTTCAATGGTATTGTGACGCCTTCAATGTTTTCAAATGAGAGGTAACGTGAATAATGGATCACAGTCAAAGATAAAATTGGAAATTTACTTTTATTCTTGATTAATTACGGCTATTTACAAAGGAACGTTAATTCCCAAATCCTGTAGAACTGCAAAGAATGGTTGCCGGTAAAACTTCCTCACGACTATCACAGTCGAAAGAAAAACAAGACATTTAATAATCTCTTACAAGTGGGGAGGCTTTTCAGGGTGCGATCACACCCAATTTATCCCCCGCTCGGTATCCGAGACTCTGCCGCTCCCTATATGAGCGGACTTTACGAATCTCCCGAACTAGAAAGCTGTCGCTGGAAAAAAGGCGAAAGCCTCCACGAGGTCAACACACCTCCGAAAAAAATGACGAAAAGCCCTGAGTCGCAAAATTGTAGGCTTTTTATATACCTGGGGGGGTCAGTTACGGTTCCGCCAATTGTTTTTTTGGGGGGTCAGTTAAGATCCCAGTTACTTGAGAACTCCAGCTAAAGTTACAGTTATAATTTTTAGCTGAATTCTCATTCGCTGGCTGTCCCTTTACGGAATTCCCGAGCATTCATTAACGAGATCCATCAGGGGCATATTTGTCTATTCAGTCCTATTGTCAAGATCCCAGACTCTGTGACGCCACGCTATTGTCCAGGTAAACATGTGTACTACGATCAGCTGTTTTGGCGCGTGCTCGGACATAGGGGAGTCTTCACAGTATTAACCCTTTTTTCTCTTTATAAAATATCATTTCAAAGTTTCTTAGATGGCTTTATAGGTTGTTTGATCGCCAGATGGCAGTGTAATCCTTCCTAATAAAGGGTATTCAGAAACCGCACCCTTTATTTCATAATCATTCAATCAGATAACTTTCGATATTAAAACCTCTTCTGACTATCCTGTTGCATGATATGACACTATAGCGGGTATTAAAGTTGTTGATAGGCACCACACGAATGATGATGTTGCTGTAACCACTTTGCACCCAGACAACGATCTTGGAATCTAAGGATTTCAAAACAAAGGTTGTTTTTACTTCAAAATTCACTTTCTTTATAAACTTACAACTATATTTGGTGATTTATCTTATCACTCGGCTGAAGGTACGTAATTACATTTCTTGCTCAATTATTTAAATAGAAACAAGAAATGAAATGCTAGAAAAGGGGGGAGGGGGGATTTCGTACTTGCTAACCCTAACTCATCCAGAATCTAATATGGATGTATCTATCCATTCCAGGTCCAACTCATTCATCAATTCGAGGATAGACGGACAGATAACTTAGGCTATTATTATATAGGGGATGATAGGGTATATTAGCATATATATACTGTATATATATAGTATATATTAGTATATATACACTGGATGCTGCAAAGCCCAGGCAAAATCCCCTCCTAGATTTTTTATAATCTGTACAAGAAACACTGTTTCTGATTGACTATGACATAGTGATGGTCACTCGTCTTCCTAGTGCAGGTGAACCTAAAAATAATATTAGTATTTAACCAAGTGTTCTGCTGGGAAAACCCTGATACGCAGTGAGAGAGGCCAAACAAGAAAGGGTGTGAGAATTAAGAAAAA
>CM063510.1:148866788-148914288 GCA_032207245.1 Pardosa pseudoannulata
GAGATTTAACTGAATAACTAAATATACGAGCAAAACGCCCGCTCCCGGTACAATGAGGAATTTTCACGTTTTCTAATTTTAATTTTAAACGACAGAAGACAAAAAAGTAAGTAGGACAGTAGTTATTTTTCTATCATTTGGGGGCCTAATGAGTGATTTCTAATCGGTTTTATAGCGGACTCTTTAACGTCTTTCAAAAACGATACTTTTCCTCCGCAGAGTTTGTGACGTCATCGTTCATGTTGACACCGAGCGCCTATGATGTCTACATGTTAAAAGGCGACTTTTAAATTTGTTTCTGTGTAAAGTATCGCATATAATAGAAATTTTTTTATTATGTCTGACATTAAAAAATCATATAAATATTGTATTGTGCCACTCTGTAAAAATACAGTAGCTAATTGCAATGAGAAGATATTTTTCAGCGTTTCCAAAGATTCGCATACGAGTAAAATCTGGACAAATGCGATGAAAAGGTGTGAGAAATTAAACCCCAAATTATCATATCATCTCTATGGGTTTGTGAAGACCATTTATAGCCGCGGAACTGTACACTCAAACAATGTTTTAGTTTAGTTTACTTTAGTTTGGTTTGTAAAACTACGTTCTACTTTTTGCATCACGGGGGCTATTGGCACACAATGTGTTAAAACAAATTTCATCAGTTTTTCCAAACATTTTTCAGTACCTCGCAAACTTGTCTTTATTTAAACGTAAGTTTAGAATAAGAAAGCTAAGTTAAAATATTCGAATAAAACACAAACTTGTGCAAAAAAAAACAATATTTTATCCAATATTATCCCCTATATAATAATAGCCTAAGTTATCTGTACGTCTTCCTCGATTTTATGAATCGGTTGGACCTGGAATGGATAGAGGCATCCATAGTTAGCAAAATTCAAAGAGTAATGTTTAACTTCTCCTAAACTATAGATCCGATTCTAAAAGAAATTGGTATAAATAGGCTTCATATCACAACGAAAAATACTGCCTTCTTTAAAACGTTCGAAATCCACCCCTTCCCCTCTTTTCGAGTTTTTAATACCATTATTTTAACTCATATCTTCCCCGGTTAAGAGCAGGCGATTAAATTTATCTATTTGTCACACAGCAAATAGGTAAAAATAACATTTTTCTAGCATTATGACGTCATTCCTTTAACCATCTCATTGAATCATTTCTTATTTTAAACTAGCATATAGCCCATCATATGACGGGATTAGTAAAATTTTTAATATTCCAGAACTGTTAAGTGCCCAATGAGGCAGGTAAAAAAAATGGTTTGTTTTTTTGGCTGAGAACTATCTGGTTCACTCTCAATAATTTATTTATCGTCATACTCCTCTAGAGTCTCCCGATCCTGTAATGCAGTTTAGAATCACATTGAATTCATTTAGTCAAACAGTGTGGTTATGTATAATAAACAAACACACAAAAGAACAAACTTCTTAATTTCCAAATATATATAAATTAAAAGTTAGATATTTATTAGTCCGTGAAATAGACTCCTAGACTTATATGAAAAGAATTTATTGTTAATACCGGTGGTAAAAGTTTCATTGCAACAAAAAATAATCGATGATTAAATTTAAAATTATCACGTATGTACCTAATCTATTATTTAAGCCAAATATAAAAGAAAATCATTTACGTAATATCTAAGTTCAGTGATAAAAGATATTAAAATAGTGTAGACGATATTTAAATAGTTTAAAATACGAAATGATTAAATGAGATGTTTAAAGGAATGACGTCACAATGCTAGAAAAAATTGTTATTTTTACCTCTTTATTAAGTGATAAATGGATAAATTTAATCGCCTGCTCTTAACCGGGGAAAATAGGGCTTGAAATAATGCCATTATACGCTCGAAATGGAGGGAAGAGTTGGATTTCGCATATTTTAAATACGACAGTATTTTTTGCTGTGAAGCATATTTATACCATTTTATTTTAGAATCGGATCGGTAGTTTAGGAGAAGATAAACTTTATTCACTCTTTGAATGGATGCCTCTATCCATTCCAGGTCCAACCGCTTCATAAAATCGAGGACAGACGTACAGATAACTTAGGCTATTATTATATAGGGGATTATTTAAATTATGCCTTATTTTCATACGTTTTATCATTGAACCTAGATATTACGTAAATAATTTTCTTTTATATTTGGCTTAAATAATAGATTAGGTACATATGTGATAATTTTAAATTGAATCATCGATTATTTTTTGTTGCAATGAAAATTTTATCACCGGTATTAACAACAAAGACTAGGAGTCTATTTCATGGACGTATATCTAGCGTTTAAGTTATATATCTTTGAAAATTAAGAAATTTGTTAGTTTGTGTGTTTGTTTTTTATACATAACCACCTAAATTTTGGTCATCATTCATATATACCACCAAATAATCACTGCCAATATGAAAACCTCCTCTGTCCATCCTATCAAGTAATATTACAAGGTAAATTAAAGGTGGCAACTAACATGCGGTCAATAAAGATAAACAAATTATTCAGCGTGTACCAGATAATTTTCAGCCAAAAAACAAACCATTTTTTACCTGTCTCATAAGGTACTTAACATTTTGGAAAATTAAAAATTTTACTGATCCCGTCATATGACGGGCTGTGTGCTAGAATTGACTATAATATTGGATATATTGGATCCTATAATATTGACTTAAATGACTACATTCTGGAAATGCCGACCTATCTGAAAAAATACTGACTCTGACTTTACTGGTCATTTTTCATCTTTAGAGTTATCGACGTCAACCGACATATATCGTTTGAATTGTCTAACCTCAAAATTATTTATTGCCTGTGTTGTGGTGTAGTACATTGCATTGTCATTTCGAAGACATTGATAACCCCAAGTTGCTTTACATTTCTTTTAACCCCTTAACTGCCGCGAGCGTATTTATATAAGCCTTACGCTTGGATGCATTAACTGTCCCGTAACGCGTATGTGTATACCTTGTATATGTTAAATGCTTCATAAATAAGTGTACTTAACGACAATCAGGAAAGTACTAAGAAACGTATTGCTGGAAGACTTATATATACGCCCAAAGCAGTTAAAGCATTGACTTCGAAGACGTATATATACGCCTGGGCAGTTAAGGAGTTAATTATAGTATAGTACCACTGTTCTATATTACAATGTTCAAAATTAGAAGAAACGACAAGAAAATATGCAAAAAAATATATAAAAATTAAAAAGTAAAAGGAGCACTCCACGTGCTACGCCTCAAAAAAAATTGCCAATGTCCAAGAGAATGCTGCATTCTTTACCTTCCTTCTTTCGACTCAGGCAACCCTACACTTTTTCCATTATCCTGTTCGTTGTTCCATTGTCCTTTTTACAATGCGTCCTTTTCCGGCTCTGTCCAGAAGGACCGGAACTCCAAAGATGGTCCTGAATCACCTCCTGGAGACCAATCACAATTCTCCAAAACTTGGTGAAGTTACTTGGGCATTCAACCCACAACGTGTCAGTGCGGCAAGCAAATATCAGTTTCGCAAACCTAAACATAGCTACACTCTCACAGCCTGCATTGACACGACAGATTCTTGCTTTCCTGGAGTTGTAGATAAATTACAGTTTGAATGTAATGTCATATTCCTTGTAACACACCACCTTCTGTAGTGCTATGTTACTGTGTGACCTTCCAGCCTACTTTACTTGGACTGTTTGAAAACCGTCACTGAGGATGCATTAAATTACCTCCGAAACTATTAGAACAACAAACGATATTTATTTACCACATTGACGAAAAATTAAAGATTAAACAAAATGACATAGTTCTGAGTCTCGGATCCTGTCTTAACCAGATTAGATAACCGAGCATTCCATGTCACAATAACACCAACGTAGTGTTTCTCTCACATCAAAGAGATGTCTGCAGGTCGCAGGCACTATGTCGACTCCTCGTACTCCAGTGCCGCAGATCTTCTCTCCCTTCTCCGGCGGGTCAGCTTCTGGAAACTTGAGCCCCTCCAAAAAGGGAAAATCCTCCTTTCCGATGCCCTGCAAACGCAAACAAGCGACACATCCGAATAAACCTTATCAGCCCCCTTTAGCAGGCCGGCTCCTATTTCCCCAAGGAACGCCGGGTAGCAGGGGTCAATGGGAGCAATTTTTCAGATATCGTGAAGGGCCCACATATGCGAAACACAGGTCGTGTTTGCAAATTCCTTACGCCCCTCAACTGAGTTTCTCCCGGTAGTCGATGTGATTGTTTACCACTTTTCATTTCAATACGCATCATTCTTTTTAAGTTCTAAATTTACATTCTTATTAATTAGTTATTTCTATTCAATTCATACCTTCCTTATTTTTCTGTAAATCACGAAAGTCGGAGACTTTTATTTCTACTACTCGATTCAATAGAATTACTAGATGTATTTGCGCCATTATTTATATCTTCAACTAGGGGTGTACGCAAGGGTAGGGGTTTAACCCCCCCCCCCCTGAGCTCAGACAAAATGACAAAAATTAAAATTTTAGTAGAAATTATGCGGGCTATTATTTTTTAGAATTATGAACCCCCCCTTGAAATTCTGCGTACGCCACTGTCTTCAACTGCTTCCCTGTCGCAACTAGCTTCAGACAGACAAGCAAAAGAATTCCTAATTACTATTTCATTGATAATTTTTCAAGTTTTACTATCGCGCTTTCTTAAATCATTAGTACTAGTGACTAATTTAAAATCATTATTAACGTCATAATCTTCATCGTAGCTGCATTCGGATTTGTGTTTGTTTGCACGTGATTTGGATACACTTGCTGGTATTCGGCTCTTTCAAAAGTTTCCCAACATTTGTAAATTCTGCATGCGATTTTCGGGACACAATATTATTATCAACTATATGTGATAAATTTCGTTTGTGGGTATGGTACAACCTGAGTTTAAAAAGAAAAATAATGACCATAAAATCTTTCACCACATATTATTTTCTACTCTCTCATAACCCTATTCTAGTTTAGTTTTTACCAAAATCTAAGAATGATGATAAGTGTTGCCAAAATACAAAAATAAAGTTTTACAAGCATTTACAAAATAACATTTATAATTAATGAAATATTTTAAAGTTAATTATTTACATTTAAATTAATTATGTTTAAAGTATGACTAATTCTAAATTAAATATATCGTTACACACTTCATTATTCCTATTCTTAGCAATTTTTGATTGAGGTTAAAAATCTTAAGAATCAACTGTTATCAGCAACAATATTTCTCAAGTTCCTTTCAGTTACTGAATTTCCGGCCCACGGGTAACCCAAAGTAGTCGTCTTTCTAACAATAGAGCAATTTCACGCAACGTCACGAACTGTTTACATGCCCTTTCAGTCATTTTCATGTTTACGACAACCAATAAGCTGCCCTTCCGTTTGAAATGAAAGCCGGAATCATCATAAGTTGAGATGTGGCCTACTGCGTGAAATCGCCCTATGGTTGTTAATTCACGAACTACTGTTTGCATTTTCGTTAGAAGATCAATGGAAGATTATAATTTAGCAAAAACAGCTTGGGTGTGAATTACGACTTAGGTTTCGATGGTAACGCCGCTATATCCCTGTTTACATGACAAAAATTCCTCTTAAGTCCAAGTAGGAAACCAGAAAAGAGAAGGAAATGTAAAAGATTGTCCTGAAAAAGACAGTTATTGTAGACACTCAATACCACATGTATCTGTTGTATGTCATATAGAAAAACAATAACGGATATTTCGAACCGTCATGACCCTTTCTGAACTGTACCAAAACCGAAACCGACCGAGAATTCGATACCTTAAGCAGATGCACGTAACAAGTGACTTGTATTTCTTCACGATTGGTCAAATATTCTATCTTTCTGGAGATAATGTGGAACATTCTTTGATTCTGAAGATTCTGTTTCTCCAGGCGATTCAGAGTGTGCGGTCAAGCCCCCTCTTAATCTACATAGAGCTCCGAATAGCATTCTGTCTTTCTTCAGACAATATAGAAGGCTACTTTTTTTTTTCTGCAGACGATATCGCTCTCAACCATTTTTTCTTTCTTTGCAGACGGTGAAGTTTGCCGGGATACTAACAGCAGCGGGTGTCACACGGTTCTGTTTGAGTTCGGTTCCTCTCTCAACGGTTCGGGTATCGACCTGTGGGTGTGGAAGTTTGAGGAGGCGCCCCAGGAGGTCGTCCTCTCCGTATCCTTCTCGCTGGACGACGAAGTGCAGTATTCCTCCTACTTCGAGGTGGGCGACACCGGATGGAACAAGCTCCGGCTGCTCGAGAGACTCTTGCTTCCCGATAACGACACGGTGCAGGCCCAGGTGCAGATCATAGGTAATTCATATTGTCACGAAGATTCGAATGAACACACTATTTAACTTAACAGACGAATTTATTGAAGCTAAGTAACAACTCGCAACTTTACAAGATCGAGAAGTTGCCTACAAATAGTGGGTATCAGCTTTTATACCCTAACAGAATATTCGAGAAATAACTAATTTACATAATAAAGAAATATCAAGAATGTTCTAGAACATAAGACAACAATAAATAACATTTTTTAAATTAAAAATCCACACTTTGGATCAACCGCCATGGCGAGCATGGAACCCACAAACTTCGGGTCTGGATCTCGTACTTTGACCCTTCGGCCACTGAGCTCGTTAGCGAGTTTATTTATGCGGCAATATTAGGCATACTACGAAAGTGTTTTATTCCGCTCAGGATCGTGATCCCATCCTATATGTCAGAGTTTTTTAACTTTATTCCCCATCTGGGCACATCTGACAGATAGGAAATTGCTGACCGGCGAGTATACCGATTCTTTATTTTATTGCAATCATGCGCATCATAAACAATATCCTACACTAAAAAGATAAAAAAAAATTCAAAATAATAACATTTAATGCTATTTTTGGCATTACCTACTAATTTTTCAAAGTCAGGCGTATAATATGATATTCCCAATCTTAGAGCACAGTTATCGATCGCAAATCTTTGAGATTGATATCGTTAACTCGAGATCTGATTGTTGATTTAACTGTGTTCATTGGTGAAAACAGCGATTCACTTAAATATGTGGAACCGAAGCAGGATTTTAATTTGTAAACTACTTTTTTCAAGAGGGGATACATTTTACCTTCGGCTAGATTCCAAATATCGAGTGGAGTGGAGTAGTAGTGTTCCTGTGGTAGCCTTTTACGAGGATGAAACCGAAACTAGAAGTTTCTGTAGGAAGGAATGGCAACTGTTCATTTTTTCGAAAGTTTCTAGGAACGGTATGGCAACGACTTGAAATGTGGATTTGAAATTTTAGGGGTACAACAGATGGCACCACTAAAATTTCGAATCCACATTAATAAAGTAAGAGAACGTCCTTCGGAGCACGGACTTCTTTTATTTATTTATTTTGCAGGTCGCTGGGCGGAGCACCGGGGCCACCAGCGCCCTTACCTGATGGCTACCCTGCCGTGGTTGGCAGCCCGTCAGCGGCGGGACGTCGAAGAGGAAACGTGCGACACGAGCGAATCGTGCTGCCTGCGGCCCCTTCGCCTGTCGTTCAAAGAGATCGGCTTCGACTTCATCACCTACCCCGAAACTCTGGATGCGAACATGTGCGTGGGCCGATGCCACCTCGACCACAGCACCCTGCGCACGCACTACGAGCGAGCACTGCACACGACTCTCGAGAAAAACGCCACCCTGGCCGATACCCTGGGAGAGTGCTGGACCCCCTGCTGCAAACCCAAGCGGCTGAAGGACGTGCGAGTCATCTACAAAGACATTAATAACTTTCACCACGACCAGTTTTTTCCAGAACTCAGCGTAGAGTCCTGCAGCTGCTCATAAGGGCACCAAGACAGAATACTGAGTCACTCTACCTCCCACGGTTGAGAGACGCATCATTTCTAGACGGAAATAACACCATTGGTGAATAAAAAACTATCGATTACTTGGTAATCGTCACTATTTCGGTCACGAGACTAGAAATATCCAAAAATGATGATTCAATTATCAATAACAGCAGATACTCGAAAATCTGGGAGATCGTTGCCATCTACTTGATAAAAATTCTACAAATTGTTTCTTATTAGCCCTTAAAAATGGACGCTGGTCAGTAATGGGATAAGAAACAGGAAAACAGGTCCGTTCTCCACTTTGAGTTGTTTACAGTTCTTTCAGAAAGTTTTGACCATCGAGGCAATGGTGGTGCCAGAATTGTGGGTACAAAGCCTGAATTCAAAGTACAATAAAATTTCAATCTTTCAAAAAATAAATAGACACACACATACATAAGTCGTACAAATACATCCATAGTTTTAGATACATACACAAAACGGATAAGCATCACAAAGAATCACATTAAAAATTATAATTGCAAAGCGTCATGACGCTTTAAGTTTTTAGCAGCATGGGAAATACTGGAGTGCATTTAGTTGAAGAATTTAAACTAATTTTCTCTATAGTTAAGAAGATTTTTTAAAAAAAATTGAGAAAGGAATTATAACACGTCCTTTATCTTTACGAAATTACATACTTACCTTTATATGGCGACAAAATTCGGAAACAAGTATGGCATAATTAGTCATTGATAAACTACCGTTTTATAGTAGTAAAATAATTCTTCTAGCTCCTAAGGCTAGCTTGTTCAAACCTCCTTAAGCCGAAAATAATATTAAATTTGCCCAGCTTTCGTGATTATTTTTATATCGAAGAAATGATCTCACTCTTTTCGTGGTAGTAAATGCAGTGAAAACTAGTAATGAACACAAATTTTAATAAGTTTTATAAATCTTGCAATGCATACATTGAAAGTATTTCGAGAAGGGTACAGACCCCGTGGTAGAGCTGGATGATATCAGAAATTTAATATCGCTATATATCCTCTAATATCAATATTGTTGAAATATCGCGAAACTTTTTTATAATAGCAATGAATAGATACCACTATTTTTAAGACTAATAGTATCCATTTAATCCCAAACAACACCATAAGCCAAAAATATTTACAGGAGAAATGAATGAACAAGCAACAAGCTATTGAGTTTAACAACTTGTGCACATATCACTGATAATTGCGATCAACCAGTGAATATTGATATCTTTGATATAACCCGATAGATACTAGCGAGTAGCAGATGCAGAGAAAGAACAATAATGAACTTCTGGTTTTTATCCAAATCCATCATCAGAATATATTGGGGGATATACTACGAAAGACATGGTCAAAGTGGTGATAATACTGAAAGTTAGATTGTATCAAGGGCACAAATAAATACGGAAGAAGTTATCAAACAAACGCAGTAACTGGCAATATCGCTTTTTATTGATGTATGAAAAATATTCAGGATATCTTTCGAAGAACAACGATATTGCGTGCAGAGGGAAAACAGTACCGCTGATGGAAGATGTATCAGCAGAACAGAATTTTAAATATCGTTATCGCGATATGGGACTACTTAAGAATTGGGTTCCCCTTGGCAAATTTGGAGAAAATATTGGCGATATTTACTAAAACACAAAGGTAATCCATTCAAACATTGTAATTCTTGCTTTTTCAGGCGACTTTAAATTAATGCACAGTGCGCCATCGTAATAGAATTATATACTCTTACTTAGTTAAAGAAAACGACTTGAAAACCGACCATTTATATTTATGGGCAATTAATCCCTTAACAGTTTACAAACGCAACAGCTCCAAATTATTAAAGATCGGCCACAGTGAACCATTAATGTTTTGTTATATCTAATTTTTTAAGCATTGCGAGCTTTTAATATATAAGAAAAGAATTACACAAGGAGAGCTGGATGCAAATATCATATAAATTATAATATACACAGATTGTTTGGACACTGTGATATCAGGAGAAAATGTTAGGCGACCATACTTAAACTATTATCGCCAAGTTGGCGGGGGAACCCAATTCTTTAGTTAAGCCTCACGATATTTTAATATCAATATTTGACAATACATTGATAATCAATCCAGCCTACCCCCTGGGCTTAATACGTCCTCACTCGGAGGTGCCAGATTCGTTTAACGAGGCAAAATAATACTCGGCTATTTTACATTTGCCTTGGCCCCAGGTTTTTAACTGGTGTATCCACCCAAATTGTGCGACTGTGATTCATTTTAAATATTTTATATAATGTTAAAATATATAAATATTACATACGCTGCTTTATTTTGCGAATGTGTGTCGGTAATTCGGCCTTATTAAATGGAATGTGGGTCTCACAACCGTGGTTGGACTGCATATATTCTAATACAATATTTGTAGGAAAATTTCGGTTTCAAATTGACTATTTCCTGTAACATATAATACTCGTATTCAAGGGGGGGAAATCTTGTTCAATAAGAACATCGCTCTATTACTACACTTCTACCACATATTACTTTTGTCATTCTTGATTTCCTAATATTATTGGACCCCTCTATTTTGTTCTACTACCAGAAACTGAAATGATAGTTTACCTACTCCTCCTACTAAAAATAATCTGACGATTTTCTTAAAGTACCATTATCTTATAAAAATATTCCAAAATGTAAAGTTTTTATTTTTAGATTCAACTTTTTCTTAAGATTATCTTAAAATTTTTTGAATTTCTTAAGGTGAATGAAATTTATCTAAGACATTCTGAAGAAAATGTTCAGACAATTTGCAAAATAACTTTATCTTTAAAATATCTTAAGAATTTTTTTTCAGAGATACTTTTTTTTTTAATATTCTTCAAAAAATTATAAGTCAGAACTTAAAAAGTGGTTTCAAGGTGTTAAAAGGTAGAACTTAATATTTTTTGTTTTTAATTCTGTGATATCGGCAATTACGCAAATTATAGTATTTCTGTTTTTTTCATTGAAACACAAACTTGTATAAACATATTTTAAAAGGAGAGCAAATAAAACCTTTTTTAATAATTTTTTTTCGCAGCAAATATAACAAAATAATCAGATTGAAAAATGAGTAATAAAATGTTTTATTTTGCGTATCTGAGCTTTTCTGATAGAGGTGTGTAACGGATGTATAAAAAAGGATACCCAGAAATGTCATTTTACAGGTTGCATTGAGATTTTGAAAGTATTTTATACCATCCAGAAAGTTATTTAAACCTATAAGTGAGCAAGAAATGGGATTTTAAAATCAGTTTCACTTGAAAACATTTACAATGAAATTTATTAAATACTGTATGAAAACTTGAAAAAAAAAAATACAACTACATTGAGAGCAGTTACATGACTTGTAAATAAATATAAAAAATAATAAAAAAAAAGGGGGGTGTGTACCGACTTTTCCTTTTGGCCCCCATAGCAACCAATTCCCTCCAGTCCGATAACAAGCCTGAAGGACTCTAAGAGGGTCTCAGGACTAAAATATAAGAACCACATGGTTATGTTACTACTTTTTGACTTTCCATAACTTTTTTTTTATTTCACACTAAAATGTCTTTTTTAAAAAAAAAAAAAAAAAAAATCTGTTGTATATCTTTTTAATAAACTAACCTTAAATTAAAATGTCTGAAATTTTTTTGTATTAATCACTTGTATATCATTAATAAACTAACCTTAAATACTTATAAAAGTAATAAAAAATATATAATTGTAACAATTTTTTTTTTATTCTTTAAAACTGTTCTCACTTGCTTGCACGTTTACAAGAAATATTTTGCACACAAATGTTAAATTTCAAGTTTTTAACGAAGAACATACTTCTAAAATTGAATCTAACATAGTAAAAAACCTAAGTTTAAGCCTATTTTATAATTTTAAATTATGTGTATAATTTTACCACTTTTTGGGGGTTATTTTGAAACGTACTTCCCTCTCTAAAACAAAAAATATGACTCTCGTAGTAATCATTTTAGTTCCATTAAAAGAAAATTATAGTGACGTGCTGAAAATTTTGTGCAAAATTAAATCGGTTTTGAGAAATTTTGCACGCCACATTAAAAATAAGTAAACTTAAAGTAATAAGTAAATAACCGCAAGTACAGAAATCACTAGTCTTTTATATTTTTAATCATAACTTGTATAAACTAAGCAAAAAATTTTATGCCTTTATTTTTAATGCGTAGAACATCTCAATCTATTTTTCGAAAATTTTGAAGGTTTTGGAGACTCAAGAATAGTGTCATATTTGAAAAAGGAGCCACATAGCTATTGATTTAAAGTCCAGTTTTAGTCGTGGGCCTGTATCAGAAAAAGGCTTTTTTCGAGTGACCCAATATTCTGTCTGATGAACTTATTTATTGATTTCTCTCAGCTGTGATGGGGTTCCAAATACCTAACTTATGGAATGGATGCTTGCTGTTTTTGTGATTCCCTTTTGGGAAAGAATATTATCTTTGTGGAAATAAAAATAAAAGTATGTGTATGACTCATACTTCTTTTAAACAGACATTCTAGCAGTTATTAATATCCAATTACAATATTTTTTTTAAATTCATTTTATGTTGTTCCAATATGCACACTTATACATACAGGGTACTCTATACTAAACACTCTACTATAACAGAAAATTTTAATAATTCAATAGAAAAAACTTAAAGCTGTTATAAGAGCTAATATCTTACAAGGTATTGACTTATAAATTTATTTTCAAAAATATGAAATATTACACACTGTATGAATGCTTTTACACCACAAAATAACTGTTATTTGTGAATTTAATATGGAAACAGTAAAAAACATTTCATTAATAGTTTTCATTTTAATGAAGCTTTATAAATCACATTAGTGATAGTATCAATACCTTGAACAATCACTGTATTTGTTCACTGCATTTTCTTAAATTATAATACAGTTAAATATTGATTCAAGTTATCAGTAATCTACACAATAAGTTATCTCTCTTTCGTGATTGTGGAAAAAAAATCTTTACTATTCTAATTGGGAAGAAGTTTCCCGATTTATACAAATTTCCAAAAATTATCTCGATATGGCCAAGGCCGTAGCCAGAAATTATTTTCGGAGGGGGACCAAGAGAAAGACTGTCTTTCGTGAATGATACTTGACTAAAACTACAGGTTTTCTTATATGTGTGTATACCCTAATGAGTACCAAAACACAATGTAGTAAAAAAACAGTCTCTCATTTAGCTATATACTAGAATATAGTCTAACGTAATAAATTGAAGCTATTTTAGAACATACAATCTGTGTTAAAATATTCACCATGGAGCATCTCAAACAGGAAAACAATATATAATAGATTACTGAAAATGACCTTGAGACAAATGACCCTAGGGAATGGGGATAGATAAATGCCTATGGTTCCACAAGACATTTATGACCGAAGCGGTCTTTTTCTGAGAACACTGTTGTTTATGCACAGCTAGGCAGACGACACATGCATGTGGTCAATTTTCTTTCCACGAAACGGTCTTCTAGAATTTTAGAATTTCGGGGAGGGACCGGTCCTCTAAATCCCCTCCGGCCTTGGATATGGCCTAGAATTTAAAGTACAGTGACAATTTCCTGATGTGTGGCCACTCTGTTGTTGAAAAATGAAATTTATTTACACAGTGACACATACCAAAAAAAAAGGGGAATTTTTTTTAAATGCATAGAAGGCAGCCACAAGCAGGTGGCAGCACTGCAGGATAGTGATCTTGAGCAAGTAAACCCTTTGCCATTTTAATAATCATGGATCAGTAGAACGGGCAACAGAATGCGTACGCCATAATAATGTTTTATAAAAACAGTGATAATTTGGAAGCTGGACACAGAGGGAGTTCAAATGTTTTTACAATGCAGGACATTATGATGTGGTCTCATCAAAACATGTGATAAAAAGTTGGATTAATAACTGACAGAATTTAAGCTGAAATTTGCAGTACCTCAAGCAGATTTCAAGAATGTATTTGTACATGAGAACAGCATCTAAAGAACAAAAATTTTAAAAAATGATAGAATTCTATTAATGTTTCTTAAATAGCAAATTTTAAGGTCTCAATTACTATGAATAAAATGTTTTACTTCCATCACTCCTGGTTTTATCGGATTGTGAAAAAGTTCCGTTTGTGTCACCCTGTACAACATTTGCCTAGATAATTAAGATTTAGAAGTTTCCCAAAACAAACTCCAGCTTATCACTCCTTCCTGCCCCAACAGGAAAATAGTTTTTTTTTAAACGAAAACCTAATAAAGCCTTGATTTTTGATAAGATACCGATCTAAGTTTTTTTTTTTTTTAAAAATTTTGGGATTTTTTTTAAACCCTAGCTAGAATGTTTTTATATCTTTCTTCAAATGAATCAACTTATCATGTATAATAACCATAACATCATTACAGAAGTCCAATTCAGAAATGATCTTCACTAGACATCACTCCATTAAATGGCAACTAACAATCAAATATGCTGACATGAGATTAAGATGTTTAGCGATAGACAATAGTGAAATGCAACTATTACATTATATATTACAGGTTTTGGTTGGTTTGAAAAGCTATAGTCTACTAATTTGCTACACAAGGCTTAATGAGACCAGACCTACAGTTTTAAAGTCGATTCCAAACATTCACGCAAGAAGTGGGATTCAAACTCCCAATGTCTGGTAGAATAGAACCTGGTTAGTTTGTTTGGCTATAGTATTATAGGAATGTTTAAAAATTCCAGGAATTAATTTGTGTGAATGTATGCAAACAAAATGTGTGAAATTCTAAGAATTCTCAAATTATTTTATCCTTTGGAGTATTTTAACACATTGCAACAATATATGTGAAACTTTATCACTAAATTAACAACTTTATAGATACTGAATTTTAAAAAATTCAGAGGATAAAAGAGAAAATATAATGTACATTAGATAAGTGAAAAATGTTAGTCAGATTAAATATTTTATATTAAAGTAAAAAGTAGGGATGCAATGGTTATCCAGCCAACATACTGCATAGGGCATATCCAGCCACTGTACAGGAATAATTGGTAATAACCAGATAATACAATTATCCAGTCAAAAATTATACATCAAGAAATTAAAAAAATATTTTTAAAAAATGTAAAAACAGGGTATCTGCCAAAATAAAAATTTTCAAATCCATGACTTTCCCTGATTTAGCAGATCATTTTCCATGACTTTAAAAAGCTTTCGTTAAAGTATATATGAATAAAACTTCTGATGTACATACAAATAAAATATATGCTTTTAGAGAAATTACAGGAATTTTATCATAAAAAAACTATAAACTTACTTTATAAGTGTTAATAAACTCAATTAAACAATTCAATGCATTTTTTTTTTTTAATCGTAGTTTAGCGGATCAATGACTTTTACTCATTTTACTTGAAAAATCATGACTTTCCAGGTGCAAGGAAACCATGTATACAAATATTTGTTAGTTAAATAAAAAAAAAAATAAAATAAAAAAAACTGAATGTACACCAAAATGTTTTATAGTAAAGAGTCTTTCATTCATTATAACACAAAATGTATTTATAAACCAATAGGTATATTTTACTTTAAAATTGTAAAAGTATTCATATCTAGTTAAAACATCCCACAAGTTCAACAGGTTTAATTAAGACACAAACATCAAGAGGTTTAGATAAGAAAATAATATAGGATTTTTTGAACAACGACTCACAGAAAAAAATGACTCATAATAAAAGGGAAAATAACACAGGAATAGATGGTTTATTAACAATGAAACTTGGCAAGAGAACACTTATTTTAAATACACATGAATGAATAAAAACATCACAAGGAGGAAAAAATTCTTCCTGCTTTTTATACAATTTATGTATTATTTTTAGTTTGTTCCAGTAGATCCAAATCCTCCTTTACCCCGTTCTGTATCTTCTAAACTCTAAAATGATAATTAAACATAAAAGATTAAGACATAAAAATTTACACTAATAGTACAGAAAAACAAATGATACACTATACGAAGGATGGGCAAACTCTGGCCCGCCAGAAAGTTTTATCCAGCCCACGGATAGAATTTTAAGTTGCCAATCTGAGGCAAATTAAAATAAATATATATTTATACATTATATATATCCATCTCCTTTTCTACTTTGCTTAAATATTATATCCCAAATTTATTATCTTGAGCCCAGAAGATCAGCGGTATATTTGTTTCTTATATGTAAACAAGTGTTTTCAACTTTGAACCTTAGAAAAAATAATTTCAGAAGTAGACTGACAGATGAACATTTAGCATCGTTTGTTCCTTAATACCAGTACATCGTACTTCGAACCTCAGTTTAAGGAACTTTTAAAAATGAAATCACAATTTCATTCATCTCATTGACGTATTTAAACCATTAGGTACTTGTATATTGTTTTTAAAATTTCAGAAAAATTTATCTTGGACCGGCAAATTTCTTTTTGGCCCACGGCAGAAAAAGTTTGTCCATCACTGCACTATACCCAGGGTTCCCACTCTTTTTCCAGAAAAAAAATTAAGGGCTTTCCAAGGACCAAAGCAACTTTTTATAAGGACTTACTTGAAATACACGACATAACAGCATAAACCCTATTTCCTGAGGAACATATTTTAATTCTTATGAACCAGACAAAGCATGTTCAATAAATGCCCTGCAATATTTCGGTATTAAGTTTTTAAAAATACTTAAAACTAATACTAGATAAATCTGATTACAGCTAATTTTGAAAAATGTACATCTAAATTTTTTAAGTGATCAAACTAAAAATAAATTGTGAATAAAAATAACATTTATAAACAGTACTTGAGGGTTTAAAATGACTGAAAACTTATATATATATATATATATATATATATATATATATATATATATATATATATATATATATATATATTAATATGTATATACTAGCTGATTATACCCGACGTTGCCTGGGAAAGAAGAAAGTTTTAGATTTTCTATTACATTCAATACAAGGAAAGTTAAACTTTCATAAGTAGCTGAAATATTTACAAACCCTCCATACTTCATGCTTCGTTTAATAAAATCTGCATAACTGTTAGCTATTAGGAAAGGGCAGCTGACTTTATACTTTAAACCTTTTAAGTATACGAAAGATTATTTATCAAATAAGTAACTATGAAAAACTATCATATAAGAAAACTAATAGGAAATCACATGTCGATGGCAGATTTCGTCGATGGAGAAATTGATCACATTCTAATTTTAAAATTAAGGAGTTTTTAAGGACCTTTGACGAAAATTAAGTAATTAGGGGGCTCTTAAAAATGAAAGCTGAAATTAAGGAGTTCTTAAGGGCTTTTAAGGACTGTGGGAACCCTGTATACCCATACAAAATTTTCCAAACGTGATTGTGCCGCTAAATAAAAATACCTTAAAATTCATATTTATAATCCAAAACCCAGAACTAAAAAAAGTTAATTACATATAACAAATAATTGCATGTTACTAATGTTAGATTTAATATATTATTAGTAAATTTCAAGAAGTGGTTTTAATTGTTAGTAAATTACAGCAGTTACATTTAATTTTAACAATTAAAATGAAAAACTTCCAAACTTCTTTTTGAGAATTTCACTCTTAGATGTCAAAGAAATGAGTCTATAAATGAGTAAAAACAGCCTGGGCCGGAACAAATAGATAAGCAGTACCATCGGAAATTTGAAGGTAAGGCCCCTTCGCTTTACCTATTATTGATTTATTTGTACTGTATTCTCTTGTTTTTTTTCGATACTGGAGTTATTGTTAAAATTGTTAAAAACACCTGCCGATCTTGATTTGCAACTATACATATATACAAATTGAGTAATCTTACAAGTTTCCCAAACTATGTTTCAAAAACAGTCAAAGTGTTCAGTGGAAAGTTATAAAACAAAATATTATCTACTTTCATACATTTACACAAGTTAAAATGACTTTGAAAAGAAGTTTAGAGAAAAATAAAATGAGATTTAAACTTTACAAATAAAGAAACTGACTTAATTTTGCATATCATATGCTTTTATGTCTATATTTTATATTCCAAGACTAAAGCACATGCAAACCAATGAAAATTAAACTGATATACCACTTTGACTTAAATCGTCCAAAACACAAAGTAAATAAATATAATTTAACATTTGTTATTTTTTCTATTTAATTGTTTTATTTCCCTAAGATTAAAAACTGAAAGACATTTTGTATAAAAATTAAATCAAATGTCTATCTTGTTTAGTTGTACCTTATAAGGAATAGCTCCAAAGAATGTTTCTTAAAAAATCTTTCAACTTTCCATAAAGTTTGGTTTTAGTTTGGAGTGCTATGGTCAACTTTTTGCAACACGAGGGCTAAAGAGACCGGGACCAACTGCTTAAAGCCAATTCTGAATGGCTATGAACATCCATGTCATAGTGGGATTCGAACCCACGAACTCCGGTATTGAAGGCCAGCACCCTAACCAATCGGCCATCGTTCAGCTAATTGGTTGGGAGCACTACAGTCTACTTTTTGCAACACGAGGGCTAAAGAGACCGGGACCAACTGCTTAAAGCCAATTCTGAATGGCTATGAACATCCATGTCATAGTGGGATTCGAACCCACGAACTCCGGTATTGAAGGCCAGCACCCTAACCAATCGGCCATCGTTCAGCTAATTGGTTGGGAGCACTACAGTCTACTTTTTGCAACACGAGGGCTAATGAGACCGGGACAGACTGCTTAAAGCCGATTCTGAATGGCTATGAACAAAGTGGGATTCGAACCTACGAACACCAGTATTGAAGGCCAGCACCCTAACCAATCGACCATCGTTCAGCTAATTAGTTGGGAGCACTAAGGTCTACTTTTTGCAACACGAGGGCTAATGAGACCGGGACCTACTGTTTAAAGCCGATTCCGAACGGCTACGAACATCCATGCCTTAGTGGGACTCAAACCCACAAACTCCGATTCCGAAGGTCAGTGCCCTAACCATTCGGCCATCGTTAGGCTAAAGTTTTCCATAAAGAGAAACATTGATTTCTATGACACTTTTCAGTTAGCTAATAATCAACATTTATATACATACCTCCACTTCTTCAAGATCCGGATAACATATCTTTTCACAAATAAGCTGGGCAATGCGATCACCTTGTTTAACTAGAAAATAAGAGAGAAAAACTTTCATTTATAAAAAACTAATGTCTAAACAAAACATTCATTAAAGACAACAATGCTTTAATTCTCATTTATTTTTTATAAGTAAGGAAAATATTAGGCATACATTTCCTTTTAAATAAGGCATTCAAATACAGTATCAGATCCAATCTTACAGCTGGTCTAGTACATCCTTTGTTGCTATTACCAAATATTGGTAATCATATTCTGGAAACAGTTTCAGATCTTATACACTGAACTAGTGAACCACCTAAAACCTTTGCTTAATTTACATTTGGTAAAAAATTTTCGTCCTTCAAAATCATACACATTGAATTTTTAACGAATTTTCATTACCTTTATATCTAATTAGGAGTGTAACATCATTAAAAATTATCCAAATATAAAGCGTTTAGGTCATTCACTAGTAAATACTATCAAAAGTATTCATAATAATTTTCAACAAAATAATTTAAGAACTTTTTGAGAAATCACATTTCAAGTTTCAACATTTTATCAAAAATACCATTCTGAAAAAAATGCATTTAAAGTTTATGAAAGCAACTTTAACTATTAAAAATTAAAATACATGTTTAAAATTCCCCACACTTTCATGCTTCAAAACTTTCTAATTGCCAAGTTGCTAATTATTAAAAATACTACAAAAATATTTAAACTAAACTTCATGAAAATTTAAAAAGTTTTGTCCAATATTGTGTGTATGTGTGTATATATATATATATATATATATACATATACACATGATATAATTATGTGTAATGATGAGAATAAACATCTTAAGTGTGACAAGGTTACCATTCTTTTTCCAGAACAAAAATTAAGGACTTTCTAAGGTCCAAAGTAACTTTTTAATAAGGACCTATTTGAAAAACACAACATAATGGCATAAACCCTATTTTCTGAGGAACATATTTTAACGATTATGAACCAGACAAGGAATGTTCAATAAATACCCTACAATATTTCACAATTAAGTTTTTAAAAATGCCTAAAAATTAATATAAGATGCATCTATTTCACAACTTATTTTGAAAAATGTACATCTAAAGTTTTTTGAATGATCAAACTAAAAATAAATTGTGAATAAAAACAGTATTGTAAACAGTACTTTCTGAGGGTTTAATAAAAAATGACATATATATATATATATATATATATATATATATATTTGTAACAACGCCTCGCACGTCCCCGGCTTCGCTTTCTTAAGTCCGCACGCCTCGTTCTGTACCTGCCCGCCTATTTTTAATGGGCAGGTATCTTGTGTTCGTTTAAAGCCTATGTGGCCGGCAATTAATCACAGCAGCGACAAAACTCTTGATTAACCATTTATTATTAAGAAGATTTAAAAATAAAACATAAATACACTTCCGTTCATACTCGAACAGGGCTCAAAAAAGACCGAGGACAAAAATAAATAGTGCCGAGCGGAAACACCTCTCTCGGTCTCTACTGCTTTCCGAAGAATAATGTCCGTTTTTCCTCGCACCGACAGGGCCTCTCCTTTTCACCCCTTCTCGTGAGGGCCGGGGGGAACCCCCCCCTCGGTCGAGTTTTCGCCTCCAAGGGAAAAAATGTCATTTTCTGCAGCTGGCGGGGGTAGCATCGCATCGCCCCCCTCCTGTGGAACTTGCCCACCCCCTCTAGGGGTGTCCGTCTTCGGCCGCCGAAACAACAAAACCAGGGGCCCATGTAACACCAACTCGAGTCTTGAGTCTAGTATTACAATATATGTGTGTGTGTGTGTGTGTGTGAGGTCTAAAAAAGGGGTAGTTTGAAATTATGCGAGTTATAAATGATTTTTAAAAGGAAACTCTTTTTATTATAAAATAAATGAAAGAGACCCACACTCGTGTAAGCTTTTGGGATCATCCAGTCAGGCGGAAACACATTTGAAGTATTTGATGATTAAGCGAACCAATACGAGTCAGTGCGTGGACCTGTCTACACCTTTTCACACTTAGCTCTGCCACGAACAAATGAAAATGGCACAACTTTTGCTTTTAAATGAAACGACAATTTAATAAACTTATTGTCAAGAAAGACTGTTTTCCATTCACCTTAACACTGGAACATGTCATATATATATATATATATATACACACACACACATATATATATATATATATATAAATTGTATATATATTACACCAGCTGATTATACCTTATGTTGTCTGAGAAAGAAGAAAGTTTTAGACTTTTCTATTACATTCAATGCAAGGAAAATTAAACTTCCATAAGTAATTGAAATATCTACAAACCCCCATCCTCCATGCTTCGTTTAATTAAAATCTGTATGACTTAGCTATTAAGAAGGGCAGCTGACTTTATACTTTAAACCTTTAAGTATACAAAATATTTATTTGTCAAATAAGTAATTAAGAAAACTGATAGGAAATCACATGACAATGGAGTATCGTCGATGAAGAAATTGATTGTGTTCCAATTTAAAAATCAAGTTTTTAAATACCTTTGACAAAAATTAAGTAGCTTAAAGGGCCCTAGAAAATGAAAGCTAAAATTAAGGAGTTCTTAACTACTTTTAAGGACTGGGGGAACCCTGATGTGATGTTATGGAGACAATGTTAATTGTGATTAGATAAATGATTTTTTTGTTATAAATGTTAATAACTATAGCACAACATTTTGAAGATGATTGCTTCATATTTAGAGCTTACTGTGAATAAATATACAGAAATATTTTCTCTTCCAATCAGATACCAAGACCTTGAGAACAATTATCTCATCTAAATCTAAATTCAGACACAGAAGTGAAAATTTTGTGAAAAAACAAGGAAAAAAAATGAGGAAAATGCAAAAAAAAAGGAAAGATTTAACTATTAAAAAATATGGCTTTCATTTACATATTGCAAAAACAAATATCTAAATATGAAATATAAAAGGAAATTAATTATTTATTTACTAATAAAAATAAGTACTTAATGTTTTACATTTGAAAAAAAAGTTTAAAACTGATTTAAATCAGAAAAAATTTTTCAATTAAGAATGTAGTTTTTCCATCTTAATATACCTAAATTCAGAACATTTTCCCGATTTTTAAATCAATTAAAAAAATTTCAGGTGTTTAGGAATTTTCAACATTCATAAAACTTTATTGAAATATAAATCAATGAACCACACCATTCTGAAATAAAATAAACGAGATTTACTGAAAACCTTAGTCACTAACAAAATATTAAAAATTCTAGTATGGTTTTTTTCACTAAACTCTTCTGGGAAATCTATAAAACTAGTTGGGAAAGTAAAACTAAAGTATGCAAGACCAAGATTATCATCATTTTCTTTCCACTGTTAGTTTATTAAAAGTAAGAGTGTACCATTATAAAATAAGGCCATCTCCCTCCCAATACAAACCTACATTACATTAACTTTCAATAGAAATTACAATACATTATAAATAAAATAAACACTTTCTCAAAATTGTTTTTAAACTCTTTGATTTAAATGATTTTCACAAAATAATTATGTTTTTTAATTACAGTAAAGCATTCTCAAATTTTCCATTAGAATTTTCAAATTTCTTTACTTTGTCCCAGTTTTTAAATAGGAATTCAGCACACTGCTAAACTGACTCTCTTGTAGATTGTTTAAAGAAAAGCACACATACCATACCAACTAAATACAAACTTTTATTACTAACTTTATATACAATATTTAAGAAAGCACTTTTAAAAAAAATATTCAATTTCTTAAAATTTAAAGTCACATAGATTCAAAAACTGATAAAATCAATGAGAAATTATCAAGAATGGAATATTTTTATCCAAAATAGATCTGAAGATGTAAATCTTCAGATTTATTTTGGATTTGCTTACTGAAAATTTCTACTTTTTCCCAATATAAGCAACATTAATGTGAATTTCAATGAACATGCATTAAATAAAGCAAATTTTTTAGAGTTGAATCAGATAAGAAAATTAAAACATATCAAACATCTATGTTGTGTCTAACCATTTTCCAAAATCATGGTGCTGATAAATGTAAGACCACTTTGATTTTGGAATAATGCAGTAAGTTTGGTTTCAAGTTAAATTTAAATGTAAATTTAAGTTTGATTTCAAGTTAAATTTAACTGTAAATTAAACTATCTGGAAAAGTTAAAAAAGAATATATTCAAAACTGAAATTGATCTCTTGTCTAAAGTCAGCTCTCTGAAATATAAATGCAAAAAGATGGTTCTAAAATCTATTAAAAAAAAGTGCATATGAAGAAATGAGTAAAATACTTAATTACTTTAAAAATGATATTCACAAAGTTTTGAGTAAAAAATACCCTTTTAAAATACAGAAAAGAACTAGTTGTAAAAAGTTATTAGCTCACAATAACAAAATGGAAAATGGCAGCATATAAAATGACAAAATTTCAATTTTTAAAAAAATTGTCAACTTGTAGAATGGCACAGCAGACAAGTTAAAAGTGTATTATGCAATAGTATGAGGAAGTTTAGTTTGAAGTCAAATGTTTCTGCTGGACTTTCAGAAACTAACTGCATAACAAAATGAATGTTCAATCTGGACAAAGAACTTCATATCTTAAAACTCAATTTCTTAACTTAATTTCTACTTAACTTTGAGAGCTATAGATCCATCATTGACCAGCATTGTAAATTTCTTATAAAGAAGAAATATTTTTTATATGCTTAATTTATGTGATGAAACATTCAAAAGTCATCATACAATAGGCAAAAATAATTGTCCAAACACCTATATTTCAACAGCAATCTACAAATGCACCAATAAATCATTTAAAATAGCAATTTTTTACAGTGCATTTCTGGAAAAAAGCTTTCAATTTTAGAACTGCAAAATTTCTTAAAAGGTACCAAAATTTGTTCTAACTTATATATTTTAGTAATTTATAAAGTTATGTTAATGCTTGTAACATTTAATTTGAATCAATGTTTAAGTAAAATCATGATATAAATAATATGCACTATGTATAAGACTCGTTAAAAAATAATGAGAGAGACAAAGTTCACATAGGTAGCAATTTCAATCTTTCTTCCTGTACTTTAATTCTTTTGTTATATTTTGAATTTTTGTAGTTGCTGCTTCAATTCCTATAGATGCAATTTTCATATCTCCAAAATTTTTGATTTTTATAAGCATTTTGTAAATGCAGGTTATTTTCAGTCAGGTAGTTTTGTGATAAATCTAGATCACCTTTCAAACTGTTTATTTTACTGTCCGAATTTTTCTTAACCTTTTCTCTTTCTCCTTTCAATTTTTTTGCTTCATTACACAGCTCTTCATGTTTGAGAGCTCTCTTTTTCTGCATACTTTCTTCTTTTTTTTCCATGTATGCGGCATGAGATTTGGCTACAGCATTTAGCATCTGTTTCGTTATTGCAATAGCACCAATGCCGCCATTTCTTCTTATCACATCTTTTACTTCTTTTATTCTAACTATACTCACCTCAGAATGATTTTGCCTTTTGTCAGAGAGAATATTATGGTTGGAGGAAAACCCTCGTTCAACATCAGAATTTCCATGAGAAAGGGAAAGGCAATTTTTTATCAGCAGTTGAAGATGTTTATATTTTAGCTGTCCCAAGCATTTGTCAGTAAGATTAAAAACATCTCTCCAAAATACATCAACTGACTTATTTTTTGTTTCAAACTTAAAGCGTGTTGCAAGATTGTCAACTTCTTCATCTAGTTTATACATCTGCCATTCATGAGTAATGGAATCTACAGTTACATCAGACATTTTCAATGCCTTTAAATAAATGCATAAACAACACAGATTTCTCAGTATAATCCATTCTCAAAGCTGGATGTAACAATTGCAAATCTTTCAAAAATGTCTGACATAATGGCAAAGAATCTTTCAGAAGTTTGCATAAATTAATGAGAAATGAGTAAATTGCCATTCTAGATTCTTTGGCATCACTTTCTTTAAGAAAAGATAATGCTCGAATTGTGCCCACCCCAACATCCATTTCTTTGAGCAATCTAAAATTCTTAGGATCCTGAATATCGATGCTCATTAGAGCCTTACCTTCAAAATGTCCAACACAGTCTGATTTCAGAAATTTTAGCATAACTGACCGAAGGAGTGAGTTCATTTTTTTGTACAGATGATGAATTAAAGGGCCTTCTTGAAAGATGATAAGAAAAGAACTTAAGCAGGGAGATAGTGCCGAGAGAAATTCAAAATACACTTTAGCTTGTGGATCTTTTAAAACTGACACAATACGTTGATATCGTGAGCTTTTCTGTACATAGTTCCAGCTACTTTTCTCTTTTGGTAGGAATTTTAAGAAATATTCTTTTAGTACAGAATAAATTGCCAATATTCTAGTAATCACAGGTCCTAAGGTGAGCCACCGAGAGGTAACATGACGCATAAGAAACTTCTGTTCACATTCCATTAATTCTGCTATTTTCTTAAAATCCTCTCGTCTGGCTGGACTGGTTCTAAAAAAGCCAAATAAATCAGTAGCAAATTCATCTGCATCTACTGGTAGGTACTGTAATGCTTTCGAGAAGCAGTTGTGGACCTTGTGTAGGTTACAGGTTCCAAGATCAATTAACTCTGATGACCCTAATGCAAAAAGAGCTTGATTAAGCTTCTTAGCTATGGCATGGTTTACATTAGGTCCATCCATGCTCAACATCAGCAATTTATTTAAAGGCATTTTATCCTTTATAAGTACATCAATTATACTTTGACATACAACATCTGCAGTTGCATGTCCAAAAAATAATGACGTAAAATAAGCAGACACTATTTGATTTGATTTTGAACTCCAAAATCTGATGTAAATATCCAGTTGTTTTTTTATTTGAGTCGTGGTAGTTTCATCAAAACACAATGTGTAGAAATTATTATTATCTAAAGAGTCTTTCAAATCAGATATTAGTTCCCTGTGAAAGTATGGGCCAAGTCCATGAGAAATAACATAAGATATTTTTCTGTCACTTAAATGCATTGCATCTGTAATAGGGCTCTCAAACATGCTTTTGAAAAGTGGAACAATATCTCTGCTTGATTCAAATGCCCAATTTGAAGATGCAACTTTCAAACACCACAGTGTCTCAGCTTTTAAAGCCAGTTCAGCCATATTTAAAAACACTGTGCTTTCTGAAAGATTCTTTGCTTCAGCTGATGTATTACTTTGATTATTAATCAAAGACCGTTGGCCTTTCAGTCTGTTTGCTGCAGCAACATGTTTCTTACTTGTGGTATGCTGGAAGAGATTTCTAATCCCAGCATTGGATATGGATAAATAGGAGTTGCAAGGCCTGCAATAGGCTTCCCACTCATTTCTGCCTTTCCCACACCAGTTTCCAATGATTGTGCCATTTTCATCTTTATCTGTAAGCCATTTTTCTTGGAATCTAGTACATCCACCTGGCATTATGGCACTCCTAAAAAATACATATCAAGTTAAAACCTTTTGAATTTGTTTATTAGTCATTTTTACTTTTATTAGTCATTATAATTTATTGTCACTCTATATTGTACAAATGCTATGCATTTTAGAAAAATTAAAAATAACTTTGTAAATTAAATATGCAGCTATAATATACATTTTTGTTTGGTATCTTATTTAAAAATTTTTGTGATGAATAATTGAGATTCTTATAAGAGTTACTATAGAAAGATCATGTGATCTTAATGCCATTTGAAAATAACTTAAAATTTCTACATTTAAATTTTTTCACATTTAAATAAAAAAATGCTTTGAAAACATGGTGATATACACACTTATTAGTAATCAAGAAAAATAGTTTATGTGGACAAAAGATGGAGCATATGCTCCACCTTTTGACTGAGATACTTCCTTATTTTGTATCTATACTTATTTAAACATTTAAGATTCTGTGATTTAAAATTTTAAGATATAGTTTGGAGCACTATGTAATTCTTTTTAACATGAGGGCTATGATGTGAAATCTACAGAATAAAGAAGGTTGAAGATGATAATACGGCTATCCTTGACAGTAGTAGGATTTTAACCTAAAGACTCCTATACATTATTTTGAAATTTATTTTTTCCCAGTGTTGAAAAATGGTAGAATCTTTTAGTATCAGAGTGAGCAGGTTTTAATCCCATTTCTAATGTAGATGCTTATCCCCATTTGGAATCAGCTTAAGAGTTGGCCTTGATGTAATTTTTTGTTGGTCTATTTTGTTATTGATAAGTTTATCCCACCCCTCCACCAGAAAAAAAAAAGAAAATAATTGAAAATAATTTTTTTAATATAACAAAAATATATTTAATTATTAAGTTTAACAATAGCGTTATAGTATTTGCTATAGAATTTAGCAAAATGCAGTCTTAGACCTGGTTGTGTATTTTTTCAAGTCTAATTATTAGAAGCAAAAATCAAAAGGAACTAAAAGTTCAATATATATTTTATTTGTTTCAGATTAGGTGTTGGTTTTAGAGATTTAAACATGTTGGAGTTAAAAATCTCACTCAAATAGTCTTGTTTAAATTTAAAAAGATGATATCTTCAAATTTAGATTATTCCTACAGTTTGTTACCGCATGTTTGGGCTATCGCATACTCCCCTCCCACTTCCTTTCTAGCAAATAGTTGTATGACTTTGTTTTCATTACTCGTGCATAATCAATTCATGGGCTGTATGAAGTCAAATAAAGCCACTGTAGCGCCGCCGCCAAACCGAAACCAAAATTAAAACGAGATTACCGAAAAAATTAGAATAATCATTCACTCTTATGAAAGCCAACTCCTTTTTTCCCTTCTGATTACGAACAAAGTAAAAATCGTTATTGGCAATAAGTAATTAAAATCAAATGAAAATTTTAAAAATAAAAAAAAAATTTCAATAAGTTTTACGATTATTTTCTTTTAATTTTTATATTTAATTTAATTTTTACATGTGCAAGAAACAGTTAAAAATATCAAATTTTCATTTTATAAATTCCCTTAATACGCCTTAAAATCCCCCCCCCCAAAAAAAATGTATTTTAAGCAGACATTAGAAGAAATTAGAAGAAAAACCGCAACATAACAAAAAAAGGAGGGGGGATAATGAATGATTTTATAATTATTTTGCTGACAGGAACGGTACAAATAAATCAGTCTCTTTTTAATATGCTAAAATTTCGACATAGCGTGCAATGGATTAAAAAAAGTTTTCTAGTCAAAAATTAAATAAAATATATGCGTCTCAGACAAAATGTTAATTTTTTTATAAGAATACAATACTCTAAATATTAAAATTACAATGAACATAAAATAAATTGACAACGCGCATGCGTAACAAAACACTTTGATCGCCGCTTTTATTCAACTCACTTTTTCCCCCAAAGTTGGTTTCGGTGTATTTACGTAAGAGCTCAAGCCATGCGTCATCGGATGAAAATAAAAAAATTCGGACTACGGAATAGATACACATGAAAAACGTCCAGTTTAATTTAAAAATAATTTAGGACAGATAAAATGGTGTCATTTATCGGTAGAAATACGATTCAACTCTTAGGAGATAGGTAACAGCTAAGTGGATCTGAGAAACGAAACTAAATAGATATTTTATGATTAAAGACTAAAACAGACCTAAAATATATCATTCTAACTAAATTAAATGATACTTAAAAATTGATTTTAAAAAATGTAGTAAAAATGAAGATAATTATCCAAAAGATAAGGCATGTCATTGGGATACGAGGATAAATAATAAAACAAAAAGAAAGTCAACTTTATGTAATACAAGTTTTAAGAGTTATTTTAGATTTAAATAATGTTTTTTTTATCTTAATTTCTTTTATTTTAGTAAAATGCTTATTAGTTTCAGCTGGGTTACGGCAACTGGGATAGTACCATAAAATAGAAATAAATAGGTCATACCACCATATGACTTTATTCACATCAAATTAAAATTGTATCCCGAAGTATATTTACTTTTGATTGGATTTTACTTAACAGATAACATAACCCCCGTCCTTGGTGACTGTTTTTCAGCCATCTTACTCGCGCTAAATTGTTGAAATGGCGGGAATGATCGTCCCTAGTCTGACGAATCCGTTAGGCGCGGGTGTTGAAATTAAATAATTACAGAATAAGCAAAATGCCTGCTTAAATTTGAGAAAAAAGTCAATTTAATTATTCAATTTTTTTTTCAAAGAGCTGCAATGTTTAAATATGAAAGTTTGAAGTAAAAGTTAAAAGAAAGTTAATTACAATTTGAAAGCTGAACAAGAAAAATCTAACCTTTTCTGTTTCAATTTCTTGCGAAACCTCCGTTTTTTCTGTTTCTTTCCCTTTCCTTTCTTTTCTTCACTTTTTTTAATTTAATATGTTCAGAAATTAAACTTTATCGTTAATTATTTACTTATTGTTTTTATGTTACATCTTGATATAACAACACAATATGGATTGAGAATTTAAAAAAAATAGTTTAAATTGGTCCATTCGTCAAAATTGAAAAAATTAAAACTGCATATTGTTATTTGTTTAAACAGCGGAATCCATAGTTCCAATCTCGCGGCCGAAACCCTGGATTACGAAAGTAAACGAAAGCCAAGGTTGTCACGATTGAGGAACTTAGCTCGCCCAACTTAGCGAATAGCAAAAATGCGCAACTGCTAGGTTACGTTTACTGGGATACAACCGACTGTTTGCTTTAAATTGAAGTATAATCGTAAATATGTTGAGACCTCTGACCCTGAAAACGACGCATAATCGCAAAATTAACAAACAATATTTTTACTTTATGAAAACCATTTGTTAAAAATAAAAATTTAAAAAAAAAAGCATGCAATTGCTAGTAATTTTAGGGGAAAAAACAATATGTACATACCTTTTTAAATCTTGTCTTTTGCGAAAAATATCTTCCTTGGTAGAAGAGTAGAAAGTCCGGTCCGCGTTGTCAGGAATTCATTGCTTTTACCGAAACCCTCCTCAGATGAATATGAACACGTACGTCCACCTCAAGTCGACTAATAAATATTATCAATGTAACCGTAAAGTAAAAATATATATATTTACTTTATGGCTGTAATGTTTGTAAACGCTGCCATGATCGTTGTAGTAAACCAACTGCAATGTTTCTGCCACATGTCCGCACACATGGAAAAAAAATCATTCTAAACTGTCGCAAAGGCATCTAGAGATTTCAGGAGGATTTGGGGAAGGGAAGTGGGGGGGGGACCCGACCGAAATGAGAAAAACAGAGCATCCGGTGCGGTGCTCCGACGAGAGCAGGAATGTGGGTGTTTGGGTGTTATGAAAACAAACAGGCAATAAAAGAGAACGGTTCGTTTTGCAGCTGTTTAACTCCATGATGGCTAAGTAAAAAAAAAAAAAAAAAAGGAATAAAAGGAGGGGACGGCCGAAAAAAAAAAAGGAGAAACGCTGTAAAATAAGGAAAAAAAAGGAGAGATTTTCAAAAAAAAAAAAAAAAAAAGAAAGAAAAAAAGGAGCGCTGCGGTGTCTGTAAATTGTTACAAAAAAATTGAACGATACCAGCACCTAGATCTGCATCTACAGAACCCTTAATAGAACTGATATTGAACTTACAAAAATAATCTGTTCAAAAACACGAACTCTGTATTTGAATGATTTCCTTGCTTCTCGAAACAAATTCCAAGTATGTTTTGTCAACAATAAGAAATGGCACAGGTAAATTAAAGTAAGAAAAACAATGAATGTTGCTTTTATAAAAATTACGCATTTAAATCCTTTTATATTTTAAATTTAAAAAAAATTAAATGGCATTACTCAAATTGAGTAATTAGCAGAAGTATAACCTAAGTAGATTAAGTGGCTGACTTGCATAAAATAAATTAAAATTAACAAAAAAATTATTTTAATTATGCCATATAAAAATTTTTAAGAATATCGCTCTATAAAAATTTTAATACCTGTAAATGTGTCTGCACCAAAGTTGAAAAGAACAACTCCTAAATTTCCTCTGTAATCTTCATCTACCACACCAGCTATAAAACAAAAATAGAGTTATTAATTTCCCCAAATGAACACTTTTTAAAGTTTCAATCATTTAAATATATAATATATTTAAATAGACTAGGACCTACAGCTTACGGCTGATCTCAAATGGTTACAAACATCCATGCCAGCAGTTTTAGTTCTATTATTTGTATTTTAAAATGGAATATTCCCTCAACCTTGTCAATGAAATCAATATTTTTTTGAGTTGCACAGTAGCCCCTCAGATTGATTAAACATGTTAACTGGAAAACAATAAATAATATACATACATATATCATACCAAAAATTTATTACTTTATACTTGTTAGGAAGTATAGCTGAGTTGGGTTTTTGATGTGATGTGTCTGAACCTTGTTTTATAACCCGATTAAACAGTCAAAAACCCTCTTAGGTGTGTTAATTTTAATACAGTGAACTCTGCTTAATGTGATTGTGGTTAATGTTATCAATCGTTTATTGTTATTGAAATCACTTGGTCCCGATTTTCCCCATTCATTTGTATGTTCAAAATATCGCTATATCTGATCGTTACATAGCTTAATGTTATCAGTTTTTTGAACCTCATTTTAACTGGCAAAGGAATATTCACAATGTATTCAGAAGGAACCCATTCTTTTCTTTCCCTTCACTGTTGTTTGAAATTCCGAGAATTCTCCCTCTTCCACGTAGGGAAGAGGAGGAAAAACAAAGGAGTGGGGAACACATCACACGTTCCTGGAATTTTTCAGAAATACGCACACCCTGCTGGTGGTCAATACTTTTCAAGTAAGCAGAAGACAACAAATTCTATTCGAGACTGAGAAGGAGCTTATTCACATTTTACGCCTTGCTCGCTTACATGCAGTTAGTCGATATGGAAACCAGAAAGCAAAATGATTTAACATTAAAACTAAATATCTGAAACTAAATTTTAAATCGTTATGACAGGTTACCAAATATGAGTCAGTGCAATGCTGCAGCGCAGTTAAACATTTCTCAGCTTCTGAATTGCATTAAAAACACTGAGACGTGGAGTACAACACCACTCCGATGACTTTAAAAAACATTGATTACGAACAATTTATCAATGAGCTTCTTAGAATTATAGACAGTCAACAATTGATCAATTATTTTTATTATTTAAACAATTTTTATGTCATAAAGGATAATATACAATACATAAATATAATGTATTTTCATTTTATTTTGAAATGTACGTGTGAATTAAAAGGGGGGGGGGGTAAATTTATCAAATTTTGTATATCGTTTATTGTTATCAAAATCATGGTGACCCAAACTGATCTCATTAAGCAGAGCCCACTATATATAATTATCTTTCACAATTAGCAATACCTTTAAACCCTGTTAAAAAATTACTTAACCTTGCAAAATCTCTAAAAATAAGATGGTGAAATGAATATGAAAGTTTTATTATAAATATGACATTTTCATGCTTTTTAATTATTAAAAACTAATTAATGATTATACAAGAAAATGCTAAAAATTATAAATCATACATGTTTCTAGACTAATGGCAAAAATACTTGCTTAAACATAATGATTTGCTTATTAGTAATTAATAAATTATTGTTAAATTATAGTAATTAGTAATCAAATGTAGGTTATTATAGTTAAATAGTAAAATAATTTAAATAGTTAGTTGTTCACAGTGAAATAATACTCTGGAAAAATGTTTGAATAGTTAAATAATTAATATATAATAGTGAATAGCTTGTTGTAACCCATTTTTTATTACAAGAGCAGATAACACAAATTTTACTAGTTAGTAATGTTTTTTAAAAAGCTGGTTTTTCCCTTAATGGATAACACCATGGTTAAAACGATAAAAACATCTCATGTCAAAAACCTAACACCGATTCTAGTATAGTTAACAATTAAAATATACATAAGTAAAAAAAAAATTATCTAATTTATTAAATTGATTTTAGATTACATATTTATTGATTTTTAAAAAATCTAGCTGAGATACTTTAAAAAGATAAACAATAGCCAACTTGTTATGATAAATTACTGTCAACTAAAAATTTCGCTATGCTTGTACATCTTTGGAAATAATTATAACACAAAAGTACTATTTATTTTTTAAATTAACATTAATTTTTGACACAACTGACTGCTAAGAATCAGAATTAAACAAGATAATTAACACAAAAAACCTTTCATTGTACATAGAATGCAAAATTACCTCCAACATCAATAAAATTTTTCACAGCAAGTCCAGATCTTGGAGCTAGAAAAAAAATCATTAAATTAGCATCAAGACAATAAAACAAAAGTAAATATTCAAAGCTGTAAAAATCACTTAAGAAAATATTATTGTAACTACTACGGACATTGAAAACTTTTTAAGACGAGACTGACAATTTAGCAATAAAAGTCTAGCAATATAAAATTTATTGATTAGTACCTACCCACTCTGCCATAGTGTCCATGCGGCACTTGAATTTGTAAATCAGTCATTGCTACAACTTTACCCTTAGATGGAATGGAATAATCGTAAGCACTGAAAGAGAATAATACATAACATTTACATTATTTATATACATTTATATATATATACATATATATACACATTTGTATATATATATACATATACACATTTGTGTATATATATATATATATATATATACACACACATATATACAGGGTATCTGCCAAAATAAAATTTTTCAAATCCATGACTTTCCCTGATTTAGCAGATCATTTTCCATGACTTTAAAAAGCTTTCGTTAAATTATATATGAATAAAACTTCTGATGTACATACAAATAAAATATATTAAAAGCATATATTTTATTACAATTATAGGAATTTTATCATAAAAAAACTATAAACTTACTTTATAAGTGTTAATAAACTCACATGCAAAAAAATAAATTGTTGTATCTACATATCTAAGTTTAATCATATAGCAATTTTTCAATCGAAATGTTTCCAATTTGAGTACTTTGGTATTATCCAAGTGACCATGAATAATAGCCAAATATAACCTTATAATGTTTATAATATACAATATCCCTAGAGATAAACTTATATTTTGTGGAAAAATCTTAACTAATTTTTATTAAAAATAATTATTATATTAATAAATCTACAATTTAAGAAAAAACCAGAATAATATACATTTACCCACCCATTAAGCTTTCTTGCTTTGAGTTTCCTTGGTGAACAAATTTTACTTGGCAATATGGTCAATAAGATAATACATAAATACCAAACTCAGTAACTTCAGCCAAATGACAAGTAAAAATAGAATTAAACAATTCAATGCATTTTTATTTCATCGGTAGTTTAGCGGATCCATGACTTTCCATGACTATTACTCATTTTACTTGAAAAATCAAGACTTTCCATGACAAAATTAATCCATTGTCTAAATCAATGATTTTCCCTGACTTTCCAGGTGCGCGGAAACCATGTATATATAATCCAGAAATTCTAAAACGGCCGGTTATATTTGATTATTTCTTTTATTCTTTGTACTTGCCCGGGCTAATGGACAAAGAGAAGCCTATGCAGCTAGACTAATGAATAATGTTGCAGTCTGGCCCCATTGAAGAAAAGCATAATTTTGAGAACTTAAATTTTTATTATCTGCTAAAAAGACATCTTTGCCAGTAAACAGCAAACAAGAGAATGATACTAAAAACACTTTGCAGAGTGAGACAGAAATTCCTAAGGGACCAGACAGTCAGCAAATTTGACTGTTAGATCACGGAAAAAAAAGCCATTTAACGGCGACAGCTGAAAAATGTGTTGAATAAACAGAAAATTTACATCTATTGCACTGAAAGCTTTGGGAAATGGATTGGAAGAATTTTATGTCGAGGACACTCCTTTGATTAAGACATTTCGTGGCTGGGAAAATATATTTTAAAGAATTAGAATAGGAGAGAGGCATTTTTTTAAAAGAGATATTAAAGTGAAATAATTTTGATACATTACATATACATATATATGTAATATATCAAAATATATTACATATATCAAAAATATATTACATATATTACATATATCAAAATATATCAAAATATATTACACATAACTTCAAATACCTGTATAGATCATAACCAGCAGCTAATTGAGATCCCTTGGAAGGTGCTTTGGCGTTGTTTGAAAGTTTAACAAACTTTAATACTTGCTTAACGTCACTAGGCATGATTTGTAGTATTTTAAGAACGTAAAATTAAGACTCGAAAACGATAAGTGTTGGAGACAAAAGCTTTATGCTTGCGACTAACTTCTCAGCAGACAGATGTTCTCGTAATTTCCCGCTCAACTAAATTATAATTTAAGCGCGCGCGGCAAGTTTACAATATCTACATAGTTTGTGATTCGTTCAAGGAGATGAAATAAACTTTTCTGATTGGATGGAGAACTCTAACGTAGGGTTACTATCTTGGCATCAAATCATTGTTTTGCATTAAATTTAAGCCGGTACTTTTTTATACTTTGTATTTCGTATGAAATACAGGATAATTTTATAATGATAAGCATATACGAATTTTGAAGGGATTATTACCAAAATTTTTGTATGTAGAATTTATAGGATTTTAGAGTGTAATTTTGATGAGAATTTACAAAAACTTCAAATGAAAATCGTCCATTAATTTCAAATATCAACTAAAATAAAAAGTGAAGTTGGTATCGCCATCTATTGGTGAAGTTGAGTGACATATGTGAAATGTACATCATAACTTTGTTTTTTATGTTTAAAAATATTTTAATGATGTTCTATTTTAATTGAACTTAATAAGTGGAAAACACTAGAAATGTTTTGATTTAACAAACTGCGTATTTAATTTTACCCTACTATCTAATGTATATCATCTTAGTTACAAAGTAATTAATTGAAGTGTAAAAACTTTAATGCGTTACAATGCTTTTAATATTCTAACTGCAAAATTTAGTATAAAAAGTAATTACTTATACATACATTAATATTTGATTTGACTTTCTGCCTAATCTGTGAGTCATACAAATTCGGATTAATTTTGTTATTTAAAACTCTATTATGCAAATAACAAGGGTAATATTACATTACATTTAAACAGACTAAGATACATTACGTTTTTAAATGTGTCCAACTATCATTATTTATCAAGCATGAACAAATTTTTATGATATGTAATATTTAATACGTATTTCTCAACAACAAGGTTTTAAATTGTAAACTGAAACAAGAAAAATATCAGTTTAAAAAAGTGTAAGATCAGTACTTCCCAATGCAGTTTCTTTTTTGCACATTTTTTATTTGAAATATGAAGCCTCTTTCTTCAGTTATCTTATGACCATAATTTTCTAGAAGATTAAGAGCCATGATAATGAAACTAAGAATAAATAAAAGTTGGAGGATAATAACACGCCACTGACTATCTATGGTACCCGCGTATCCTTGAAAAAAATATCAACGTTGGCGTGAAATATGCTTTTCGCTTACTCGAATGATTAACTCCAAGTTGGCGCCAATATGTTTTTCGCCAACTCGGTTAGCCAACTTTTTCTCGTCTGTGAACTTGCGCGTGCGCACTCATCGGAAACCAGTAACTAGTGGTTGAGCCTCTGAAAGAATAAAATAATTTTTATTCGTTCGTACAAAAGAGATTTTAAAAACTGCATCATATGTTCGCTTTCTGCTATGGAACTTAAATTCATTGCAAAACAAAGAAATTTATAGAGGAACTGATATTATTTATTTGGAATGAATCATGCATTTTAAAATTACTCCATTGTGAAATAAAAAGATATATGTGTGTGTGTGTGTACGTATTTATATATATTTGAAGATCGAAGCACGACCACCGAATAGAGTATATATGTACTTAATAAATACTCTATAGGCTATTCTTTTATTCGTATTTGATAAATGGAGATTATCTTGAACTTAACTGTTTGCCGGAAAGAGAGAAATTGCTTTCAAAAAAAAATTTTTACCCTATAAGCAATTTGTCGCAACGTCACAAACTACTATAATGCTCTTCCCATTCATTTTCATGTTTACAACAGCCAATAGACAAACAATAAACTGCCCTTCCGTTTGAAACTAAAGACAGAATTGTCATAATTTGAGAATTTGCCCTACTGCATTAAATCGCCTTATTGAAAGTCAGATTGCTGTATTGTCTTGTCGGTTGAACTACCTAAGAGTTGTATTCCAATTGTTGTAATCTAACCATTCACAAAACAGATTATATTACCCTTTGTCTACATGAAAAAAAATCGAATGGGATATTAATAAGAGAAATAGATTATAATGAATACTATATTTGCTAATAACGTTGGATAATGAGGACTCCAATTTAGGCTTAAAATATTTTTGCGTGGCCACAACCTTTCCTATAGATATAAATATACAAAGTACAGGAATAATAAACCATATGATCTCATAATGAAAATGAGAAAAAATGCCATACATCACTGTAATGTATAAACTGGGTGGCGATGTCGGAGCATTCCGGCGTGCGTTTATTTTCTGTTCATTTTTCGAGCATGTATAGATTTTGCAGCATGTAAATGAACGCGTATAGCCTTACACTGCCTCTGTTTTAATACACAACAGAATTGGTGTCGAGGTAAAATTTCGAAAAACTAAACATGGATGCTGCTCAATTTCAAGCTTTTCTACAGGCAATTCCGACAAGTAATGCATGTCTCGCAGCATTAATTACAAAACAATATCATTTTTAGACGCCACAGAGTTTACATTCCAAAGTCACTTCGATCCGAAATTTTAAAAGAACTCCGTCATACTCATGTAGGAATTGTGAAAATGAAAAATCTTACAAGATATTGTCATTGGAAAAATATCGATCGCGATATCGAAGAAATAGTGAGTGAATACAAAAGTTGCGCTGAAGTAAAACACAATCCTGCAGTAATATCAAATCACCATTGGGATGAGCCTTCAACAAATTTTGAACGTGTTCATATCGATTACACAGGACTATTCTTCAGTTTTAATTTTCTTATATTCATCGATGCTACATCAAAATGGTCAGGAATTCGTATGCAACAAAACTCTCCAACCAGCAAGTCAACGATGTGTATGCTGAGAGATATTTATAGATTTCATGGTTTACCTCAAGTACTAGTTTCTGATAATGTCTCTATCTTTAAAAGTACTGACTTCAAAGAATTTTGTACGGAAAACGGTATCCTTCAAAAGTTCATTACACCAGATCACCCAGCAAAAAAATGAGCTGGCAGAAAAAAATGTACAAACTATCAAAACAAAATTAAAATCCATGTCTGGTCAACATTCTTCAATACCTGACAAAATTCGAGAGATATTATTTCGGTTCAGAGCTATACCATTGCAATCTGGTAGAACACCGGCAGAATTATATTTTAGGACAGGGGTCTCCAAACTTTCCAGCCTTAGGGCCATACTGATTACTCCAGTAAGTTCCGAGGGCCAAACCATATTATCATTGTTGCGGTGGTAAAAAGTGAAATAGTCCACTGATGAAAAAAAAAAAGTCCGAAAAAGTACACAACGTTTAAAAAAGTCTGTAAAACCGGACTAAAATCCGCAAAACGGCAACACTGCCTATTATTAATTTTCCTGTCATTGTCTGTAATTTCTAGATTAGTCGTAGAGTACGAGCCATGAGGAGTAACGTGACAGGACATCTGGTGGACACAAGCGGAAATAGGTAGTACCTTATATCGCTAACAGATTGGGGAAACCAATAACCCACTGAAGTGCGTAATGTAGCCTCCACACTATGGACAATTGTTCACCACTTCCTGATGGTGACCTCGAACGATGGTTCACGGGTTGCATCCACACGCTGGGCCACTAATTGAGACAAACATGTGGATTCGTTCGTAGGGTCTACTGCGCACTTTAGTTGCGCATCTGGTTACCTTTGATCTTTGGAGAAGAACCACCTCCGAAACCATCGTCCGCCAAGGCTATTTTATCGTGTGCCACTATCCCACGATAAGCCATACTCCCTCCAGACGGTGGTAATGGCTTGCAGTGGACCATAGTGTGGAGGGGCTTTAAAAGACATTGAGAGCCGACAACCCAATCACCCCTAGCCGATCACCGAATCACATCGAACACCCAAGGTGACCAAGTCCAACCACAGAACCTGAGACCTCGAAGAAACTGCCGACCTCCGGGCTATCTCTCCGATTACGTTATGTAGAACTCTTAATGAACATATATATAACTGTTCTTTGTTTATTTATTATTATTATTATTTGTTACAACTAAATTACTAATTACAATTTAATCTGTATATTTCAACTTATAGTTCTACAACTTATAAGTCAAATGAAGTGTGAGAAGTTGTAATGTATACGCTAGATGGCGCTGTCGGAGCATTACGGCCTGTGTGTATTTTCTGCTCCATTGTTCAAGTGTAAACAGATTTTGCAACATGTAAATAAACGCGTATAGCCTTACACAGCCTCTGTTTTAATTCACAACAATCACACTGAAGCAGTAACGAAACTAGGAAACAATCACGATCCATATAAACAGCTACACCAGAAGAAAAACCGATATATGTATATAAGGGGCGTACGTAAAGGGGGGTTAGGGTATAATTGGATGGAACATTCAAACATAAAGGCTTTTGAAGCACTAGTGGAATTTTATTCTTAAAATTTGGATACCTGTAAAGAAAGCTTTAAAGTTTGAACTAAAGCTCTGGTATAAAAGAATAAAAAGGATTAGTGAAGACGGAGGTAGTGTTACAAAAACTGCGGCAGATGCTGTTAGAATGTGCAATAAAGATGTAATCAAACATTTCAAACTCCTAGAAATATTGGTCGTTCTACCTGTTTCAACGAGTGCAAGCGAAAGATCCTTTTCGACTTTACGCCGTTTTAAGACTTATTTACGCAATTCAACGGGTAATAATAGAATGAATGGATTAGCGCTCTTAAACATTCATAGACAATTTATCCCAGACATATTAAATGAACTTGCCAATAAATAAATAAATAACCCGTCGTTTTGAATATTACTGTATAAATCACTAAATTTTTAGCGCGTTTGTTTACTGGTTTAATTCCGTATTTGTTGGTAAATTATTTTTTCTTATTTTCTGGTTAAATTCATTGGTTTTCTATAGAATATTCACATTTATACGGTTATTATTTAGGTAGATGTTACATTATGAGTAGTTTTTTCTGGCTTGATTAATTCCTACTTTTTAATAAAAATAAAATATTTTACCTCTTATTATAAAAACATATGTTCTTAAACTTAAAAAATCAAATCAAAATTTAACTAAACAATGTTGTCTAAATAAAAAGTCAAAATTATCTAGCTGTCTAAATTAGGGAAATAATAGTGCTTTATTACATACTCGAATTTCTTTTAGTAGTTTCAGAAAATTACGAATCCCCCACCGCTTGAAAAAATTTTGCGTACGCCACTGATATCAGCCATTCCATTGTTACGGGTGTGATACATCGTACGACTGTTATCACTTTTTCCATAAAGTGTTTAATGTTTCAAATATATATTTTTTCATGAAGCCAATACACCACTCATGGAAGCATTTTGCAAAAATTAAAGAACTTCCGTTTCTTATTTATATGTTTAAAAAAATTATAAATATGCTGTTCGGATGTGACAGTTATTTCACCAGGTGTTACACATAGGTTTACAATTACTAATATTTCAGCAAATAGGTAATATCTAAGAGTCATTAAAAATCGTTTTGTATGATAAAGAAAGTTAAATGTTTAATACTATGTATAACTTGCAAATTTTTCAACGACAAATTTAATTACCAGATTTTTTTCAAAAAAGATGTTAAGGGTGTGACAAAGTTTAGAATTCTTTTAAAAAATCTTAGATTAAAATTGTTGTTTTCAACAGTAAATGAATAACCCAAGTCAGAGATGTTTGTAATACTTTAATTTATTTGTTCCAACTTTCATGAATAAAAATGAGATTGTCCTCTATAGAGAAAGGGCATGTTTGTAAACAAATACGAGTGCTGACTACAACTCAACTTTTCATTGGCAAAACATTGCTTGTTTTCATTGTATCAATAACAAATAGAATTCTTTAAAAAATCTTACATTAAGAAAGTTGTTTTCAACAAAATATGTACCAAGTCAGAGATGTTTGTAATACTTTAATTTATTTGTTCCAACTTTCATGAATAAAAATTAGATTGTGCTCTATAGAGAAAGTGCATGTTTGTAAACAAATACGAGTGCTGACTACAACTCAACTTTTCATTGGCAAAACATTGCTTGTTTTCATTGTATCAATAACAAAGTTTATAATTCTTTAAAAAATCTTACATTAAAGCATTTTTTTCAACAGTAAATGAATAAACCAAGTCAGAGATGTTTGTAATACTTAAATTTATTTGTTCTAACTTTCATGAATAAAAATTAGATTGTGCTCTATAGAGAAAGTGCATGTTTGTAAACAAATACGAGTGCTGACTACAACTCAACTTTTCATTGGCAAAACATTGCTTGTTTTCATTGTATCAATAACAAAGTTTATAATTCTTTTAAAAAAATCTTAGATTAAAATTGTTGTTTTCAACAGTAAATGAATAAACCAAGTCAGAGATGTTTGTAATACTTAAATTTATTTGTTCTAACTTTCATGAATAAAAATTAGATTGTGCTCTATAGAGAAAGTGCATGTTTGTAAACAAATACGAGTGTTGATAAACTCAACTTTTCATTCAAAACATCTTGCATTGTATCAACTTCGATATCGAAACGATAAATAAAACTAAATTTATTTAAAAGAAAGAACATCAAAAACTCAAGATTAAAAACATTTTTTCACTTACAAAAATATATATATATATAAAAATATAAAACATATTATATAAAATTTTTTTATTTTTTTATATTATATTAAAATATATATATATTATAATTTTTTATAAAAATATATAAAATTAAATTTAAATGTATTTAAGTATCATAATCGTATAAATACTTTGATTTGTTAATACAAATAAACATTACATAAATAATACTCTATATAAAAAAACAAAACCTGATCATTTAAACAAAAAATAATTAACATTTAAAAGCAGTATTTACAAAGAATAGAAAATACATTAGAAATATTAAAAAAAACTTACATAATAAAAAAAATCTTGAGTATAATAATATATAAAAACATTTATTTATTACATTTTTTATCATTTTCATTACATTATTTTATTTTTAATTTATTTTATTTCGAAATAAAAGAATTTGACTATTACTTTAGTCTCTTTATACTTTAACAATAAATTTGACTGTAAAAAAAAAAACTAACTTTATCAAATCAATAGTTTAAAAAATTACAGCGTGAACTTAGACATATTTAAAGTCTTTATTACATATGTATTGTCTTATGCTTAGTAGACATACAAGTACACCGATTTTGGACGATATTTATAATTAATCCAACTATAAGATTCTCATATTCATATTCTCTAGCCAGTCCATTCGATGAACTCCATTGGCACCATACCAAGCCTTATTAACCTCGAAACATGACAACTGGCATTTCGTCCTGAAAGTAACATCCAATTAAAACTGCCACAACGTAGAAAGCACATTGTCATCCAGATTAGTGCAGTAGGTATCGGCGTTGAGCTTACCATGAATGGGAACAAAGGGTCCCAGTCCATACCAGGAGAAACACCCCCAGACCATAATTCCACCTTGGCCGAACTTGACTGTTGACATAATGCATTCTGGCAGGAGACTTCTCCAGGCAGACGCCAGACTCAGACCCTGCCATCAGAACGGATAAAGGGTGAACCTTTATTCTTCGCTTCAAAGAATCCGTTTCCACTGATCTACGGTCCAATTTCGATTTGCTTTGCACCACATTAACTGAGCAGCTCGGTTGGACTTTGTGATCAAAGGTTTATGGGCAGCAGCACGACCATGAAAATCAAGTAGATGTGCTTCCTTACGGATTGTATTTATTGAAACAATACTCCCGGGTGCCTGTTGAAACTCCTCGCGGATGAGGGTCATCGGTGGGTGCGGTTCCGAATTTCTCTGGACAACACTCGTCGGTCTCTATCTCCCAGTTTCGTTGGTCTCCCGATTCGGGGAACATTCCGACAATCACCAATCAACTTCCACTTCTTAATCACATAGGCCACTGTCGATTTTGGGTACTTCAGTTCGCTAGATATGTCCCTTAAGTATCTGTCACAATTGTGATACCCGATAATTATATCTTTCTCGAAATCAGAGAGCTCCGAACTGAGTGGCATCTTGCGTACGACTAATGCCGATGCTGTTTCCTACACGATGTATACCGGCAGAGGCAATGGCGTACTTCAAGGCCGCAGATATCGTCATTTGCATAGGTGTCCAAATACTTATTGGTAGACAGTGTATATGACACATGTGACTGGAACTAGTTTTCAAATTTGGTCATTAAATCACTGTTGACATGGATTTGCTGATATATTTATTTATTTATTTAACATGAGACAACGATAACATGGCTGGGAAAAAATATTGAAATAGCAAACTAGCTGAATGATGTGCTACCTAAAACATTAGAAGCATCAACATAAAGTAATACTGAAAAAAAAAGTGGAATTTAACATAAGAACAGATTTAACAAACGCCACGAAATTTTTTAAAAGGACGTAGAGACATAGGCAGGCGAAAGAGAAAGTTCTGGTCCTCTTAAAGGGGCTTAATTTGGTCTTTTCAACCAAGGTGGCAAAAGTCGAATAAAAATTTAAAATATGAATAAAACTTAAAAACATTCGATGGCAAAAAAAGCAAAACTACCCATTTTAAAAATTTTGGGGGAGCATTTGATCCCCCCTTCCCCCAAAAAATTATGCATGTGAACTCTTAGCTGAATCTTTAAAAGCTAAAGTTGGTTGTTCATTCACAATAAATTGGTAGATGGTCTTTTGGTTGGGTGTAGGAAAAGGAAAAGGAAATGGTGGCATTGAGTTTGAGAAATCTCTTGTAGGCCAATTGAAGTATTCAAATGTTGACCTTTCTTTAGCCCAATATGGATATATTCTTGTTTATGCCTTTTGAATATATACCATTGGCTAAAAAACACAAAGTAATCCCCATAACTCGCATGTACAGAACCAATGGCAAATGAGACAATCACCATATTTAGTGTTCTTTGCCAATTGAAGTATTCAAATGTTGACTTTCCTTTGGACCAATATAGATCTATTCTTGTTTATGCCTCTTGCATATATACCATTGGTTAACAAACACAAAAGTAATCCCCATAACACGCATGTTCAAAACCAATGGCAAACGAGACAACCACCACATTTTGAGATTTTACAGAGGATTGCTGCAATACATGATTAATATTAAAGTATTCAAATGTTGACCTTTCTTTCCCAATATAGATCTATTCTTGTTTATGCCTCTTGCATATATACCATTGGTTAACAAACACAAAAGTAATCCCCATAACCCGCATGTTCAAAACCAATGGCAAACGAGACAACCACCATATTTAGCGTTGTTTACCATGAGATTGCTGCAATATTTCACAATTAATATTAAAGTATTCAAATGTTGACCTTTCTTTAGCCCAATATAGATCTATTCTTGTTTATGCCTCTTGCATATATACCATTGGTTAACAAACACAAAAGTAATCCCCATAACACACATGTCAAACCAATGGCAAACAAGACACCACCATAATTAGCGTTGTTACCATGAGATTGCTGCAATATTCACGATTAATATTGAAATTTCAAATGTTGACCTTTCTTTTAGCAATAAAGATCTATTCATGTTTTATGCCTCTTGAATATATACAATTGTTAACAAACACAAAAGTATCCCATAACACCATGTTCAAAACCTGGCAAACAAACTAACATATTTAGCGTTGTTTACCATGAGATTACTGCAATATTTCGATTAATATTGAAGTATTCAAATGTTGACCTTTCTTTGGCCCAATTTAGATTATTTTTTACACCTCTTGCATAAAACATAGGTTAACAAACAAAAGTAATCCCCATAACAACGATGTAAAAACAATGGCAAACAAGAAAAAAATTAGCGTTGTTTACCATGAGATTGCTGCAAAATTTCGCGATTAATATTAAAGTATTCAAATGACTTTCTTTAGCCCAAAAGATCTATTCTTGTTTAGGCTCTTGCATATATACCATTGGTTAAAAACAATACAAAAAAATCCCCATAACACGCATGTTCAAAACCAATGGCAAAAAAAAAAAAACGTTGTTTACCATGAATTGCTGCAAATTTCAAAATATTAAGTATTCAAATGTTGACCCTTTCTTTAGCCCAATATAGATCTATTCTTAGCCTCTTGCTATAACCATTGGTTAACAAACACAAAAATAATCCCCATAACACGCATGTGTAGAAAATGGCAAAAAGACAACCACCATAATGCGTTGACCATGAGATTGCTGATAAGATTAATATTAAAGTATTCAAATGTTGACCTTCCTTTGGGCCAATATGGATCTATTCTTGTTTACGCCTCTTGCATATACCATTGGCTAAGAAACAGAAAAGTAATCTCCATAACACGCATGTGCAGAACCAATGGCAAACAAGACAACCACCATATTTAGCGTTGTTTACCACGGGAATGCTGCAATATTTCACGATTAATATTGAAGTATTCAAATGTTGACCTTTCTTTGGCCCAATATAGATCTATTCTTGTTTATGCCTCTTGCATATATACCATTGGTTAACAAACACAAAAGTAATCCCATAACACGCATGTTCAAAACCAATATCAAACGAGACAACCACCACATTTAGAGATATTTACAGAGGGATTGCTGCAATATTTCATGATTAATATTAGTATTCAAATGTTGACCTTTCTTTGGCCCAATATAGATCTATTCTTGTTTATGCCTCTTGCATATATACCATTGGTTACACAAAAGTTGCATGTTATGGCAATGAGACAACCATCACATTTAGAGATATTTACAGAGGACTGCAATATTTCATGATTAATATAAAGTATTCAAATGTTGACCTTTCTTTGGCCCAATATAGATCTATTCTTGTTTATGCCTCTTGCATATATACCATTGGTTAACAAACACAAAAGTAATCCCCATAACACGCATGTTCAAAACCAATATCAAACGAGACAACCACCACATTTAGAGATATTTACAGAGGGATTGCTGCAATATTTCGATTAATATTAAAGTATTCAAATGTTGACCTTTCTTTAGCCCAATATAGATCTATTCTATGCCTCTTGCATATATACCATTGGTTAACAAACACAAAAGTAATCCCCATAACACGCATGTTCAAAACCAATGGCAAATGAGACAACCATCACATTTAGAGATATTTACAGAGGGATTGCTGCAATATTTCATGATTAATATAAAGTATTCAAATGTTGACCTTTCTTTAGCCTAAATTAGATCTATTCTTGTTTATGCCTCTTGCATATATACCATTGGTTAACAAACACAAAAGTAATCCCCATAACCCGCATGTTCAAAACCAATGGCAAACGAGACAACCACCACATTTAGAGATATTTACAGAGGGATTGCTGCAATATTTCATGATTAATATTAAAGTATTCAAATGTTGACCTTTCTTTAGCCCAATATAGATCTATTCTTGTTTATGCCTCTTGCATATATACCATTGGTTAACAAACACAAAGTAATCCCCATAACACGCATGTTCAAAACCAATGGCAAATGAGACAACCAATCACATTTAGAGATATTTACAGAGGGATTGCTGCAATATTTCATGATTAATATTAAAGTATTCAAATGTTGACCTTTCTTTAGCCCAATATAGATCTATTCTTGTTTATTGCCTCTTGCATATATACCATTGGTTAACAAACACAAAAGTTATCCCCATAACCCGCATGTTCAAAACCAATGGCAAACGAGACAACCACCACATTTAGAGATATTTACAGAGGGATTGCTGCAATATTTCACAATTAATATTAAAGTATTCAAATGTTGACCTTTCTTTAGCCCAATATAGATCTATTCTTGTTTATGCCTCTTGCATATATACCATTGGTTAACAAACACAAAAGTAATCCCCATAACACGCATGTTCAAAACCAATGGCAAACGAGACAACCACCACATTTAGAGATATTTACAGAGGGATTGCTGCAATATTTCATGATTAATATTAAAGTATTCAAATGTTGACCTTTCTTTAGCCCAATATAGATCTATTCTTGTTTATATGCCTCTTGCATATATACCATTGGTTAACAAACACAAAAGTAATCCCCATAACACGCATGTTCAAAACCAATGGCAAATGAGACAACCATCACATTTAGAGATATTTACAGAGGGATTGCTGCAATATTTCATGATTAATATTAAAGTATTCAAATGTTGACCTTTCTTTAGCCCAATATAGATCTATTCTTGTTTATGCCTCTGCATATATACCATTGGTTAACAAACACAAAAGTAATCCCCATAACACGCATGTTCAAAACCAATGGCAAACGAGACAACCACCACATTTTAGAGATATTTACAGAGGGAT
>CM063510.1:148919288-148926788 GCA_032207245.1 Pardosa pseudoannulata
GCATAGAACTACAATGGCGACTTTTTACGTTTGGGGCTTTTTTGAATTCATTTCTAGAAATTATAAACGATGTAAATTGGGTAGAATTCAAACTTTCCCTGTAAATTTATCTATTATTTTGGTATCGACAAAATTCATGGTATCTTTCCTGTTATATTATTTTTTAAATATTATATTTTACAAAATTAAATTTCTATGTAATTTATACAATTTCAACGGTGTTGGATAGGCGACAAAATCACTTGCTTATACACAATATCGCCAATGGAGTTCTATATCAAAATTGTTCCTAAAACGTATTGCATTTGAAAATTTTATATATAATGTAGCCTAGATTAAAATATAAAACACATTAATAAATAATTTTAATTTTTTTTAAGAAATGAATCAATTTATTAATTTACGAAAAAAAAATTAAAATTTCTTTCCGCAAAAGGACAGAAATAGTATGACTTTTTAAGTCCTGGTGGATTTAAAAAAATGTTATTTATTTAACCATTTAAAAGTTCACTGTTTTATTTATTTAACCATTTTATTTATTTAACTGTATAATTGTTGTTATCACATATTCTATTATATTTTTAATTTGAAAGTGGTTTCACTTTGCCACAGTTTTAAAGATTTCCAACGATTTTAGATATCAGTGTTCTTAGTTAAATTAGGATTTCATTTAAAAATGAAATGAAAAAAATATTGAAAAATGTTATAATATTATAGATATTATAAAAATATCAAAAAATATTAAAATTGCAACGGAAATGCGCCCATTTTGCAATGTCCGATCCGAGTTGGGGAATTAAAAAAACGGTTTTTTAAATTCTGTGAAGCCCGAAATTGTACAAAGCAAAATATTTAATTTGCATTTCCCCCAATAGATAGAAATACTTTCCCGCGAAAAGTTCGTCAGTTTTACGCCATTTGTCGCTATTTCTTGAATACTGTAAAGGATTTGCGAAATTCAAAGGAATCGGAGTGACATGGAATTCGTGACAGTTTATATACATAATAATATTGTTGTATTAGTTTATTACATTTATCCAGAAAATTATGTCGTTTGATTTATTTTGCTATAATTTGAGCAAAAATAACTTTAATTCATTAATATTTATCATATATGTGAAAATACTGAAATTAGTAGTTATTTTGTTTAAAATTATTTTTTTTAATTAATCTATGACTAACATTTTGATAATAATAAAGAACAAAATTATTTACGAGGAATTTTTTTTTTCCATTTTTGGCACGTTTTTCTCATATATTCTACAGGCAAGAGGTTAAACTGTTGGAATGAATTAGAATATTGATCATTGAATATTTATTGGGCAATAAAAATTAATTGGAGAATTAGTATAAAATTAATACGAATTATATAGTTAAATAAGTGAGAAAGTGATATATATATATATAAATATTTAAATTATTCTCGACATGCGCAATATATAGTTAATTGCGGAATATGTTGATTTGAAGAAAAATGATTTAAAAATAACGATTAAATGAGATATTTCAGGGAATGACACCATAGGGTTAAAATAAGTAATGTTAAAAACATGAGGTAATGTTCATCCGTGACCTCATTTGTAATTTTGAAATTACGTTTGTTGTTTACAATAAATTATGATAAATTTATCGTCTGCGGCTCATTTTGAAAGAAAAGTGGAAAAAGCTCGTTAAAAATGGTAAAATATGGGTTTGTACCTGTTCTATATGAGTTTCCATCAGCCGATTAGTGACATAGCAGTTGTCAACAAGTGAATTTAATGAGCTTTATCACCGTAGATAAATTGAATTTAAAAGCGAAATTTATCAGACGAAATTGATATTCTACATAAGAAAGAAGAATGTAAACCTGTTTTAAATGAAACAGACAGAGATAGTATTTCTGACATGTATGTAAATTATGTGAAATTCGAAACAAAGAAATAAAAAATTTAAAATTTTTAAGGTATCAACTAATTTAATTAACAAAGTAAAACTTCTTACTATACATGTTCGCAAAATCCAAAAAATAGTATGAACACATATATTTATTGGTTTTTTTCCTTCGAAATTCTTTAAATCACCTCTTGTCATGGCGTAACGGAAGTACCGTTAAGCAAGGAAGTTGTATAATACTATGTACATCTTCTGTAAATTGAATAAAATATGTTAATCTCAATAAATCTCTTTTGAACTTTATGTATATTACTAAAATACTTCGAATATGAAAATTTTAGGGAAAATGCGAATGTGTTAAGGAAGATATCGATGTTACTTTCGACTTCTCATTTTCAGAATTAGTACAGACAAATTAACAAACATCGCCTATTTGTGAGACAAACAATATAGTGAAAAGAAAGATTCGGTAATGAGGTATGAGCATGGAGAAAAATAATTTCTTATTGCGAAAGAGAAAAAGTTATAAATAATATTATTTTGTAATGTTGCGGCGGCTTTCGGCGAGAAACCAATAACATATTTAGTAATATTATTCGCTCAATTTACTGGCTATTATTCAAAGAAAGTCGTGAACAAATTAGCACTCATTTCCTATAACATACTTTTTCCTTGTTTTAAATCAACATGTGAAATTGCTGGTATGCAGCTCTTTAAGGAGTTTCACAAAATTTGTAAATTCCGCACACAATATTCGGGACACAATATTATCAACTATCTATGATAAATTTCGGAAGTGGATATGGAACAACCTGAGTTAAAATACAATACGACCATAAAATCTTTCACCACATTTATTTTCTACTCTCTTGTAACCTTATTTTAGATTGGTTTTTTTCAAAATCTAAGAATATTAATAAGTGTTGCCAAATATAAAAAGTACTCATTTCCTTTAACATACTTTTTCCTTGTTTTTTAAATCCACATGTGAAATTGTTTGTATGCAGTTCTTTCAGGAATTTCAAAACATTTGTAAATTCCGCATACAATTTTCTGGACACAATATTATCAACTATCTATCATACATTTCGGGAGCGGATATGGTACAACCTCAGTTAAAAATACGAACATAAAATCTTTCACCACATTTATTTTCTACTCTCTCGTAATCCTATTTTAGATTAGTTTTTCAAAATCTAAGAATAACGACAAGTGTTGCCAAATACAAAAAGTACTCATTTCCTATAACATACTTTTTCCTTGTTTTTTAAATCCACATGTGAAATTGCTTGTATGCAGTTCTTTCAGGAATTTCAAAACATTTGTAAATTCCGCATACAATTTTCTGGACACAATATTATCAACTATCTATCATACATTTCGGGAGCGGATATGGTACAACCTCAGTTAAAAATACGAACATAAAATCTTTCACCATATTTATTTTCTAATCACTCATAGCCCTATTTTAGTTTGGTTTTTTTTCCAAAACCTAAGAATAATAAGTGTTGCCAATTACAAAAATTAAAGTTTTTCAAGCATTTAGGCAATAACAATAAAGAGATTTCACGCAACGTCACGAACTACTTTAATGTCTTTCCCATTCGTTTTCACGTGTACGATGACCAATAGGTATCCAGTATGTTGCCCTTCCGTTTGAAACGAAAGCCAGAATCGTCATGAGTTGAGATGCGTCCTGCTGTGTGAAATTTCCGTATTATAATTACTGAAACATTTTAAAATTAATTATTTACATTTAAATTAATTATGTTTAAATTGATTTAAATTAATTATTTCTAAATTAAAAAAATACTGATACAAAGCAGCTACGTAATAACAATATTACAGTTTTCACTTTGATGTTTTTACTAGTAAAAATAAAATAAAATAGTTTGATGTAGAAAGTAAAATGCTTTTTGTTTAATCTAATCTAATACTCTTTGTTTTAAATTATAAAAGCAACGTGTTTCGATTCGAGAATAGAAATGTTTGGATCTATGTTTAAGAGTGTCATTCCTGTTCTGATTGACTGCGAAAATGAATGTGAACAGATAACCTTGAAGGAAAAGTCAACAACGTATATTTAAAACAAAGCAGCACAATACATGCATTAAGAGATAAATGTGTAAATTCAAGAGATAACTGTATCAATCATTTCAAAATGGAAATTCCATTTCTTTACCTCCCAAATGCCATTCTTAATCGGTTTGACTGTGAAAATTAATGCGAACAATTTTGTAGTTGATAACCTTGAAGAAAAAGTCAACAAAGCATATTTAAATCAAAACAGAACACTAAAAGAAAAAAAAATAAATAAACATTTTTGCTTTTCTCCTTTTCTATTTCTGTTGCCACTCAAGAACAGAAAAACTTACATCTCATGGAGTTCTGTCGTAATGCAACAGTGAGTGACATTTGCAGTCGATTTTTTATCTCATTACTGCGCTAAATTCATGTTTTATTAATGACTGGCCCATAATGCAAATCGGTATAACTAGAACTTATAGTTTTTTCACCTGCGAACAAGTATCAGTAGTAACTCATTCACGCACCACAGCGTGATAAACATAAAAGAAAATGCGTATATGACGATGTGTTCGGCAGCGAATGTATTAAGGTGATAATGAGTCCTCGAAATTCAAAGATAGCCCCCCCACCAAATTTAACATCTTTTTTAAAATTTTCTATTTTAAAATATATTGAAAATTCGAGGACGTGAAATATCCCCTAATTTAAAGATTTCTCCGGAATCTAGTATACATTTAATTGAAGATGTTATTCAGTATTTTAATATATATATATAACAGTAGGGCTGGACGATATCAGAAATTTAATATCCTGATATATCCCCAAATTAATATTGATATATTGCAATGCTACTTTAAACTAGAAGTTAATAGATATCACTATTTTTGAAAGATTATTTTTGTATCCAGATATCCATGAAAAAAATTCTCCGATAGTAACAGAAGAAATGAATAGCCACATAACACCACATGCATGTGTCACCAGCTATTGCGATCTACATATCACTGACTCTGACTATACTGCAATAAGAAGTGAATATCAATATGTTAGGTACAAGCCAGTAACATGTGACCAAACAGGACGCTCATGAACTTTTGGTTTCTACCCGACTGTCTTATGTGAATTTATTGGTATGTACTACCAAAGAATATGACACAGGACGAAGGGAAAGTGCCGTAAAGATAATGTCAAAGCGAAAGAAGTAATTTTCAAGAGCCTTGACAGAAAAACGTCTTTACAGGCTTCTGCTCAAATTCAGTTTTTTCATTCCTCTTTTAAGTTGATTTTGCTTTTTAAATTATCAATTTTGTTGATTTCAGGTATGAATTTTTAAATATTCTTTGTACTTTATATATTTGAGGTACCTGCTAATACGTACACAATAGTTAAGTTAGTTTTGTATTATGGTCAAGATTAAATTTTCTGTTAAACGGATAGCTACCAATGGCATTGAACATTAGTCCAAACAAGTCTGTATCAATCACTGGAGCAGATGGTGATCTGTAGTTCTCGCGCTGTGACGTCACTACTCCAAGGCTTAGCCAATTACAATTTAAACAGCAGCAAGTGTTGATCACACAGACGGTGACTTCTGTTATGTAACCTCCCCACTATGGCCAATTGTTCACCACTTCCTTGAACGAGGGTTCACGGGTTGCATCAACACGCTGGGCCACTAAATGAGACGAGCACGTGGATTCTTCCAAAGTGTCTACTGCGCGATTTAGTTGCATCTGGATGCCTTTGATCTTTGGAGATAAACCGTCTCCGAAGCCATCGTCCGCCAGGGCTATTTTATCGTCTGCCACCATCGACCATGATAAGCCATACCCCCTCCAGACGGTGGTAATGGCTTTCTGTGGACCATAGTGGGGAGGGTCCTTTAGGAGGTTTACTTGCCGAACAGCGGGAGATCATTCGGATTTCAACCTTCGAATGCCTTGATACTACCAAAGACCTTGATGAAGATTTTCTGGCTTGAGTTTGTATCAAATATGCAGCTCAGGTGAATACAGCAACTGGGAGAAATACCGTTTATATTGATATAGGAGGAATATTTAGGATATCTTTTGGCGATCCACAATACCGCGAGAGTAGAAAAACGATATGGCTGACGGGGGATAAATACAATTTTAAATATTGTTATCGCGATACTTAAAGAATATCAATATTTCACAATATACTGAAAAACAATACAGCACTGTGTAACAGTTTATGATTACTTTTGATACATTTTATTTAAATTTGTGAATCTCAATACTTTCGAATTTGTTTATATTTATCTTAACTATTAATGCATGTAGAATTACACGGATATGGAATATGCACATCTTCCCTTGCAAATTATATCTTTAGGTAAATAATAATACATTTTGCTTATACCGATGTCAATGTATAGTTGCCGTGTCTTTAAACGGTAAGACGACATTACAAAAATTATTAAGTGATTCATCTATTACTGGTATTGCAATATCAATGAAACAATTAACTGAAGAAATATATGTATATAATAAGCAAGGAATAATTTATAAACTGTATTTCTTATATCTAATATATTTTATATCTTATAACTGTACTTCAGTATATTGAAGTAACAATGAGGCAATTAACTGAAGAAATATATGTATATAACTAGACGACCCAACAGACGTTGTCCTGTTTTAACACTGTAAATCCAAAAATTGTAAACTTTTTTTTTTAAATAAATTATAAATTGCACTGTTTGGATGGAAAAGTAAGGAAAAAAATAAGTTAAAAGTACTCGACGCCACTACTCGTGCAGTCATCACAAACGTAATTAGATTAAATTAAAATTCCCACATTGCCTGCACGGCAATTCGATCCTAAAGTCTGTTGCGCCGAGAACTGCGCCACACATACGTTGGCAGCAAAGGGTTACAAGCGGCATTATAATAATAATCCCGATAAGCGCGCAATTCTGGATTTTTAATTAAAAAAAAACATTTACTATCGGATCAAAATGCGAATCTAAACCATTCTCGAATCTATTTAATTACAAACATAAAATTTCATATAAATCAGTCCAGCCGTTTAGGAGTTAGTTCTATTACGAACACATGGACAGAAGAATTGTATATATAAAGATAATAAGCATGTAAAAATTTATAAACTATTTGTTATAAACATTTTAAACTATGTTAGTGAATGGATACACAGTTCATTATCTTCTTCAAGGCTTGTTAATTCTAATTGAGCTGCAGATTAATATTGTTTACATTATTAACACTAAAGCTACCGGGCATTTTTTTAGGGCAAAAATAACGAAAAATGGGGTCATTTGACCCTTCTTGGTAGATTTAGTGTTAATTTGAGAGAAAAGTCTGGACTGCAACTAGTCCCTTGGGGGAAATTGGAGATCTGGTGATTATATTGCTCTTATTTTGTTTATATTACTGATAGAATATATTTTAAGTGAAAACTGTTTTTATTCTTAGTGAAGTTTTGAATATGTATTTTAGGGGGATTAATTTTGATATGCTGAACACACACACATGCATATATATACTTGTCTGTGTGTCATGTGTTACAAGGAAGTCATGTGATGTCGACCTCAGATTATAAAAAAATCATTAGCCT
>CM063510.1:148934288-148939288 GCA_032207245.1 Pardosa pseudoannulata
AGTTGCATGCATTAGAAGATTATCTTTTGCGGCCGCTTTTTTAATAGAAATAAACTTCTGATGTTTAGTCATGGCTTGATAGAAGGCGTAATAGGTTGAAGCTCTTCTATATTTTCCTTTGGAATGGATGCAGAGACATTGGAGTATTCCTTCATGATAAGTGCTATTTTAACATATATCAATATATGTTTTAATAATAAAGTATGATTTAAAAACGTAACAAAACTATTTTTTTCAACATTCACCATCAATGCAGGCGGATTGTCGACATACACCGGTGATAGTCCGAATATGTAAGAATATAATCAAATATTCTGTCTTTCACCGAGGTATTTGGTGTATGTCGACATTCACCGGTGAATGTCGACATTCTCCAATTTCGGGCATTCACAGTAACATATATATATACATATATACACACATATATATATATACATATATATATATATATACATATATATATATATATATACATATATATACATTCATATATACATACATATATACATACATACATATATACATACATATATACAGACATATATATATATATATACACACACACACACACACACACACACACATACATACATATATATATATATATATATATATATATATATATATATATATATATATATATATATTTAAGAGAGAGAGAGAGAGAGAGAGAGAGAGAGTGAGAGAGAGAAAGAGAGAGAGAGAGATACTACTCTTCAACCAAGGGAAATGAGGAAGGAACAAAGGAGTGGGTTAATACACGTTCCTAAAAGTTTTCAGAAATACACATACCCTGCTGGTGGTCATTGGTTGTCAGATAAGCAGAAGGCAACACGTTATTATCGGAACTGAGAAGGAGCGTATTCACATTTTATGCCTTGTTCGCTTACATGCAGCTTGTCGATGTGTAAGCCAGAAAGCGAAATGATTTAACGTTAAAACCAAGAATCGAAATTTTAAATCGTTATGACAGGTTGGTTATGGTTACGAACAATTTATCAATGAGTTCTTAGAAAAAATTGTAGGCAGTCAACAATTGATCAGTTTTTTTGATTATGTATACAATTCTTATGTTTTAAAGGATAATATATATTACCTAAATATAAGGTGTGTGTCTTTCATTTTGTTTGGAAATTTAGTACTTGGAATTCAAAGGGAAAGGGTAAATTAATCTAATTTTGAATATCGTTTATTGTTATCAATCGGTTATTGTTATGAAAATCACGTTGTCCCAAACTGATCACATTAAGCGGAGACCACTGTACTTATCTAATAAGTTGTAGACGTGTTTTTCAGAAATCAACGTACTTTATGAAAATATACTGACCAATTAAAATGTTTTTCAAATTTCCTAGTTTTGCAATAAACATTTTAATTAGGGTTTTACAAAATTTTTTCAATTTAAATAGAAATACATGTATATATTGATTTCTTTTATAATAATCGAATGTATGTAAGGGCTTAGTCAGCTTATATAATATACTAGCATATAGCCCGTCATATGACGGGATTAATAAAATTTTTAATTTTCCAGAATTGTAAATTACCCTATGAGGCAGTTAAAAAAAATGGTTTGTTTTATAGCTGAGAATTATCTGGTACATGCTCAACAATTTGTTTATCGTCATACTCCTCTAAAGTGTCCCGATACTGTGAATGCAATTCAGAATCACGTTGAACTAATTTAGTGAAACCGGGTGGTTATGTTTAAAAACAAACGAACAAATTTCTTATTTTTCAAAGCTATACAACTTAAACACTAGATATTTATTAGACCGTGAAATAGACTCCTAGACTTTTATGAAAAGAATTTTATGTAAATATCGATGATAAAATATTCATTGCAACCAAAAATAATTGATGATTAAGTTTAAAATTATCACATGTATGCTTAATCTATTATTTAAGCCAAATATAAAAGAAAAATTTTTACGTAATATGTAGAATCAGTGATAAAACTTGTGAAAATAATGCAGACGATATTTATATAATTTAAAATAAGAAATGGTTAAAAGGGATGGTTAAAGGAATTACGTCATGATGATATAAAAAATGTTATTTTTACCTATTTATTATGAGTCTGTCGTTGACTAGTACATATGTCCGTTTTAGCATCTCTGAAATAAAATTTTAATTAGCCTTGTGCCGTTCACTTCAATGTCGGCCGACTGCATTTTTATTACTGCTAGCTGTTTACCTTCCTCCTTGCCCAGAAGTTTTATAATTAATTGATTACACACACACACACACACACACATATATATGCATATACATACATATATATATATATATATATATATATATATATATGTGTGTGTGAACACACACACATACACACACACACACACATATATATATATATATATATATATATATATATATATATATATATATATATATATACACACACGTGTGTGAGCATCTCTCAAGAAATGTGACTGACGTCCACATTTTGAAAGTCAGTAGTAAACACCATTGTTAACTAAGTGTATCGGTTATGAATATTTCGTAGTGAAATGCAGACAAAAAGTCTCTCGCTTCAGACTCTTTTCGCTGAATAATCGTTGTGACGCATATCTACCGTAAAAGTATATTTGACAACAGACAAATTTGTGTCTAAGCACGACAAAAAAAAAAAAAAAAAAAAAAAAAAAAAAAGAGGATTTTATCTTTTCTGTAGAAGCAAGAATAGGAGACCCATTTTTATTTTTAATCGTTTTAACTTAAATTCACTTGTTCGTCAGTTGGTATTTGAAGTCAATTTTAGACTACCTCCCTGACTAATTAGAAATCTGAAATGTGGTACGTAGGTACAATTCTGGCGACAGTAAAATATTCAATCATAAAACATTAGATTGGAAAAACAAAAATCATTTTGATGAATGCAAAAAGCTGTTCAGCGAACTTGGAATTTCGATGACAGAGATTTTAAACTAGTAACGCCATCTATTTGCAAACGGTAACACTAAAAACTTATGCTAAATTTTAACTTTTTAGTACATGTCTTCTCACTTTTCTTGTTAAGAAAATGTGATTTAAATAAAATGCGTTTTATATTCTTGTTATAACTCCATTTACTTTCCCCGAAAAAAGAACTACCCTGAAGCCCGGTGAGGTGCTCTCCCTTACAGACGACAGATGACGCAGTGAGCTTGGAATAAGAATGGCTGGTGTTTTCAATTGTATGATCGTCGCTTGATCATGAATATATTTCTTAAATGTTTTTCTGTAAATAAAAGAGTTTTTGTTATGTGTCGACATCGTTGAATCTATTTAGTCAGCTAGTAAGGTGAAATTTCTTAAATATTTAAAGTAACCGCTCAAGTTTAAATTACTTCTGATTTCGGATTTAAGATAGTGACGGATTTTCGATTTTGGAACAACAGTACCACTTTAGTTACAGGAATTCGTGGGTTGGAATCTGCAGTGAATAATCTATTTACTTTAAACAGTATGTCAAAATCTCACGAAACTTCGTATAGCAAAAAAAGTATACCATAACTACACCAATACCAATATTATAGCAATTCCTGTTATGCTTCATTGTATGTAGAACTCATGTTTAGATTCAAGTGATCGATCCAAGCCATTCTTCGCAATTCTCTTAAGAGTGTATATCTCCTTTAAACTTTGAAAAATTATTTTTTTTTATTACTGCATTCTAAAATATCTGTACATTTCTTAATCGTTAAAAAACCCCCATTGAAATGTCCGAATTAGAACCTCTAAAACTATAAATCTTTGTGTTGAATATCGTAGCTTTTAAGGAAACTATCAAAACTTTAAATGCATTTTACTGAAAATGGCGTTTTTGCAGTTTGGACGCACTGTAAATAAAAAAATATTGCACATGCAAATTTTCACAGTCATTGCTTTATAGACCTACGATAAAACTCTACTTTCTTTTTTCGTTTTTGTTTATTTCATTGAGTATTTATAGCATTTGAAATGGAATTTTGAAACATTATTTAAACTTTTTCCAAAATTCAATCCTCTGGTGTAAGATTTCTGATACTTGTTAAAAATTCAAATAGGCAGAGATGATACCTAATAATTATTGTTTACAAATAGGAAAAAATTATGAATGAAACTCACTTTGTGTTATATGTCTGCTCACAATATGACAAAAAAGTTTTAAAATTTTTGAAACAAGCTCTCACTTTTCTCTCAAACTGTTCTTATTTTTTAGAAAAGCAAATTCAGCAAAAGTAATTTATAAACAGAAAACGAATGTTGAAAATTTTATGTGCTTACGACAACAATTAAAAAAGATAGGATAAGTCGAAAAAAAAAATTCTTTCATTTAAAGTTGCTTAACACATTCGCTGCCGAACCTGACGTCATATATGCATTTTCCTATATGTTGATCACGCGCTGGCGCGTGATCGGCAGCGAACGTGTTAAAGGGGATGTGTCCTTGTTAGCGCATGCGCGCCACCGAGTAATTTGTGTGGAATAGCACCATTTCGGGCAGACGATTGTTCGCTATCATAAATGACGTGAGCAAAAAATGAAGTTTATACCCGAAGCTCACAATTAATTTTTATATGTTTTCTACTAAAATTAGTGTCATATGCTGTAAATAATTCTATAAATTTCATTTTGCGAGTTAAAATACAAGTAACATATAAAAACAAAATTTTAAAGTCAATTCCTACTTATGTCAAGAAAGAAAAAATGGCAATATAACTAATTAATCTGGGTATATCTGTTGTCTCTGTTGGCGAAATTCACTAGCCAACCTACTTTGCTGATTAAGCACATTCCTTTTCTCACGCTTGTGGCATCCCCACAATTATAAAAGGTCGCGCGACTATTTTTTGTTGGATTTTGCTGTTGGACGTTGCTAAATAAAGATGCTTCTAAAGTTCTCTTGATAAATCTTATTCTTTTCGCCGACGACTTCACCCCTTAGTCCATGTTACATTCCTGAAGCATGGCATGCTACGCTATGTTTCATATATATATATATATATATATATATATATATATATATATAT
>CM063510.1:148959288-148964288 GCA_032207245.1 Pardosa pseudoannulata
ACACCATACCCCCTCCAGACGGTGGTGATGGCTTGCAGTGGACCATAGTGTAGAGGGGCCTTTAGGCTCTTAGACCACTTCATCTAGTCTTTCCATCCTACCCCCGTTGTGTAGATGCGCAGATTTTTCTAGAAGAGGGAATCAGAGAGTGTTGTCGGGGACTGAAGTGAAGAGAACCATGTCACTCTTTCACACTCAGTGCACTATTTCTGTATAAATAAATAATGTACAAGGTAACATAAAGTTTAGCTCTTTAAGATTTGGTTTGGTTTGGTTTGGAGCGCTACGGTCTACTGTTTTGCACACGAGGGCTAATGAGACCGGGACCTACTGCTTAAAGCCGATTCCGAACGGCTACGAACATCCATGCCATCGTGGGATTCGAACCCACGAACTCTGGTACCGACGATTAGTGCCCTAACCAATCGGCCAGCGTTCTGCCTCTTTAAGATTAACTTTTTAACGTGACTAAGTCTCCTACAAAACAAAGGTGAACATACATTACGACGTAATAATGGGATATGAAACTAATGTCCATACTCAGCAAATATCAAGAAATAAGAAGATAACAAAGATCATTGCGGTTAAGACATGTCTATTCATACTTTTGCTATATTAGGTGCGCTGCTGACAATATTTTCTTCATATGTTATTAAACAGATTTCATGGATATGATTATATATTGACCATATTCAGGATTTTGTTTCCACAATATTTCAGTATATTTTGACTAAAAAAAAAAAACAGCTCAAAATGTATTTAGTAAAAAGTTACATTTATGCATAACAACATTTATACATAATTTTTATGTTTAAACATAATTTATACATATTGTTGAATGTCGCACAAAATACTTCGGTTGCTAAACATTAGTTTATTTTGATGCACATTTATAATCATTTTTACCATTACAGTTTAGGACGCCACCTCTCAAAACGGGCGCCATTTCCACACAAACACACAGAGCGTTCTTTTTCTCCCTCGTGGAACATGACAAAAACGCCATCTACCAGCGTAAACTTCAACACATACTTTTTATGTTTAAATTGCATTTAAACATAAATATTTAATATTAATATCAGAATTAAAAAAGTCATATAAAATTTAATATTATATATACAGGGTGTTTCAAAAATGACCGGTATATTTGAAAAATCAATAAAAACTAAACGGACTGTGATAGAAATACACAGTTTATTGCAATATGCTTGGGACAATATTAAATTTTTAGGCAGACAAACTTTCAAAAATAGTTACAATGTTCCACAACAGATGACGCTGCAGTCGAGAAAAATCTAAACTACGATAATTTCAAGATATCCACCATGCGCAGCAATAATATGGCTTATTCTCAGAACAAAATTATCAGAAACCCATGTAAATGGCTTCATATGCAGAACAGATGTAGTGTTCCAGTTATGCAATTGTTTCTGGACAGTGGCGGTACACTTGGTCTTTTAAAAGTCCCCACAAACAAATATCGTAGTTTAGATTTTTCCAAACTGTAGCGCCATCTGTTGTGGAACATTGTAACTAATTTTTAAAATTTGTCTCTCTGAAATTTATTATTGTTCAAAGCATATTGCAACAAACGGTGTATGTCTACCACTGTCCGTTAGTTTTTATTGATTTTTCGAATATACAGGTCATTTTTGAAACACCCTGTATATATATCTAAAAGTCCATGTACAATTTTGAGTAATATGTTTCAGTAAAGAATAAAACATTTGTGAGCTAAAATCCCAACAGCCTAGTGCAAGCTAGGACCGAGTTTCTTCCCTCGGAATCTATGAAATGCTACCTTCAAGCTTCCACCGAGAAAACGCAAATTCCCTTTCAAATTTGTCTTCGTCTAAAGCTTTCATTTTGTCATCGCTTTCCCGATATCTGTCTCCATTGTGCGTTGAGACCTTTTCATCTTTGAACGCAGAATTCTTTCTTTTCTTCCGATTCATTTTACCTCCTCTTGCAAAATCGGACGCAATGTGCGTGTTTTCCGACAAATTTCTATCGTTAGGAATTCAATGACATGCTTACTTCTTGTCGAATAGCATCGTGCATTGTGGTTCTTTAAATACTAGAATATAGCCCGTCATATAACGGGCTCAGTAAAATTTTTAATTTTCCAGAATTGTAAAGTACCCTATGAGGCAGGTAAAAAAGTGGTTTGAGGCTAAAACAGATGTCTGTTCCAGTTATACAATTGTTTCTGGATAATCGGTATACCTGGTCTTTTACAAGTCCCCACCGAAAAATATCATAGTTTAGTTATCCAGACTGCAGCGCCATCTGTTGAAGATATTGTAATTAATTTTGAAAGTTTGTCTGCCTGAAAATTACTATTGTAAGCATAAAAACTGTCTATTTTATCACTGTCCTTTAATTTTTATTGATTTTTGAAATATATGGTCATTTGAAACACCCTGTATTAACATTTAATTTTCATTCTACCTTAAGTTACTATAAGTTTGGACAGACAGATTCAGAACATTATTCACATTAGAAACGAAAAAAAATTCTTTAAATATTTTTATAATTCCAATTAAGTTTTTTTCTTTGGCTGAGAATTATCTGGTACACGCTCAATTATTTGTTTACCTTCAGACTCCTCTAAAGTATCCCGATACTGTGAATGTATTTTAGAATTAAGTTGAATTCATGTAGAAAGATAATTCAAAGTTTTCTTAGCTACATCGAAATTATTGCTAACTTCTACCCATTTTTTTGCCACAGTAATTAATGGAAGAAAAATAATGAAACTATCGTTTCCACTTCACCCTGGAGGTAGATAGAATTTGTTGTAAATAACGGTGATAAATTTTCATTACAACAAAAAATAATCGATGATTAAATTTAAAATTATCACATTTGTACCCATTATTTAAGTCAAATATAAAAGAAAATTATTTATGTCATATCGAAGTTCAGTGATAAAACGTATGAAAATAATGCAGACGATATTTAAATAATTTAAAATAAGAAATGATTAAATGAGATGGTTAAAGGAATGACGTCATAATGCTAAAAGAAATGTTATTTTTACCTATTTATTATGTGATAAATTAATAAATTTAATCGACTGCTCTTAACCGGAGAAAATAGGGCTCGATATAATAGCATCAAAAGCTCGAAAAGAGGGGAAAGGATGGATTTCGAACGTTTTAGAGACGACAGTATTTTTCTCTGTGATATGAAGCATATTTATACCAATTTATTTTAGAATCAGATAGATAGTTTAGGAGAAGATAAACTTTACTCGCTCTGAATTTTGCAAAACCTAACTCATCAAAAATCCAATATGGATGCCTCTGTCCATTCCAGGTCCAACAGCTTCATAAATTCGAGGACAGATGGACAGATAACTTAGGCTATTATTATATAGGAGATATATGTTATATATATTATATATATTAATTAAAGAAGACGAGAAAACACCATACGAAATGGAGAAGTTAACTTTTATTTAGGTTATATTTCGATATTTCATATTTGGACTTATGAACATTCAATTTTTATTCTTGCCTTAACGATACAAGTTTGGGCAGCCAGATTCAGAATTTCATTATTCTAATGGATTAGAAACAAAAAAAAAATTCTTCAAATATTTTTATTAGTAATTCCAATGAGGGGCAAGTTTTTTTCTTAAAGTATTCACCTCTAGCAAGATATTTGTTGGTTATTTTATTATGGGAGCATCATATAGGCGGCTAACAATACTCATAGCATAAACAAAATGTTTTTTCATCACTTAGAAGCAGGGACGAAGATGATTTCTAGGGTATCGTTTGGGAACATGGAAGACATTGCGAACTTAAACGTACCCCATTCATGAACACGATGGATCTTTGGCCGGCTGAGCCTCAAACTCGAAACACACCGGTTATGAAATCGATGCCTGCTGAGCTGCCGTGGCTCTTTTCCGATTATGTTAAGAATGGCAACTTTTATAAATTCACTCTCGAACGTTCAATTTTTGAAACAGGTTCAACCCTATGCACAATATATGTACATTCATATAGATTTATATAACTATACAATTAAACATCGCTACTTCAAAACACGATACGACGATTAATTTCTTTATAGTGATAATAATTTGCAATCTCAGTAAATTTGTATAATTATTTTTTTTTCGAACGCAGCAGGCGATAAGGACATTTCCCTAATGCCTTAACAAGGCTGCGAACCTGTTACTCATTCAGCACCATCCAAGGAGCACGTGGAGCTTAAGGTATGCTAGAGACTCGAGTAACATTACCCCTGCTGGGTCCTCGTAATTTAGAAGCAGGGACCAAGCAAAAGGCCTTCAGGCTTGGCCTACCACCCTCAGAGGTATCGTTTGAGAACTTGGAGGACTTTGTGACCACGAACATATTTTAAGTGCCCCAGTCACCTTTAGCGAACACGGCGGATCTTAGACCGGCTCCAGTCCTGATCCCGCAACCTTTCAGTTACGAGATCGCTGCCTTTGCCGACTGAGCTACCGCGGCTCATTTATATAATTATAACTCTAACTTTTCCTCCCTTTAATGATATGACATGGATGTTTGTAGCCGTTCGGAATTGGCTCTAAGAATAGATACCGGTCTCCTTAGCCCTCGGCAGCAAAACAGTACAATGTAGCGCTCCAAATCAAACCAAATTTGTCATTTAAATTATATATGATTTAGAGTATTTTATCTTTATAAATTAACCCCTTCCCTGGGGGAATTTTTTGGTGGAATGTCTTCCCTGTTTTACCCGAACGCCGTACGGGCATAGCTTTCCGGCCTTTACTGATTTCCCGTACGGCGTACGGGCAATCTGATTTCAATTTCGCTTGCACTGTTTCGGCGGTATTTCTTCCAATTTTAGTAACAAATTATAAGATGTGAGATTTGTCCAGTAAATGATAGTTTGCAGTTTATTGTATTTTTACTCTGATTGGTTCAAAAGCGCGGGTTTTTTTTCGCATATTTTGTATCAGAAGACGAATTGTTATCTTTCACTGTATAGCTTTC
>CM063510.1:148974288-148976788 GCA_032207245.1 Pardosa pseudoannulata
GCTATTTGGTGAGAATTCAAAATCGTTAAATTGGGAGACAAAAAACGCGGCGGATCTGTACCATGCTTTTGAGATATATTAAACAAAATGTTGTAGTGCAAAAATTTGCCGATAGGTAGTGCTCTAACACAAATTTTATTTATATACCTGCATTGAAAATGTAAAAAAATCATTTGTGTTACAGCGCATACCTATTCGATTTTTTTCTTTGGATAAAACTGCACGAGAATTGGTTACGTTGCAAGAAAAATCTCTATCAGGCGAATTCAGGCAGTGGGGCACATTTCTCACTTACCGCAATTATGACTTTAGTTTTAAACGGAAAGACAGTTTATTGTTTGTCTATTGGCTGTTGTAAGCATGAAAATGAATGAGAAGGGCATTACAGTAGTTCGTCACGTTACGACAAATTGTTCTGTTGGTAAAATTGTTTTATCAGAGACATCATAATTCCGTTGTAGCTATATGAAGTGGATACAAAGAGGTCCAATCTCTACATGTGCCCTACACAAAATGACACAACTGACCAAGACATTCTTTCAGGTAGAGGACGTAGGCAAATTCGGTCGTCTGACTCGAGAATTGGCTGTTGAAGTCAGTAGAAGTCAGTTGAAGAGATAAAGAGGATAGTAGGTAGTAGGGTCCAGCGTATTTCATCGAAGGAAAAATTTGACGGTGGATTATTTTATCCCTACAAATTCAAGCCGGATACCTACAAAATCAATTTGGGGGTGGGGAGTCACAGGTTCATTGCAATTCCTTGTTCAAATGGTGACGAAGCCCCCTTTTGCCTCATTCGGCAAGTTAACATTTGCGACTGTCGAATTTGGTCAGCAAAGAACCCTGACATGTTATCCGATAATGACCATTACATCATTTGAAAGGTGACAGTATGATGTGGTTTTAGTGCTATTTTTATCACTGTACAATTTTTTAAACAGTTATCTACGAATGGAATCGAAATCTGTTCCACCGCAACACAACGGAAATGTAATAGTTGAAGAATTTTGTAATCCGAATAGCGTGGATGCCTCCAGAATATTATTTTCATACATCTCCTCACATAAACAGTTTTTAAACGCATTTCATAGATACAGGGCTGATCAGTCGTCATTTTCCAATAGCATGACTTCCTCATTTGCTGGTTACCCATTCTCATCAACAGTAGCTTGACATCCCAAAATGGGTTCAGGCTTTCCTTTAAAGAGAACTCTAATCAGTCATCTGGGTGACAACTGTTTTCCAGTTACTGACCTTCAACACCTCGAAGTCCGTATATTTCCATCTCATCCTTGGTCTTTCTCTTTTTCTCTGTCCATGCCAAAAATACCCTTTTCAGACGATTTGAGACGATTGGAAAGAATGGTGATCTAAATATTGTGATATTTGTTGATTCACAGTCTACTCTAAAAGCTATCACTTCCATCATGCCATCTAACAAGGATCCAGTCCATAGCTGCGAACTTGCAATTGATGCTTTGATGAATAAGGAATGAAATGTTATCCTGCAATAAATCCCGAGTCACTGTTGAATCACAGGAAATGAAATTGCAGACTCCCTGGCCAAGAATGGCTCTAACCTCCCACAGCCTTATTCACCTTTTCACTATCACAGTATGAAAAGAATCATTAATGCTAGACTTAAAGTGCATCTCAGAGGGGTTTTCAGGGATTTGGTGGAGGGAAAGAGTTGGAGTGACTTGATGGAAAATCTCATCCCTCGTGACTTGCCCAGAGCTGTTGGTGTCGCCAACTTTAGGATTAAAACAGGAAAAGACTTCCTTTTAAAACATTTGCACAGATTTGGTTTGACTGACACCCCGACTTGCCCACTATGCAGTGCCTTGGACTTGTCTGGAGATCACTTGATTACTTGTTTTGGACTTAGTGACGTAGCAGCAGTCAACTCTGCTAAAATAATTTCTCACTTTGTTTGTCTGTCTAATGGCAGTCATGCCAAGTTCTGGTGTAGAATTAAAAAAAACGACTGGTAGGGCACTGCCCTTTGGTACCGCAGTAAAAATTTCTTTTAATTTAAATAAATTCCGTTAGGCTCACCTTTGGCTGACAGGCAGATAATGGTATAAAGGTGTCTTCACCTCACCCATTAACCGAACGATGGCCGGCTGGTAGAGCACTACCCTTCGGTACCGCAGTTCGCGAGTTCGAATCCTGCTGGCATGGATGATCGTAGCCGTTCGGAATCGGCTCTAAATCATAGGTCCCGGTTTCATTAGCTCTCGTGTACAAAACAGTAGACCGTAGTGCTCTAAACCCAAACTAAACTCACCTCATCCATTAGCTTCGGCGACCATAAGCCCTTTTGGTCTGTATGGTGAGAGGGCATTCCGAGTATATGATCACAATGTCTGTCCAAAATGGGTAATTCTACAATAAATCGTGTAGAACTGCATAAAACACACACAAATAAACAAACGTGTATGTGTGTGAGTGTGTACGCATAGATATGTATACATAATAGATACATACATTCATTTCA
>CM063510.1:148981788-148986788 GCA_032207245.1 Pardosa pseudoannulata
AACTATTATTGGTAGCAGTTTAAAATAAATTACTATTTTTTAAAGGAAAAAAAAACACAAAATATCACCAGATTTTTTTTTTTTATCAGAGAACAATTTTTTACATTCATTTTATCACACAAAAAAAAGTAGTTGCCAAAAAACTAAAACAAAATACAAAACAGACGATATTAAAAAATGAAAGGAATTAATTAAAATACATGGAGTTTTATGTACATAGAGTAAATGTATAAATACACATGTTAAATATTTATGAACCACGCTCTCTTACCAGTAACGAACGTTACGTTAAACTAGGTAAGAAAATACAAAGTGTGTAAAAAGTTAAAGAAATATAAAAATGTATATTAGTCTCTGAATCGGACTGGAAGTCGAACAGTTCTACCAAATCGAGATTGTCCAATAGTTGGTTTAGTGGCGCTGGACTGAGTTGAATTTGGCTTAGGCACAGAATTGTTTTCTGGGGTACTGGAATCATTTGGGCCACTGTTTGTTGATTCAGTAATAAGAGTGCTGGAATTTGAAAGTATTAAGGCTGGTTTCAGTCTGTCAATAGTTATATTTACTTCCTTATCTTTAATTTTAATTGTGAAATATTTTTCTGATCGATTAAGTACTTGATAAGGACATTCATAAGGTGGTTCAAGATGTTTACGGACACTATCAATTCGAAGAAAAACATAAGATGTCGAATGTAAATCCTTATGTACGAAAATTTTTTGAACATTTTTCTTTTGAATTTTTTTTGGTCTTAAAGATTCCATTTGCTTTTGTAGCTTATGTACGTACGTTCCAGGTGTTGTATGAATGGCATTCTCATTGAAGAATTCACCTAAGTAGTCTTATATTCTCGCCGTACACCATATTTGCAGTTGTGTAATTAGTATTTTCTTGAACAGCTGTACGAAGACCTAGAAGAACTGTTGGTAAATTTTCGATCCAAACAATATTATTGTGAGCCTTTAATGCCGTTTTAATTGATCTGTCAAGTCTTTCCACCTTGCCATTACACTGCGGGTGATGTGATAGGCTGTGGTATACTACTACAACTATCATGGACTGCAAGCAATGGCCGATTGGTTAGGTGCTGCCTTCAGTACCGGAGTTCGTGGGTTCGAATCCCACAGTGGTAGATGTTCGTAGCTGTTCGGAATCGGCATTAAACTGTAGGATCTAGATCTCGTCTTGCAAAAAATAGACCGTAGCGCTCCAAACCAGCCAAGTCAAGCACCATGGACTACAACAAGGCCATATTTATAGGGTGGATCAAGAGGGGTGCATGGACCCTCCCCCAAAAATTTCCAATGCATAGACTACAAGATTTCTTTAACTTATGAAAAAGTGTGTTCATCACTCGTTTCCACTGCAAGCGTTTAAAGTTCTTTTTCAACCATGAAGAGTCGAAACATTTCTTTGCAATAGAATGAGTCACAGGAGGTTGACAAATAACTACAACTGCAGATTAAGGATTCAACAAGTTGGCCTTAAAAGGAGAAGAATGAATTTACTGCTATAAAACGATAGCTTATAAATTACGGATGATAATATACTGTTTTCATGTTTTGTTATCACAGAAGATTGTTAAGTCAAAATAAAAAGTTATGTCATAATTCCCACATAAACCTAATAAAAACTTCCAGCATATATTAAAAGACAGAATGAGGTTACAAGTACATTTTACAAGATAGAATGAAATGATGTATTTATGTACGCAACCAAAACGTTAAATGTTGTTGTTCTTAGCACGATTGAGACGGAGGCTACTCGTATTAAGACAAGGGGGTGTGCCATTTGTTTTGATGAGCACCTCAAGGGTGAAAGTAAGACTTAAGCTCAAGTAGGTCCTCGTAATTTTGAAGCAGGGGCCAAGCAGAAGACCCACAAACTTGGTCTGTCACCCTCAAAGGTAGTGATTGAGAACATTGTAACCACGAACCTATTTTACGTGCCCCAGTCCCCTTCAACGAACACGACGGATCTTATGTGTTCCTATGTTAACCTGCAATATTACGAGAGTGTTTTCTGCCAACTGAGCTAAGCGCAAAACAATGAAATTGTATGAAACGTATGTATGTTTGTTTGTACTTGCTTGTGTAGCGTGTGATGAACATTTTTTAAGGGATTTGAAAGTTTGCTGTACATGGGAATTAACACTTTACACTGCAATAAACGGTCTACGTTACTAGACTGCAGCATAAATTAAAACAACTTTTGAATGCGAACATTAATATAACTATCTTAGCTACCTACAAAGTGTGCCATTTTTTGCGTATAGACTTACCATAAATTTAACCATGTTGTTATAAACAGAACAACACGTGCTCTTATAAAATCTCTATTGTTTTTATAGCGATTCTTTATTGCTCTAATCTCTAGGTCTTCAAATCATTTTGATACGATGATAGCGTTATGTGGGTAACGATGGTTCAAACGATGGCCGAATGGCATAGTGCTGCTCTTCGGAACCGGAGTTCGAGGAGTCGAATCCCGCTGAGGGCAGGAATGTTCGTCAGCAGCCTGTAAGCAGTAGGTCCCGGTCATTAGCCGTGCAAAGCAAAAACCACACTACTCCAATCCAAACCAGACCAAACCTTTGAAGCTATGATATCAAATATAAAGTGTGTATAGTTTTACAAGTTCTAATTCGAATATTTCATTGGGCTTTGTTTTAAATTATTCAGAAATATCGAAAAATGTTTAAATTGTTATAAAAAATTGAATTTTTGAAGGTTTAAAGGTGATGTGTTGTTCCATTTAGCCATTTAACTATTTATTTTTGTCATCAGTAAGCGATCATCCATTTTAGCTTTCATTTCATTCCTGTTGGTGACACTTGTTCCAAGATATTTCAACTCGAATACTTTTTCGAAGGTGTGACCATTTACCGCCGACGGTGCATTATCTGTTTCTTAAGCAAACATAAAAAAAATTCTCTGGGACGCTAAATGTTTTTAAAAATTCATCTCATCTGCAAGAGAAACGACCGCAGAAAAAAATTGTTAACAGAAAAATAGGCAGGTAAGACATTTACTATATTGGAAACTGACTTCACGAAAATTTCGTCCATTCGATCTAAATCTCACTTCTAATGAAAACTTTAAAAATAAAGAGACAAAAGAACTCAAAAGCATAGAAAATATAATTTCCAAGTGATTCTATTCCTTTATCGAAATTGAAAAGAGTGTATCCATTTAATTTTCTTGAAGGACGCGTTCGATTGTTTTCTGAGTGTCACCCGTAAAGAAGGGGTGGTTGATAGTCCAAAAAACCCTTCTGACGACTCTTTTCGGATATCAAGATCTCGCGAAGCTTCGAGTTGTCATTAGAGCTTCAAAGAGAATTTCACTGCTGTATGACAGGTGAAAGACAACTATTTTAGTGAAGGGTGGTCCGCCCGCCCATCGATCGTTGCGACCCTATTTTGGATCGAACGACAGTTCGTGCTGCTCCCTCTCGAGGACTTCATCGGCAGGTGACACGTCGTTAGCGTCATTACGACAATTAGACTCGGAAGTGATGGAACATTCGATCTACGCAGATTGACAGTGGATTAAAAAATGAAAATGTTTCAATCATGACCATCACTTAACAATAAAAGTGGAAATTCAAGCACTATGACGAACTGAGCCGAACGCTGCTCTTCAGTACGAGTTCAGGGGTTCGAATTCCGAAGTTGGCATGTGTTGTAATTTACTTACAACACAAACCCAGTGTTCGTTCTCAAAGGGGAAACACAGAAATATAATACCTTATATTTGAATTAAAACATTTATTATGTACACTAATTATTTACAGATATCATTTCTGGATTAATATATATAACATTCATTACTCGACATTCATCAATGTCCAACAATTCATTACAATTTTCTTTTTGTTTTTATACGTTATTCCTTAATCAAAAGATTCTGAGACTCAAGTTAATAATTATGAATATTATTAAGTTTACCTCCAATAATTACAGGGTAGCAGGCTGGGGCTATCAACCGGCTCGATGTCGGTGCGAGCGTTCGGTGTGACGCCTTCAATATTCTCAAATGAGAGGTAACGTGAATAATGGATCACAGTCAAAGATAAAATTGGAAATTTGCTTTTATTATTCATTAACTACGACTATTTACAAAGGAATGTTAATTCCCAAATCATGTAGAACTGCAAATATGGTTGCCGGTAAACCTTCCTCACGACGATCACAGTCGAAAGAAAACCAAGAGATTTAATAATCTCTTACAAGTGGGGAGGCTTTTCAGGGTGCAATCAAACCCAATTTATCCCCGTTCGGTGTCCGAGACTCTGCCGCTCCCTATATGAGCGGACTTTACGAATCTCCCGAACTAGCAAGCTGGACCTGGTAAAAAAGGCGAAAGCCTCCGCGAGGTCAACACACCACCGAAAAAAATGACGAAAAGTCCTGAGTCGCAAAATTGTAGGCTTTTTATACCTGGGGGGTCAGTTACGGTTCCGCCAATTGTTTTTTGGGTCAGTTAAGATCCCAGTTACTTGAGAACTCCAGCTAAAGTTACAGTTATGTTTTTTTAGCTGAATTCTCATTCGCTGGCTGTCCCTTTACGGAATTTCCGAGCATTCATTAACGAGTTCCATCAGGGGCGTATTCGTCTATTCAGTCCGATTGTCAAGATCCCAGACTCTGCGACGCCACGCTGTTTTCCAAGTAAACAGGTGTACTACGATCAGCTGTTTTGGCACGTGCTCGGACAAAGGGGAGTCTTCACAGCGGGCACGGGATTTCGATGTCCAGCAACTCTTGAATCCCGACTTCGACTCCTTTCCCAACTTACTTTTCCACCTTTTCACCTCGGTTCAACGTCCCTTTTTTTCTCTGTCCCTATCATTTGTTGGTCATATTTTATCACATCTGCATCTCCTTCGGGTGTGCAGATGGGCTCATTAAAATGGCCCTTTTTGTGAAAGTTGACATTGCTTTGCCCCTGGTCCCCATATCTCACGACCAAATCCCTGTCTGGGTTTAACCGTTACAC
>CM063510.1:148991788-148999288 GCA_032207245.1 Pardosa pseudoannulata
TATATTTTGATTTATATTATATTGGTATCCAGCTTTCCTTTTGCAACCCTTTCCTTAAATATCGCTATTATATACCATTTTCTTATATATTAATGCAGAGTGAGTCAGTACAGGTTTCACACCAGAACAGGGTACCTCCGCCAACTTGGCGATAAAGTATGGTAGCCTAACCTTTTCCCCTGATCTCACCCTGTTCGAACAACCTGAATCTGTATTTTGATTTATATTATATTGGTATCCAGCTCTCCTTTTGCAACCCTTTACTTAAATATCGATCTTATATAACATTTTCTTATATATTAATGCAGAGTAAGTCAGTATAGGTTTCACACCAGAACAGGGTACCTCCGCCAACTTGGCGATAAAGTATGGTAACCTAACGTTTCCCTCTGATCTCACAGTGTTCGAACAATCTGTATCTATATTTTGATTTATATTATATTGGTATCCAGCTCTCCTTGTGCAACCCTTTTCTTATATATTAAAGGCGCTTAAAGCTAAAAAAAATTAGATATAGGGAACCATTAATGGTTCACTATAGCTAATTTTTAATAATTTTGGAACAGTTGGTTTTGTAAACTCTCGAGGGATTAATTACCTATAAATATAAATGTCCGGTTTCTAAATGGTTTTGGTTAATTAAGTAAGAATATATAATTCTATTACAATGGAACACTCTGTATCCATTAAAGTCACCAAAAAAGCATGAGATACAATACCCAGATGAGATACGATTGTGTCATAGTAAGCATCGTCAATACTTTCGCCAAATTTACCAAGGGGCACAGTGTTCTGAAGTATTCCTGAAGTGTCTTCAAGACCTCGAATTGAGTGATGATGAGAAACCTTATCGCGACCGCGTTGAAAGTCGGAAATTCCTTCTCCCGTAAAGAGTTGAAACCCAGGAATATCGAAATATTATCTCAAATTATCTCTCCGAATTAGACTCGGATGTGAGTGGCGAACGAAAATAAAATCAAACTGAAGATAAGCCCCTTTACCTTTTTGTCTCTTTTTTTATCTTTCACTTTTACTGTGACCGCCACACTCCCCGCTGAGTTCCTCTCAGAATTTCTCTCCACAACGCTTCGGAAAATGTATGTAGATATTTTAGATTTACCATACTGTCTATATTAAAACCTCTTTCGTGCTACATGTAAAGTAAAATTTCAATATAAGGGAATTTTTGTATTCCCGACCGCTGGGATATGGCAATTGCACTACTAGAACTCTTCAAAAAATCAATATTTTCCATTAAAAAAACCATAAATTTAAAAATTGTATATGCATTTAGAGTACTTCAAACGACTTTCAAATTGTTGTACAGTTTATTTAAATCTAGCAAATGATTTACAAATTATATATATTTTATATCTCCTGCATTACATAAAGTTACCTCTTTATGAAAAGAATCCACTTCTAGCCCAGCCTTCTCTCTGGGTCTCCATTTGTAATTAATTTAATTGAAAAAGTCGCCAACGTAAAAACAGTTCCTAACAAGGAGTAAAATACAACTGTTCTGATATGTACTTTAAATTTATTTCCCAAAAAGTATTATTATATTTCTGATTTTTATATCATTATCGTCTGCACTTAAATTTTATTTTTGTTACGTCTTTCCTATTCATTTTAATAACTGGTTATCGTCAACGCATGGCGCCAATTAATAATTTAAAAATAAACTATATTATCCGAGGATGATTCTTCATATGACTTCGACGAATCATAACGACATGACTAAACATTCAAGATTTGTACCATTTTTATTGTTTATTTTGAATTTTACTTTTTTCCTGCTTATACATTTTGTTCTTCATATAAAACAATTTGTCGCAACATCACAAACTACTATCATGCCCTTACCATTCATTTTCATGTTTACAACAGCCAATAGACAAACAATAAACTGCCCTTCCGTTTGAAACTAAAGCCAGAATTGTCATAATTTGAGAATTTGCCCTACTGCGTGAAATCACCTTATTACAATGATCCCAGATTAATAATATCATTTCGTGATTTTTTGGCGCTTGTTAGTGAATGACTTTTTTAATTCACTTCAAGTGATATTGTAAAATTGGTTTCTTTTACCATGGACATAACCAACTTTTTACTTCCTTGTTACTGTATATGGCTGCTACCATATTACTGTCCACATATGTCACTGGAGACTTTGGCGTCATAATGACGACAAATCGTCAGAGATGAGCATTTTGTACCATAAATTTCCTTCTCTGACATCATTATGACCCAGAAATCACCTGTGACAAATGTCGACCGTAATATGGTAGTACCCTATATGTGTTTAAAGTGTGTAACCATACTACTGTCGAAATAGTTACCCGTGACTTCAGACGCCAGAAGTCGGTAGAAAGTGAATTCATAGTACCACTCTTTGGCGACCTCTGACGTCATTATGACGATAAATTGCTTATGACATATTTTGACCACAATATGGCAGCATCCAAAATGTAAAATCACTGTGTTTTTCTATTATGAATCTGGCCGCAGTTCTTTTTGTTGTTCCATGGAAAGAGATATGGAAAAAGCAGTTTTAATACGAGATAGTTTTACGGCGTATTCTTTTGATTTCAGTTTGAATATATTTTATTAAAACGTCAACACTGATGATGTGATTAAGTAAGTTAAATCTTGAATTCAGGAGACGATATTCATAATTTGTCCATATCCCAATTTCATGGTCACGCCAAGCGTGGCCGGTAACCGCCAAATTCTATAACCCAGCTTTCTGTCAAACCTTGCTCTTCTTCAAAATTGTGTCTAAAATTAGTACAAAACGAGGCGAAAATATTTTTAAAATAAATTATTGGAACAGATGCATTATAGACGCCGGCCCTGTCAGCTATGCTTTTTTGGCGACCAACAGAAAATCGCGTGTTTTAAAAATTCGCCAAGTAAAAAAACAAGGCGGCGGACACATGGCATATTTGAAACACAACAATAACAAAACTAAACTTAAAAAATAAAAAATAAACAGATTAACAATTTAAAGAATTATTAAAATAAAATTAGCATAATAATTATCCTTTTTTAAGTTAATAACAGATTAGTAATATTTATGATATGTATCAACAGCATAAACACAATATATAGCATTTTAATAAGCACTAATATTATAAAATATGTATCATGTGAGGGGGGGTTCCCCCTGTAACAAAAGAAACCATCTTGTTTGATTTAGAATATCCTGATACTTTTTAACAATTCCAAAAATAGTAAGAACCGAAATTACTGCACCTGCCATAGCTAAATTACTAAATCCCAAAAAATGGTAAGAAACTGACCTAGGCGACTGGAATTCAAAAGAACAGCTAAGATGCAAATTTCTCGAATAGTGCCAGGTAGTGAAGTCAAAATTCATGGGCACCAGTGGGGTGCAAGAACATATCGGATCTGCCCTACCCCACAACCAAAGTCAGGGAAAACACACCTACCCATTCATCGCCCCATAAAAGCGCCAAAAAAAAACGCCAAATTTGGCGAAAATAAAAGTCGGCGTCTATAATGCATCTGTACCAAATTATTTTAAAGCATATTATATAATTTTTTAAATTACATTATTTCAGAGAGGTAATACTTAAGAATAGAGGGCCCCTTGCCAAATTTGAAGAAATTATTGGCGATGTTTTCTAAAGCACAAAGATATTCCCTCCGAACATTGTATTCCTTGCTTTTTTGTGACTTTAATTGATGCAGAGTGGGCCACTGTAAGAGAATTATATACTCTTACTTAATTAACCCAAACCACTTAGAAACCGGACATTTATATTTATGGGTAATTAATTCCTCAACAGTTTACAAAGCCAACAACTCCAAGTTAGCCATAGTGAACCATTAATGGTTGACTATATCTAATTTAAGCCTTACGCGAATTTATTATAAAGAAAAGGGTTGCACAAGGAGAGCTGGATAACAGTATAATATAAATTAAAATATAGATACGGATTGTTTGGACACGGCGAGATCAGGAAAATATGTTAGGCTACCATGCTTAGGTCTTTATCGCCAAGTTGGCGGGGCATCCTGTTCTGATGTCAAACCATCATTAAATATCTCAATATACCGATCATATCGAAGGTTACATCATATTAGAGTACTTGGTATTTTTGGCGAGTTTTACAGCATTTTTTATCCAATCAAAAATGATAGAATACGAATTTAAACGTATTGAATTTTTCGCAATATCCACGTTGTTCACTGAAATTAGGCAATAGTTGCCTTTATTACGTAACAAAAGAATTGCACACGGAGAGATGGATTCCAAAACAATTTAAGTCAAATTGCAGACATCTAGATGAGAAAAGAGTTGGATTGCCATGTCAAAGATAGTTTTATCGCCAAGTGGGCAAGAATACAATGTTGTGATTTCAAACCACCAATTAGAAGAATGTGATGCCATTTTCAATTTACAATTATAAATTGTTCACCAGTGCTAATAAAATCTAGTGTAAAGTAGCAAAATATATCTAGAATTTAATAGCATGCGCAGAAAATACAAGTGTAGAAATGAACTGAAGAAATGAGTAATGCCTGGAAAATAAACAAATTACTGTGTGAAAATGTAATCCCATGTCTATTCGCGCAAAATATTTCCATATACATTGCTACTGTTAATTGAAATACAGGCTTATTAAAGTTCAAGTTCACAAAAAAGGTTTATATGAAAGAAAACTACAGTTTGGCGATGATAGCCAAGAATGTGAAGCCACCAATCTGGTATTATCCCCCTTTCTTTTTCTCTCACTCTCTCTCCTCTCCCCCCATCTCCATTTCTCCATCTCTTTTTCTCACTCCCTATCTTTATTCCCTCTCTCTCTCTCTGTATATATATATATATATATATATATATATATATATATATATATATGAAATATATCTGTCTATCTTTCTATATATATATATATATAGACATACATATAAACATACATATGTATAAACATATATTTATTATATAGTATATCTATCTATTTATCTCTCTCTCTGTCTCTCTCTCTCTCTCTCTCTCTCTCTCTCTATATATATATATATATATATATATATATATATATATATATATATATATATATATAATATATATATATATATATATATATATATATATATATATATATATATATATATATATATATGTATATATATATATATCTGTCTATCTTTCTATATATATAGACATACATATAAACATACATATGTATAAACGTATATTTATTATATAGTATATCTATCTATTTATCTCTCTCTCTCTCTCTCTCTCTCTCTCTCTATATATATATATATATATATATATATATATATATATATATATATATATATATATATATATATATATATATATATATATATATATATATATATATATATATATATATATATATATATATATGTATATATGTATATATGTATATATATGTATATTTAAAAAATATATATATATATATACATTTAAATATATATGCATATATACCTATATATCTGTATTATATGTATGTATGTATGTAATGTATATATAATGGGCATTTAACCAACCTTAATGAGTAAATGGTATCCATATGCAGTCGTGGATATCAAAGAGGACACACAGAAATTTGGAAGTAAGATTGGCAGTTTATTTTAGCGTCTCGTTTTTGGAGCCACGGCGTCAAAACACGTGTACATGTTTTTATATATTGGTGTGAGTCAGCTAATCAGAGTATTAATAAGTCACACGACGACGCTTATGGAACGAAACTAAGTTACGCAAAAGAGTTATATAAGAATTATTGAGATAAGCAGGATGTGTTGTAGTGATGTCGAAGTTACCTTAATGAGAAGCGAGAACATAGGAATTTCGCCAAAGACTGAGAATTTAGGGATAGAATCATCAGAAGTTTATATTAAAACATAGTAAAAATAAAAAAGGTAAGTTTGAGCACCAAAATAAAATCAATTATTAATTTAAAATTATCACATATGTACCTAATCTATTACTGAAACCAAATATAAAAGAAAGTTATTTACGTATATCTAAGTTCAGTAATAACACGTAGGAAAATAATGCAGACGATACTGAAATAATTTATCATGAGAAATGATTAGATGAGATGGAATGACGTCATAAGGCTAGAAAAAATGCTAGTTTTACCTAATTATTATGTGATAAATTGATAAATTTAATCGCCTGCTCTTAACCGGGGAAAAAAGCTTGAATTAGTGGCATTAACAGATCGAAAAAGGGGGGAAGGGGTGGATTTCGAACGTTTACACTAGCATATAGCCCGTCATATGACAGGATCAGTATTATTTGGCAGTATGTATGAATGATGTCCAAAATTGAGCGAATCGATTGCAAAATGTGTAGTTATGTATAAAAAACAAACACACAAACGAACAAACTTCTTAATTTTCAAAAATATATAACTTAACCGATAGATATTTATTAGTCAGTGAAATAGACTCCTAGACTTTTAAGAAAAGAATTTGTTGTTCATACCGGTTGTTGGAAATGTAACCTCTCATCATTATATTATCTTTAATTTGTAAAATTTAGCTACTTGTGTGTGGCAATAGTTTTGTACTACTGAGAAGCAAACGATAGTTTCGGTTGCTTACTTATTGACATCTTTCTACAATAACCATGTTAAGTTTAAAATAAAACTTTGACTAAGATAAATTGGCGTCCGTGACAGGATTTAGCATATTACGATGGAAGATACTAATAAAACTACAGCAGAAAAATTAACAACAGAGCGAACAAATTTACGACGCCTGCTTACGAAAGCTTGCAAAGAATACGACACTGCTTTATCAACGCCTGAAATGGTAAGGATATAAATGATCTATTTAATAAAGTTGCAGATAAAGCTGATAGATTATTTAAGTTGGATTATGAATTGTCATTAATAACACAATATTCCGAAAATGAATATGATATTATTGAATCATATAGAGATAGATTCATTGAAATTAAGACTAATTATGAGAATTGTCGCCAAGTTGAAAATAGTGAATTTAAAAACGAACAAACTTCTTAATTTTTACAGATATATAACTTAACCGATAGATATTTATTAGTCCGTGAAATAGACGCCTAGACTTTTATGAAAGGAATTTGATGCGAATACTGGTGATAAAATTTTCATTGCAACAAAAAATAAACGATGATTCAATTTAAAATAATCACATGTGTATCTAATCTATTATTTAAGCCAAATATAAAAGAAAATCATTTACGTAATATCTAAGTTCAGGGATAAAACGTATGAAAATAATGCAGAAGATATTTAAATAATTTAAAATAAATGATTAAATGAGATGATTAAAGGAATGACGTCATAATGCTAGAAAAAAAAGTTTTTTCCCTCTACTTATAATATGATAAATGTAATCGGTTTCTCTTAACCAGGGAAAATAGGACTTGAAATAATGGCATTAAACACTCGAAAAGGGGAGAAGAGGTGGATTTCGGACGTTTTAAAGAGGACAGTATTTTTTTCTGTGATTTAG
>CM063510.1:149004288-149016788 GCA_032207245.1 Pardosa pseudoannulata
GTATTTCAGGCGCATCATGGAACGAGGGGGCAGTGCCGTGGACGCTGCCATAGCAACCTTGACGTGCATGGGGGCCAACAATCCGCAGAGCAGCGGGCTCGGAGGGGGATTCCTCATGCTCTACTACAACAGGTCAGTAATCAGGCATCAAAATAAAATTGATTGTAGCACTTCTCAAACAACAAAAACGCCACAACCATATACTGAGTGTTCACTAGTCAAAGTATGTTACCGTAGCAAAGTACCGTACTTCAAAGTACGTTACTGTACGGTAACTAGTCAAAGCAGGGAGGTTTTTTTTCTATTCCGGTTATTGAGATGCTGTCCGTTTCTTACCTCAACTCAGCCCCTTCTTTGTCCATTGAGATATTGTGCACTCATCATGTATAATAGGAAACATCCCAATATTGCTGTTCATCGTGTGAAATTTCAGTTTTCTTGGTTTTGCTTTCCTTGTATATGTATATGCATATATCAGTGGCGTGCGGTCCATATGTGCAGGGTGTGCACTGCACACCCTGGCAAAATTATGAGAGACAATAATTTTTTACACCTATGTCTACCTATCTTTATATGGTATATAAGAAATATTATTTATAATATATTCAAATATTATGTTGATTTGCTTGCTTGTATTCCCGCAGTGCGTGCGGTACTAGGTGCTGCACCACGTAGCGCATTCAAAAGCAAACGAGCATAGGAAGTTTTGATGTGTACGCACTGCTCACTAATAGAAAATCACGCTTTATATGTATGAGCTACTGGACAAGCACAGCATACTATAGCACAGAGGCAAGTGCAGCTATTTTTCCTGCACTTGGCAAAACCAGAGTTTTATGGTCATGTAATTGATGATTTTGTTAGTAATACGGATAGATGTATGGATTTTGTGTACAAATGAATAATTAAAAATTAAAGAAGTGTTTAATGTACATTTTTATAATTTTATTATTTTTTTTTGTTGTTCTCTGCACACCCTGCATGAAAACTTACCGCACGCCACTGGCATATATATATATATATATATATATATATATATATATATATATATAGTGTGTGTATGCATATATATATATATATATATATATATATATATATATATATATATATATATATGTGTGTGTGTAAGGAAAATTCTCAGGGGTTTGCATAACTTAAATCAAGGGCTAAAATTTCCCTCGTCATTTTACATTCCCCTTTTTAACCCCTAACTTAAATTGACCACTGGGGCTACAGTTTACGCCTTCGAAGAAGGGTCCTGACCAATTATAATCCTACATGGCCCTAGAGGACAATTTAGGAAATTTCTAAATAAAAAGGAGATGCACGTTGTCGGAGGCAGATTTTTCTAGAGATATTTTCCCACAGATGTTGACCCAGGTGTTACGGGTCTTGTACATAGAACTTCATGCTAGCTGACCCTTCTGTTTGTCCTGTCCCTATGATGAAGTGGGAACACGTCCTTCAACGTTATCTTAATAAAGGTGTTTAGCTAAAACGGTATCATTTTTATGACCATGACTGCAACCATCCATCGAGAAGTCCGTCTGCAAACAGTTCTAATTTCCATAGGGGATCTTACCACGTTGTTTTGGCAAATTTTATCCATAATTTTGCCCACATCCTGTGTATATAGTAAGAATATATATTATGGAGATAAAGGAAGACGGTTTCCACTCCATATCCATTTCGCGCCATTATTCTCCTCAAGAAAAATACAAAAATAGTAATGAATGTTTTTTAAAAGTCCCTTTTCTGTTGTAGGACGGAAAAGAGGGCGTATTACCTAGACGCCAGGGAGGTGGCACCACGCAAAGCCACTGAAGACATGTTTAGAGGCAACGCCACACTTGCAGGAGAGGGTGAGTACATCTTTGTGTTTTCACATTCATTTTAGCAGGTACTGAAACCGATTTTAGAACGAAAAGAAAAGAAGAAATAGCGAGTGTTTTTACCCCGTTAAATTAACCCTTTTTTTATAAAGGGTAGATTTTAACTCTTGACTATCTTGAATAATCATACATAACATTTTTCCTGTCCTGTACAATATTTCTAAGGCTTTTTATAGGCTTGTATAATTACATGTGATATACAATGAATTCTTTTATATACGAGCTTTAATATATTTTATGTCATTGTACATCACTTGTGATATGCAACAGATTTAAGCGTTAGATGTATTTCTATCATGTGACCCATTGTTCTACAGCGTTCATCCTAGAATGATACACCTAGAATAGATCTTGAATGGTACACCATTCTAATGAAATTCAGCTCTAGAGGTTTTTGTTTGGTTGCACTATAGTTTCACTACGAGGACCAATGAGATCGGGACCTACTTCTTAAAACCGATTCCAGAATGCTACCAGCATCCATGATATCAGCCGGATTCTAACCCTCAAACACTTTTACAAAGAGCAGCTTCCTATTCATTAGGACATCGACGTTGGAAGAATAAACGACTTAAGTACATCTAAATAAAGTTCGAAATAGACGAAGTGGTTGATTGATTTTCTGACCTTTTTGTTCCCCACCAGGAGGCCTTTCAATCGCGACACCAGGCGAGTTGGCGGGCTTCTGGGAGGCACATCGCCAGTTCGGACGTCTCCCATGGGAGGAGCTGTTCCCACCCACTATCGACATGTGTCGCCAAGGCATCGAGGCCAACGCCCACTTTGTCAAAAGCGTCGCCAAGAAGCTAGAGCTTATAAAACAATTCCCGGACCTACGGTACGTTCCAAAACTTCCTAAAATGTTGCTTTGTTCTCACTTGATTTGAAAGTAGGCCATTCAAAAAGTTAGCTCCACTTCTTCATAAAAATCTTCGGTGAAAGTCTATTTTGAGGAAATTTTGTGACGACATTTCAGATATTTATCTGTATCACTTGACATAGCGGCTTCTACCCAGCAAATTTCATATGAGGTGTAAATTATAAATGCAATGACTCGTTAACCTATCGCAAAATGACCGTGAGCAGAAAAACATACGGGTGGTTCAGGTGGGAAGTATGGATACATCCTTCTTATAGACCAGGCCTCTCACCTCGTGACTTTCATGTTTAGCAGCTTTCAAAGTCACGATACCGATTGGGTGATAACCGAAAACACAAGAATGGTTATAGAACGTTAGATGGGATTTGCAGAAGGTATTGCCACGCTTCTATGAATGTTTAAATAACTAAGGTAATTTACATTCAACAGGGATGTGAGCTCAAGGCTCGATCCAGCCAAAATCCGTCATGTTCATTAACGGCACTGAAATAGAATCGTGATTGCAGTGATATTTTAGTTCTCAAATGATACCTTTGGAGGTGGCAGGCAAAGCCTGCGGGTCTTCTGCTTATTCCCTTCTTTTAAATAGCGAGGCCCCAGCGGCGGTCGTGTTACTCGCGTCTGGGGCATCTCTTAAGCTACATCTGCTCTTCCGGTGGTGTTAAAATAGTAACAGCCGTGTTTACCACAAAGATATCTGTCTATATTGCCAGCTGCATTGGGAAAATATAATATCCAAAAGTAGATTTTGCATAGAACTTTATATAAAATAGGTTATTGTAAAATTTCAATCCTGTTTGTTTTCTTCAGAGATGCAACTAACTCTTTCATTGACCTTCGTGTATATATATATATATATATATATATATATATATATATATATATATATATATATAAAGAGAGAGAGAGAGAGAGACGTAGAAAGATAAAGAGAATGAAAAATGTATATAACCTCCAATTCAATAAAACTCGATTTTTCTGCCAGGAAGGTGTTCCTGAAAGACGGCGAAGAACCTTATAAGCTGGGCGAGAAGATATTGCGTCCGGACCTGGCAGACACCCTTCAGGTCATCGCGAGGGACCAGATGAAGGCTCTTCATGGACCCAGTGAACTCGCGACAAAGTTCCTACAAGACCTCAAGAATGCAGGTATGACATGAACGTCACTCGCTGATAATATCACACAACAACATTTATTCATTCAAGACGCTTCACATTTACCTTTATCCATTAAAAATTATCATTAAACATCAAAGTCAACAAATGAGGCCCTCTGATCACCTTCGCGTGTTCTTTTTTCTCTGCCTTTCGTACACAGATCTAGGGTAAGGCACTTGGTGATTGCAGGACTAGGCGATACTACATATATATCTATACACACACACACACACACACACACACACACACACACACACACATACATATATATATATATATATATATATATATATATATATATATATATATATATATACCACACTAAGAAATGTGTCCGTGCTTCTCTACGGGGAATTTAGTTTATTACTTTTTATTAAGCATATTTTTTGTATATTACTCTGTAAATTCCACACAAAGCAGTTTAAGTCATGGGCGAATAACTATATCTCTATAATATGCATATTATAATCATATTCAGTTCTTATACTTCAATTTCCATTAGACCTTAGTTGAACCTGAGTCAGCAAGATCTGTAAGCGTTCCCAGAATAAGCGTGTAAAACTTTTATAATAGTTACGAACAACTTATGCTTACTAAACATCTATTTAATTAGTGGGTATGGCGCAATTTTATAAATCTACCTATAATGTGGTAGGTGCGATTTTTTTTTCAAATTTTTTCTTTCTTAATGTAAAAAGATATCTAAAAGCATACACTGGTTTTACTTTTAAGTAAGCCATAATTAGTCATACAAAGAACAAACCAGTACAGATAGTGTAATTAATTCAGTAAGTTTTGGCACAAATCAATGCACAGCTCACACAAAAACAGTAATACAATGCGAGAGCTCATTCACCATAGCGTGATGAGTCCACGGAAAATGTCTTTCGATTCTGAACTCTGCTAACAAAATGCTTCTCACTTTAATTTTTCGGGGCAATAAGCTTTTCGGATCTTATTGTATCTAAAAGTTTAAGACACCGTCTGACAAGAAGTTATCAAACCCCGAATAGCCTCTCCTAAGGTTTTTCTTTTTAGTATAAGTTATATCCCTAGAGGTAAAATCAGTAAATCCATTTTATAGATGAAATCCTGAAGTAAATAAAAATAAGTGTACAATCTCGGGGGATAGCATCTGACGAGTTCCTTGTATTTGCACCAAAATAGTTACAGGCGTTATTTCAAAACGGAATATGGCTCTTGTTTTTTGACTAGTCAATATGCCTATTTGCATCCCAGAAATAGGACGATAGTAGTTTTTTTGCACTTATAGAAAAGGAAACTCCTTGGATTCATCTGTAATGAACCTTGCCAGCAACAGGAGTGATAATATCATCCTTCGTCAGGATCCAGAAAGTAGATCCAAGGGATCTAGATCTATCGTTTCCACATTCCTCGTTCCTGGATTCTTATTTTTTGCTGCATTCACCCTCAAATAATTTAGGTCTCATCGAATCGTTTTCAGGAAGTACCAATTTTTTTTTAATTTTTTTAACCCTCGGTGGTAAACAGTCTTCTCTAAGGATTAGGCTTTGAGATGTTTACCACGAAACAGTTCACTCCACAACAGTAAAACAAACAAAAAAAATTTAAAAAAAGAGAGAATATAGTCATGGGTTAACAAATAAAATCAAAACGAAACCCTGGAAGAAGGTAGTATTATGCTTGAAAGGTTTAAAAAGATAACCAAAACTAAAACGAAGCCCTAAATTTGGTGATGTTAATTGGGTTCCAAGATAATATTAGGAACAAGTTGCTTTTACATAATTAAACTTGGAGAGAGGGAGGGGGGATGTCTCCAAGCATGGGTCCAGCCCCGGAAGTGATATGAAACAAACACTTGACTGTACAGATATTTGAATTTGTGCTATTATGTACTAAAGAGCGTTACAAACATCTTGAATAACATTTGCATTTAAAAGTAACGAGAGAAAGGAACATAAATTGACAACAAAATGAAAACTTTGTTGCCATGAGAAATCATTTATAGAAAGTCAAGCTATTATTACTTGAGCTTTAAAAACAAAATTAATATTTAACAATTTCATAAAAATTATTTACAGTACAAAAAAAGGCTTGACCATTTAGCTGGTGCAAGTGATTAGTTCACAGTTTTTAATCATCCAGGAAATTAGCTTCTATGCCTTACTGCGCAGGACTTTGTATGTAAAAGCTGGAACCACTTCGATTCCGCTCCTATCGGAGGCTCTTTTAGATAAAAGTCCTTTGTTAGAACACAAGAGAAAAGGTAGTGTAGAGAGTTTCCTTCCTGACCACAGATACAGTTTGGAGACTTAGTCGCCAAACGAAAACGAAAGAAATTGTTTTTTATTTAGAAAAACATAGAAATTAGTTCTTTGTACTAATAAGAATGTTTGATGGTCGTCTAGCCGACAAAATGATTTCTAGCACATCAGGGCCGATGGCTCAATACCAGAAACGAAAGAAATCAAAAGATAATTAGCCAATTAACGAGAGCGGCTTGTATATTAATATTAACAATTTTATTGCTAGACATATTAAAGCAATTACTTCAACTATATGAAGTATATAAAAAATTCCAAGAATGAAATCTGAAGTTTTAGCAAGTTGGGATCCCCAACCGAACATCTGATCTGGACAACGACCAACTAACTACTAAATTAATGTATAAAACGGCTGAGGGAATTATTATGTTGCTATTACAACGCGAGGCAGCCGCAACAACGGGTTTTTCCAAGACCACCAAGGGGATTTTTAAAGTGTTGTTGAAGTCTTGGGGAAGAACGTTCGTTGCTTCGAATGAATATGATCACACCAACTGAACAAACAGATACAACGAGGACTACGTCGTAATAACCTAACAATTAGCAGTCAAAAAGGATAATGAAAACTAACCAAAATCAATAAGTTAATCCTTTATGTACGCGCACATCAATCGATCAATCGTTGCAGTCGCTTGTACAAAGCAAGTATCCATTACCAGATATTTTATAAAATGGCCAATGAGTGTTATAAATATTAATGTATTCACAGTCACTGGTCTTATTGAATCTTTTGCCTCATCCATCGTTTTTTCGGGTTCGAATTCCACTGTAGCCTTAATCCTTGTGTATCAAAGTAGTAGAGTGTGCTCCAAACCGTATTTGTCTCTTCCCCTTCCCGTCCCAGGGGAAAACGGTGAATCGAGGTTCCACTGCACACGTAAGCTTAAGTTGGTATTTCACATTCAGTCTAGCACACTCATACACATGCAATAATGAAGATGGAGGCTAATATTAATATATATATATATATATATATATATATATATATATATATATATATATATATATATATATATGAACTTTAAGAGTCACACTTCACCATCAACGGTTCGAACTTTTTGATTCTGGTGACAACTTTATACGAGTCTGAAATTGTTCGGGGCACAGTGCCGAACGCATACCACAGGGGACAAAGGAATCCGTAGATTTACCTTTTTCCAGAATCTGTTATTGATTTGCTCTGAATATTCTTTCCTTCATTGTTATTTAAATGTATCCGGCATCTTATTCAGGATCGAACCTTTTCGCAGAAATAGCTCTCACCAATAAATATGGTTGGTGGCAATCACTGTGGTAACGAGACCTGTCCATTCCAAATAGGGTTTTCCTTTCAACAGATGCATCATCGTTCAGTAAGCCAAAGTAGATGCTTTTCTTCTGGTTTCCCTTGTCAAAAATGGAGCCACTTTTTTTTTCCACGCCATCCCGTCTATTTCAAGCGTGGTTCGAATCATTCTTTTGCTTTTGTAGGCAGCTTGATTGACGAGAAGGATCTCCTCAGCTACTCTCCGCGCATGCGTGAGCCCGCGCAAGTGGTTCTGCGGGGGAATCACACTCTTTACGGCTCGGGCATCCCCGGCAGCGGTGCCCTGCTCGCTTTCATGATGTCCGTGCTGGACGGTTACTCGGATCTAACGAAGAATGTGACAGAGGAGCGGGGGCGGGCACGACTCTTCTACCACCGACTCATCGAAACCATGAAGTTTGGATACGCCCATAGAAGTCACCTCGAGGACGAGGACTCCAAGGAGGTGCTAGAAGTAAGTGACGCTCAACCTCATTTCATGCTTTTAACAAGAAAATTATAAAAAAGTATTTTTCAACCCTTAATTTGGCTAAGTCTGGCCGCTACACCGGACATGTATATTTATATCTACTATATAACATAATTGTCAGTGTTCACCACAGCGGACATTAATTATCTCAAAAATGGAAAATGATATATATATATATTTTTTTTGTTTATTTTACAAAGATCCTAATGTCTATACAGACATGGGAAAATAACAAAAATTAAAAAATATCTGAAAAAACATCTTGTCGAATTAAATGTTTAAAAAATCGCTTTTATTACACCATTATATTAATAAAAAGTGGACAAAAAAGTTTTTTGAAAATTTTGAGTTTTAGCTTTAACGCTTGCCTGTAGATGGCAGTACTAGTTTAAAATCGGTGTCATTGGGAATCAAGTACGCTGAACAGCTTTTCCATTTACCAAACTGATTTTATTTTTTTTTTCCTGTAATATAATTTTGTGTTATGATTAAATATTGTACTGTTACCTATATGCCAAACTCTATGCCACATATGCCAAATTTCAGATCTCTAGCTAGTCATGAACGTTGTTAAAGATGGATTATAAAATATGAACTGATACGCAAGGGAAATTAAAGTAATTAAAAAGGATCTAATCTTGCTGCTGGCCTGGATGATTGTAGAGGACAAGAATCGACTTGAAGCCTAGTTTCTCAGCCCTTTGTGTGTGTCCATCTGTCTGGCGCAGTTTGTCCCAAGAGGAATTAGCGCCACTAAATTTCAACCAACCAACCAACCCAGCCCTTTGTGTGATCGAAATTGACGACCATAGACACACGTTCGCCTCATTTCCTAAGGAAGGGACGCCGCTAAGAGATCTTGGTCCCGGAAAGTGGAACCTAAACCGTTCCTTATCAAGAGTGTGCTCTAATTTAATCCTCTAGGGACCAACGGCTTAAAATGGTTCGGAACACAAGATTCTTAATTCCTTCGTTTTTTTCCATTATGAATTTTTTTCTCATAAATTATATGCCTATAAAGACACTCTCCACTTCATATCCAGACTTCGATCTAAGTATACATAATGACGTCTCAAAAATATTTTTTCAGACTTCTAATTTCATATAAATTATAAAATATAAACAGCATATTTGGCGAATTATTCTGGTATTCAGCGAATTATAAAATACTCGTTTGTTAGTATATTATAATCACATTCCATTCCCACGATACTATTCATAAAGAAAAAAATAAAATTACAACCGAAGCTGATGTTAAGCAACAAGAAGATAAAAAATCGATTTTAGAATAAAGACACCAAAACTTGTAGTATCAACTAAATTTCTATTTAAGCAGTCAGATTGACACAATTTTAAATATTAGGTTGGGGAAAAAGAAATCCATTATTTTTGCGTGAAATTAATGACTTTATTTAACATGTTTCGGATTGTCCGATTCGGGTCAAATATACATCATTTTGTTCTATAATTTGTTGACATTTTAAAAATAGCTTCATAATGCCTCTCTCATAGAAGTCTTGCTTCTTATTGGAGAAAAACTCTAGTAATCGATTTTCCCAATCTTCTTTTGATCCCAATTTCTTATCACTCCAGAAGTTTTGCAATGGGGGGAAAAGGTAGTAATCGCTTGGTGCCAGGTCTGGACTATATGGTGGATACATTAAAATTTCCCAACCAAGCTCCCTGAGTTTCTGGCGAGTCACTACAGACGTGTATAGCCTGGCGTTGTCCTGATGGAACACAACACCTCTTCTGTTGGTCAATTCTGGCCGTTTCTGGTCAATCGCAAGCTTCAAACGGTCCAGTTGTTGACAGTAGAGATCTGATTTTAGTTTTTGGCCATACGGAAACAATTCAAAATAAATGATTTCCTTCCAGTCCCACCAAATACACAGAACCTTCCTAACCGTTAGTCCTGGTTTGGCCACCGTTTGAGCTCCTTCACCGCTCTTTGACCACGATCGTTTTCGCACAATATTGTCGTATTTGACCCATTTCTCCTCCCCAATCACCATCCGTTTAAGAAATGGGTCGATTTCATTCCGTTTGGCCAAGGCTTCGCAGATTCGATCCATCATGTTTTTTGGTGTTAATTGGTGTCGCACCCAAACATCGAGCTTCTTTTGGAATCCAGCTTTGAGCAAATGGTTTAAAACTGTTTTATGGTCTATCTTTAGCTCCTGGGCGATGCTACGACTACTAACATGCCGGTCAACTTCGATTATTTCTGTGATTTTATCAACATTTTTAACGACGGGCCTGCCTGTGCGAGGTGCATCTTTAACATAAATAATGCCTGAACGCGATCGATGAAACCAAAATTGCACGTAATTACCTGCTACAGTATCGGCACCATAAACACCATTCACAATTTCAGCCGCCTGGCTTGCATTTTCGCCTTTATCAAAAAAAAAAAAAAAAAAAAAAAAAAAGTAAAATGTACCGAATTTTTTCTTTGTTGACATTTTTAACACCCTGTAACTCCCAACTGAATGGACCGAACAAAAAACAGTAAAAAAAATTTTTTAGTGTGAAATGTCACCTTGACAACGAGCATAAATTTGAAATTGTTTGATTGATGCTTTACGAGATATCGATCACTACCGCCATCTACAGAAAAAAATAATGGATTTCTTTTTCCCAAACCTAATGTATTTTTGGGGGGTTCATTGAATTAATTTATAGTGTTTCTGATTCGTTTTAGAACGTATTTATGTATCCAAGCAAAACTAGGGATGTACGTATAAGAATCATGTATATTTGTATATATGTAATTTGTGTGTGTGTGCGTGTAACGATTTTTTTATAATAATGAAAGTTAACTGTACTTTTGGTTAAGACTTGGGACCTTTCTCTAAAAAAAATTCTGTCTACGTCACTGCCTCGGACCCTTCCCATAGAGCTCTGCGTGAGGAAGGATGCATCGTCTGGACGATACGTGTTCTATTAGTAAGCGAAAAATTCTAACGTAGCAAAGTGGAAACGTAAAGGAAATTAAATAAATCAAAGTTGACGGGACAAATCTGAAAAAAAAGAAAGAAAATATTCAAAGTCATCGTCGCTCAGTCAGTTTCCAAGTTCGCGTTACAGCATTACGGATGTCTACATAACTGCAATCACGTTCTCTAGACCTTTCGTTGGCGTTTTGCCAAGAATGTCTCTTTACCACTCCCGAAGTTTTGGTTAGCAAAGAAAACGCACTATATATTAAATAACAACCGAATCTGTAATTAATTTAGAATTATTCTAAACACAATATCAAAGTGTCACTGATTCCTTCCAAATGAAAGGTTGAAATAAAAAGTTGCGCGACTTTTAGTGCTGAATAAAAAACGAATGGTCCTGGGTCAATGGATAGATTTGATCGCTTTTATTTAATTTATGTGTCAGTTGAAATTTTGTAATCCATTTTTAACTACGTTTCTCACTAGCTAGTGATCTGAAACTGTGCACATCGGTGCATTTCGGGTGATAAAACAACATTCGATTATAAAATTTTGAATTGGAAAAAAGAAAAAAAAATCAGTTTGCTAAATGCAAAAAAGTTTTTCAGAGTACTTGAAATCCCAATGCAGAGATTCTAAACTAGTATTGCCATCTATTGGCAAGCAGCATAACTAAAAACTCAAAATTAGAAAGTGATTTGGACAAAGTTAAATAATGACTTCTAGTTCAGAAAAGAATTTAGACATACATATATTTCATGCTCTTGTAAAATTTTAAAGTTTTTGTTCTGTTTTTAAGAATATTTTATTTTTTTCTTATATTTACGATTTTCCTTATAGATTTTAATTAAATAGTACTAAATTGCTCATTTTTCTTCTTTTACCTCATGATAATGAATAATTTTGTAGAGCTTTACTAATTCATTCAAAAGATTTCAGTCTGTCTTTTTTGAAAATGTAAAGTCACAATTAAAAAAATAATGTGAAAACTTTTAAATCTCTGATAATTGATTTCAGTAGATATAAGTTGAAAAAATTACAATAAAAATTTATTACTAAATTTCAGACTAAAGCAGTCGAAAATAAAATAAAATAAAATAAAGTATTTTTTAAATTGCTTTTATTTAACAAAAAAAAAACGATAAAAATTGCATTGAATTGTTAAAAAAAATAATTTTTAAACAGCACATGAAAGAAGAATTTTGAGAAAAGCTCCTATATGAAAATTGTAAGGTGCTGATATAGAGAAATTGGGCCAGGATCTTCTATAGAATAAGGGCTAGTTGTTGTAATGGGTTAAAATAAAAGTGTGAGGCGCAATTGTAATTAGTGTCAAAGTAATATAATTTCAGTACAGATATAATTGTAGAAGGAATATTTCTATTAAAATACTAACGTGATATTTAATTGTTCTATGCTGAGCTTCCCACGATTTTATTTTTTGTCGCATCATAACAACTGGCCCTCATCCCATAGAAGCTCTTCACGCAATTTCTTTATATCAACGCATTACAATTTTCATGTACTGTGAAGACCTCCCCATT